>CM026167.1:1797003-2206293 GCA_014825975.1 Bombus haemorrhoidalis | reverse complement strand
AAATGGCTCGACGAATGGTTTGCCGCAAAAGACAAGCAGTTTTTCTGGCATGGTATTCATAAACTACCTGAAAGATGGGCAAAATGTGTAGAAGCCGATGGCCAATATTTTGAATAAAAAAAAATTAATTTTCCTTGAAAATTACGTCTTTTCTTTACCAAAAGAACCGGAAAAAACTTATGCATACACCTGGTATACGGCTGAAGGCAGCCATGGATGGAAACAATTCATCATCGGAAGAAGAGAGTGACGACAAAGCGAGGTTGAAGACGATGAAGAAGACGTAAGAGAACGCAGGAGAAGCACGCGAGATGTGCGCCAGGATCGTGACAAATACTGTCTTAAAGCACAGGTTGGTTCAACATTGAGTTTTAAGGACGTCGAAGATGCATTAGAAACATTCAGTGATGACAAAAGTGAAAATGTCGATCGACTCGAAAGTCGTTCCAAGAAATTGCAGACATGTGCATGTAGTCAGAAGCACAGAAGGCAATTTATGCGCGAAAACTGTTGAAAGGATATTTGCGAGTTTCGAATGGCACGCTAGAACTTGGCATAAGTTGAAGCGAGAACTAATAAAAGAATTTTCAAAGAAAATTAATAGTCGGCAAGTACATCAGAAACTCGAGAAAACAAAAAAAAAAGAAGCGATGAACCATGCTTGGATTACATGTACCGCATGCTCGAAATAGTTAGCCATGATATGGAAGAGGAAGCAAAGATACAATATATCTACGAAGAACAAAAGTATCGCAAAATAAAGTGCGAAGCCGGTCAAAACCGAAAACAACAAGGAGTACAGTCAATCTGAAAATGTAGTGAAGGATAAAAGATGTTATAATTGCAATGATAAAGAACATGTGAGTGCAAATTGTTCAAACAACTCAAAAGGCCCTAAGTGTTTTAAATGTAGAGAGTACGGGCACCTTTCATTGAATTGTAATAGAATACGGAAAGACAAGACGCGTTGCGACGGGTTGTGGCATGGAGATAAAAAGGAGTATAAGCAAGAAAAAATTATGGATGTAAATATAGTGACAATGATAGACACAAGTAGCGACCTTAATTTAGTACGGTTAAATTTGCATTCGCGGTTAGGAGCACCTCAGCTCACAAAAGACATTATCCAATTTAATGGTGTGGGCGCTATCGGTATACGCACCCTAAGACGATTCAAAGCCAGCGTAATCATTGGCAATATAAACTAAATTTCGATATAGTTCCCGACATCCTCTTGGGACACGATCTACTAATAAGCGCCAATTTATCCAAACAAGTGCAAGTAAAGTGAAAGATAAACAAGAGTGAAAAATAAACAAGTAACATTAAAAAAAATCGAACTACCTGACAAAAGTGTGCCACTAAAGATGGTGAGAGGAAAGAGGTGTTGAATATAAACATATGTTTTGAACAAAACGAGCAAAGTTTAGTTTTGTTGGACCATATTAAAGATGAAAAGATTAAAGGTAGGATAAGAGACTTAATTGACGGTTATGCGGCGACGAAAAAGGACACAGGTGCGTGTATGAAAATCATATTTGAAGACGATGCGCCAATGACCCAAAATCCACGCAGATTATCAACAGAACAGAAAAAACAGGTTAATAATATTATCGATCGGCGGTTAAGTGAGAAAATCCTACGTTACAATGTGTCAGAGTATGCAAACCTCATTGTGTTGGTGGAGAAGAAAAACGATGAACCGCGACTGTGCGTAGACTATAGATTATTAAATATGAAAATCGTCAGAGATAGAAATTCGTTACCATTAATAGAGGATTAATTAGATAGACTGCAGAACGCAAAAGTATTCTCCATGTTAGATCTGAAAGATGGGTTCTTCCACATCCCAATCAACGAAAATAGTGTCAAATACACAGCTTTTGTAGTCCCCGGTGGGCATGAGTTCTTAAAGGTTCCGTTCGGTTTGTGCAATTCTCCTGCCGTGTTTCAACGGCATATGTGTACAGTGTTTCGACTTCTAATAACCAGTGATGCTGTGCTAGTATATCTAGATAATCTTATTATACCCGCGGAGAATGAGAGTGGAGCAGTCGAGAAACTGAGACAAGTGTTAGCGACCGTGAGTGTATAGTGATAAATTGGCAAAAGTGTAGTTTTTTAATTAAACAAGTGGATTATCTCGGGTACATTGTTAAAAATGGACAGATTCGACCGTCGCGATAGAAGATATTAGCAGTATTAAGATTTCCGGAACCCATGACAATCAAACAGGTACAGAGTTTTCTGTGTTTAACGGGATATTTCCGTAAATTCATAGAATCGTATGCCGTGATTGCGCGACCGTTATCGCAATTGTTGAGAAACGACGTTAAATTTGAGCTTAGATCGTCAGAGAAAGAATCATTTGAAAAATTAAAAAAGCTTTGATTGAGAATCCGGTACTTAAACTATATCAAATGGGAGCTGAGGCCGAGCCCCATACTGATGCTTGCAAAGAAGGGTTGGACGCTGTACTGTTGCAGAAAAATGCCAGTGATGAGAAGTTTTACCCTACATACTATGTTAGTCGGAAGACGTCTCCTACACAGAAAAAATATACCAGCTACGAATTGGAAATATCAGCGGTGGTAAAAGCATCGAAAAAATTCCGTGTCTACTTAATGAATATACCGTTTAAAATAGCGACCGACTGCAGTGCGTTTGTTTGGACATTGAAAAAGAAACTTATATTTGCGAATGTCACATTAGGTACTCTTAATCGAACAGTTCGACTACACAATTAAACAATCATCAGGCACGGCGATACGACATGTGGATGCGCAGAGTCGGAATACAGTAGAAATGTTAGTGCAGGAAGATCGAAGCGATTTGATCAATCGAGTGCGCAAGGCACAAGAAGAAGAAAAAAAGTAAAAAAGATAATCGACGCAGTATATGCCGAGAAGAAAAGAAACTTTACATTAACAAAAAACGGAGTGTTACATTCGCGAAATCGATGGTGGCGAAGCGATAGTTGTGCCAAAGTCGATGCAATGGAACATCATCATCAATAAGCACACGAACAAGGACATTTTGGCAGTGCTAAAACGATGATGATGCTCCAAAGAGATTATTAGTTTCTCAACATGGAGGACAAAATAAAAAAAGTGATTAACAATTGTACACAGTGTGTGTTAGCGGAGAAAAAATAAGGGAAAAGTGAAGGGTTATTGAATCCCATAGAGAAAAAAGTCGTACCGTCAGACACATATCATATTGATTATCTAGGACCGATGCCGTCGACGAGAAAGTCCTGTAACTACATTTTCGTAATTATCGATGCGTTCACCAAATTTACTTGCTTGTATCCAACCAAGACTACCACTACGGAAGAGACACTAAACAAATTAAAATTACAAGCCTTGATTTTTGGTAATCCGAGGCCCATAGTGTCAGACTGGTGTACAGCGTTCACTTCGAACGCATTCAAAGAGTATTGCCAAGACGAAAACATCGAACACATATTAATTACTATTGGCATAGCACGCGGCAATGGTCAAGCAGAAAGAGTGAACAGAACGATCATACCTGTCTTGACAAAACCTTCTGTGAGCAATCCAGCAGAATGGTGAAAACATGTGGGCAAGGTGTAACAATTTGAAAAAGGTTACCCATAACCGAAGCATTAAAAAGACGTCGTTTGAACTGATGGTCAAAAGACAAATGAGGCTTAAAGAAGACCAAGAGTTGAAACAACTGATAGATGAAGAACTGGTGAATATCTTCGAAGATGGAAAATGGAAGCCAAGAAAAATATTGCAACAATTCAAAAGGAAAATAAGAGAGCGTTCAACAAGCGTTATAAGATCGCCACAAAATATGGAATTGGTAATTTGTTAACGATCAAACGTACTCGGTTCCGAATGGATACGAAGTTATTGCCAAAGTTTTTTGGTTCATACGAAATAACGTCAGTGAAGAGCAAGGACCGTTATGAAGTCGTCAAAGTGAGTGAGCAAGAAGGGCTACAAAAAACATACTCCGCATCCGATTATATGAAACCGTGGATTAAACCATTCGAATTTGATAATGATGCTGACGATGGTGACGATTTTGTTGACAATGAAGAATAATAATCCACTGTTGAGATCGACAGTTAATGCAGGATGGCAGGAAGAAGGGGTTTTTAGTATTTTTAGTATTGTATAGGCGGATGGGAAATCCTAAGAATGGGCCCATCTTAATAATTTACGATACGAAAGATCTCGTGACGCGACTATCACCTGAGATAGCCATAGGAAAACAGGGGCGCAAACGAAACCAGTAATGATGAGCACATCACATGAGGGCAGATGTTCTTTTTCCTCAGAATGGCCGAATATAGTATCAGGGGAAGGTCCTACTTGACCATGGATCATTCACGTCTGTGAAACATTTGCGTGCCGGGTATACCGGAGCCATGGTATAAGAAATAGCTATTAGTCAGTGTTGTCAAGGAATATGGTTAGCGTGAAGAAGAGCGTTGGAACCGTTGTAACGAGAGTAGTGAGTGACGAATGGTGACTGCGTGCATATAGATTGACGGTGCATCATACTTGATTTTGTGTTTACGTGAACGATATTGAAACAAATTATACCGTTACCAAATCTACTAGCACTATACTCTCCCACATATATATATGTCGGGTTAACATTAGGGTTAGGAGCGTGTAATGGATCTTTCTTTGGATTAGACATAATTGTTATGCAAGAGCGAAAATATTTACTAGTATAATTATGATTGTGACAGAATTTGGCAAATAACCGTGGTAATTAGATACTCGGGATGTGAATGGTAATGATCTTAGACTCAATAACGAATCCACGGTAAACGGGATGGCGAATGCGATTTCTTCTACAGTCTAAGTCGAACTCAACTTACTGATCCACGATTCGGGTGTGACTCAACGTACTTGTCCAGAGTACAAGTAGAACTTATCTGACTGTCTCTCAGTCCAAGTGGATCTGCCCTTATATACTCCTCTCCGTACCTCTCTGTACCCCTCGGGTCAATCTTTGTTTTTAAGGAGAGCTATTTAATTACTCCATACCTCTGTTAGGTACACGTCCCTCCCGTGACCGTCAGCGACCCATTATGTCACTTCGAGCCTAAACCCACTGTCATTAATCTCGGGCACCCATACTCAGATTAAATCATAAACAACTATTTCTCAGTTTTATTACTTAAATACAGCTATAGTAAAAAGACTGGACTAAAGTATTGGGGACCTTTCCAAATATTCCAAAAGAAAGGCCCCGATGTCCTTTCATCTCCGACGTATATATATTAAAATGTCGCACCTACTTTTAAATTCTCCTACTTGATCATCAAGTGACATTAAAATCAGAAAATCAACAAAAATGTCATAATCCACAATTATGCTTGTTTCAGTTAAAAGACACAATGTATTGCGTTATCACATTCTCTGCAATTACCATATTATTACCAAGAAATGAGGTAGTATATTCAGGTAGATTACGAAACGAACTATAATGAGATACATAAGATGTAACAGGTGCAAACACGCTGTATGTTATTCATAATGAACAGTGCATCGACATCTCGAACATCTACGCATCTTGATTTGCAAATAGCTATGCACAGTTGCAACAGACTTACGAACTAACATTATAATAAGGCCTCAGAACACTTAACTCTTACATTTTACAACTTGCAAGATTTCTACGTTAAAAATACATTATCAATTTACCAATAAGTTACTTTCATACACAAACTTGTTATTTATATCCTAAATCTTATTATTTATATATTGCTATATTTATATTTATAAATTTGCCAATATTATCTCTTATTATAGACATACTTATCATTTTTTTTTGGATCGTAGTAATTATTATTACGCGTTTTCTTATTATCTGAATGATATAATTTTATTACAACTGTTAAAATAACCTGATCACATTAAGTCGTGAATACTGAATTTATTAAAAATTAATGAAGCAAAAATAATTGTTCAGAATCAATTAAGTAGACGGTAATTAAATGTATGAAGCAAGTTCAATACATTGTACATTGTACATCGCAACATTTCTTTCATTACAAAAAAAGGTTGTTAATTCACGAGTTTTATTAGTATTGTTTAGTATTTTCCTTCTCAGCTATAAAATGAGTTATATAAGACCTATGCTTACTCAAAGGACACATCTATATCCACATCCACTCGTTATTCTCAATAAATTGCAGACATTCAATATTTTATTAAGTTTCGTTATCCACTAACAGCTCATCAATAAAGAAAATTCGTTATTAATCGAAAAATTAGTATATCATAAAAAGTATGTATGTATAGCAGCATCGAGTAGATGTTCAAAATCGTTTTTTCTTTTTTTTCCTTTTTTCCCCCGAAAGGAAAGATTTTATCATACGTAAAATCTTTACTCTACATCTTCGACTTGTTTTCTCATAGTGAATCAGACTTCACTTGATTTCCGAACACCAAATATATTCAAACCATATTCATGCACGCGATTGTATGAAATAGATACAATGACTCATAAAAGTATTTTACAATTACTATTTTTATGATGGAAAATCCTAAAACCAATCTGAAAATATACGTAGAAGTTATTTACAAACATATATTTAATAAAGATTAACACACAGCATTAATAGCCTCCTTAGATATGCCTAGAATAAGTCTCAAAAAAGGTTCCAGTAAATATTTAAATACTATTTTATACATATATTATACATATACCTATTTTATACATATGGAAAATGGACTGTTTAAATACTTTCATGATTTGTACAAAATATCTACATACTTGTGTTAGGTGTTTTGAAATACCTATGTATATTTTTGGATTTACTAAAAATATTTACCAATATAACTATGACGGTCGGATTTTGTTACAATACTAATGACATTTCAAAATGTTTCTTACAAGACATATAGTATATTCATAAAAGGTGTCTTCTACAAAAATATGAACACCTTCATGAGCAACTGTATAAAAAGAATGCCGTTACTTGAACCCTATTCTAATCTTTTAACACCTTTCCTGTACTTTCGTTGTACTTGAATAGACGCAGTACTTCGTTGTACTTGAGTAGACGCAGTACCCCGTTGTACATGAATAGACGCACTAAAACAACGCATGGTAACTTATGGAAAAAAGATCCTGCTATTAACGTGTAGAGTAATTTTATAATCTGTACATACTTAAATTTATAAATATTAAAATGGAACGATGGTCTAGTATTAGGAGGATTAAAATTAAATCCTTCAGACTGGATTGAAGCAGGTTCCTAAAAAGAAAATCATATATTAATCATAATAATGTTAATAAAACACAATCATTAACACATTTGGTATCGCGAATATACTCTCTAATATACTACAATACAATTTTGTAAAGTTCTTTTTACCACTGTAAAAGAGCTTTCAAAAATAAAAATACAGTTACTCTTACTAGTATCAGGTCATCGCAGTATTCGAAATATTACTCTTCTGTATATTTGTTTATAATAGTGTTTATCAATAAGTCATGATAATCATATCTTATTATACTGTCAATGGAATTTGAAAATGTTGCGTATAACATATATAATATTAGATTGTCCGAAAAGTTTCTTTCGTTTTATAAGGAAATAATAGATATACAACATTCTCTGTTTTATATTATTTTACTAAATTATGAATAAAACGAAACAATCTTTTGGAACAGCCTAATATATTGCTAAAAGATTTTTACGAGTGTTCAGTGCGTACAGAAGAGTGTACGAGGGTGTACAGAATGTAATAGAATAAATCGATTATCGAATATACTAAGAATTTTTTCAGTGGCTTAATACTTTTAGTTTACTTACAGCTGTACAATCTCCTGCTGACGAATCAAAATTAAACGCGCATTTTAAAGGAATAGATGATGAAGTAGACAACTGTTGACTTTGCGTAACAGGTTGCGATGTAGAAAATGAACTTGTAGTTGCACATTGCGGAAATGCTGCTAGTTCCGGATTAGGTCCGCTAAATGTATAACCAGGGAAATCAGTTGATGCTTTATTCTGAGTCGATACAGCAGGTTTGATATTCGTAGAAAAATTGAATAGAATTTTAGGCATTACAGCTGGTTCAGTAGGAATGGCATTAAATATAAATGTTTGATGTACATGTATAAGAGGCGTTGACTCGCTGCTGGACATCCTAATAGTAGTATTATCAGATACTATTGATGCCGTTGACAGTGTGACAAATACAGTTGATATTGCAGTTGGCATCCCGAGTATTGTATTGCATGTAGTTTCTTTTTGGTTTATTGTTATTGAATCGCAAGTTGTAGATTTATTTTCTAGCACTGGAGAAGTGGAAGATTTACATGAAATTGCGCCACCAAATTCACATTGTTTATTAGACAAGTCAAAAGTGGTTGGTGTTAAAATTGATGATTTGAATGTTGCAGAATTATGCAAAGTTTGTGATGCAGTAGGTACTTGGAATGTTGGACTTGATAATGTTGTTGTTGTTGTTGCTTTCCAACAGAAAGGCGTAGATCTACTCCCTGCGTTATCACACGATGACTTTTTACTTCTTGACGTTGGAGAAGTGCGAAACTGCGGAACTTGTGTTACCAAATGCGTGCTGTTTTTTAGATAAACTAAAAGTACTTGGTGTTAAAATTGATGATTTGGGAATTGCAAGTTCAAGGTTATTCCGTTCATGGATCCATTCTTTTTGGCATGTACGTGAAACTGGATTAAGTGTTTGTACAGTTTTTGCATATTTATTATTTGACAATGTTAGAACATCAAAAGTATTGAAAAGCAATGAAGTTGCAAAAAGAGGAGCTGATACTGTACTAAAATCTTAGTCGCTGGAAATTCTGGCGTTGAGTCTTTCTTCAGATTTTCTGAATCTTGCTTTACATCAGTTTTTACATCATTACCTCCATTCCTTTGAAGTTCAATACCATTGTTTGAGATCGAAGAAACTGTATTTTCAGCTATTTTTGCTTTATTTGTATTTTTTTCTCCTTCAAGCGTATCGCATATAAAGTTATTTTTAGATATTGTAACATCAGTCTCTTCTTGGCGAACTCTGTCAGTAACAAATTTAACATTCGTAATATCTGCAGCGATAGATTTATTCAACGTTGTATCTGGAAATGGTGATTGAATCCTGGTAGTAATATGAGCAGTAGAGTTAGCTATATCATAATATGGATAAAAATAATAGAAATAATCGAATTAAAAATTAATGCAGTGAACTGTATAGAAAATATTTTATTATATATTTTAAAAATTCCTTTTATTAACCACATTTCATATTATATTTTGATTTCACATATTTTTATGATGTCTTCCTTTTTTAATTGTCGTCGTAATACTATACAAATTCGGAGATTTTAAATATTAAATATTAAATATTAGGATAGTCTAAACCAAAGTTACTTTTTATAAATTGGACCAGAGGACTTGAGTTTCTTGGAGAAGTCAAAAGGATTAGATCACGAAATAATATGGAAGATAAACTTTGAAAAAAATTGCAATTAGTCGGGATTGCGAAGAAAACAATAATGGTCATTTGTCATGACATTTTTGTCTAAACCTGTAATGACTATTACGATCCTTTAACAATACATTTCGTAGACTTATGTCAGTTATATACATGCTAAAAGTTTCATCGAAATCAGTTGATGCGGAAAGATGTAAGAATCTTTAGATTTGTTACAGTTATAGATCGAAAACAGTGAAAAATTTCGTGAAAAATTGCAGTTTTCGCCATTTTTAATTTTTAATTCATACAAACATTAACCGAGGAACAATTTAGTGAGCACACATAATTAGTCAGAATAGAACATATTTCACATCAGATTATTTACGACAATTAGAAGCAGTTCACTGAGCATTTAAAGGATTAATCAATTAGAATATAACACAACTTACATATTCAGATTTAACACATAGTTAGACAAACAGAATATGCAAATTTATAGTTATCAGCTATTTGCTGACAATGCATAAGAATACACAAGCCAATATGAATGAGCTAATTCGAGATGAAACACAAGATAACCGAATAAATAGCCAAGTATGACAGTTTGATAATGGAATCTTGAAGTAGATTCATTGGTTCAATGTTACGCTACTTTCTTTTATTATTTATGAACAAGGGAATTGTCAAAAAGATTACAAAATATATTATAATAAAACAGATCGTATTTTTTTACGGATTGGCAGTTGTGACCGATTTGTAGATTTGTTTATCAATTGCAGTGACATCATGATGAATTGTGGGGATATACTCCGGCATAATACAGGCATAATAATTTACTTGCATTTTCTCTAATCTATACGTTTATTTATTCTTCACAGAAGAATATTAAGTTTCTTGGGCTTAAAATGCCCTCGTACTTATGTAACTCGTTTTGAGATAGCAATGACATGAGCATTAAGAATGTTTTCACACAGGGACAATAATTTAGTCAAGTAGTAGATAAAGCTGAATTTACACTGTCCACTTTGAAGGATCACTACGGTTGAAAAGAGGATAAAAAGCCGAATGAATTTATGCTGTTTCACTTTGGGGGAACACGAATGGAAACAGCGTTTATCCGTCGTATTCGTCCAAAGTGAAACATAAATTCGCCTAAAGCGATATTTTCCGATGAATTGTCTGCTGTGTTGATTCACAGTGAGACAGTGTAAATTTGAATTTACTTGCAACTTGACTAAACTACTAGCTGTGTTTGACTGAACGTTTATACAGAGCATCTATCAATAACTGCTGCTTAAAACAACTGCAAAACGACTGACAAAGGAAAATAATATATAAGCATCTTTTGTGTGCTTTATTGATACCGTTCAACATTAAACATTTTTCATTATATGATTGCAATCCTCTAAAGTTACCTCGAGAATATTGATATTAAATAACTATTTAATTATTTAGTTAGAACTAAAAGTTCCTAAAATAATTTCAATGTTTCTTCTACTTTGTTACAAATATGTAGCTTGCAATTACGATGCAATCACTAGAAAATAAAGACTGTCCGTATATGTATGTGATAAAAGTCGTGGAAATAGAATAACAACGGATCGGTGTTCATTTTTTCTCGGGTCACTGATCTATCTCGACCTACCATTAATGTATTACGAACGTTTTACAGATTAAAACCACTAAAAAGTTTTAGGCTTTTTACCTGATTTTAGTAAACACGGTTACGCTCGAATAACAGTAATCCTGTTTTCAACTGTGCATCTTTACACTCGGATGAATATATACTGGAGCAATCACTTGATATAAGTTCACCGTTTGACAAAGTACATCCTTGATAACACCGTCCTTACTACCAGTATTATATTCCAGTAATTACGGATTAACGAGACAGCCATTCTACATGGCAACATAAGCAGAAAATGTAGAGTAAGGTTTGTTCATACGATACTTCGTTAAAATTGACTTGAACTTTACTTAAAAGTTTAAAATTCAGTTAAAAACTTTGCCAAATATATACTCAAACTTGTCTGATTCCGGATTATTTTGGTCTGATTTCTGAAGTGGGAATAAACAATCGATAAAAGGTTGTTCTACATCCTGAAATAATTGAACTTGCCTGATTTTGAACTAGGCAGAAGTGAATCAATAAGAAGTTATTCTGTATTTCAAAATAAATCGAAAATGTAGAATAAAATTATTTCATAGAACGTACCATTTCTGGGAAAATGAAATTTGAAAATTTATCGTACAGCAAGTCGGTTCTTAATTCAACGCATTAAACTCTATTTTCTTGAAAATGAAGCTTTACATAGAAGAATCTTGTTTTACATCTTTGACTCGCAAGTAAAGTAGTCTCCTGTCAGTTGTTTACTCATATTGAATTAGCAATTAGCCAAATTCGCATACATTAAACGAATTCGATTTTCTTGAAAATCAGCTAAATGGAAGAATGTTATTCTTTACTGCATACTTTTTACTTATTTTCGGAGATAGAATACCTCGTATCAACTGTCCACATCTGTCCTTCAAATTTAATTTTCCGTATAATATCTCGTATAATTTCGTATAATATCAAATTTAATATTTATGTATATATTGAGGTTTTCACGCACGAAAATTAAATTTATATATATTCTATACAATATTCTATACAGTAACATTCAAAAGCGTTTTGCAGTAATATCTTCAATTGTAGTAGTGTACACATTCTACCACTTAATTTCAATGTAGATTATGCTTTGTGAAAAAGCAGTAGTTCCTACACTCGAACATAAAATATCACAAATTTCACATTTTCAGCATTAGCTGATAATTTAACAGGTAAAACCAATTTTAACGAGCGTTCGATCAATCTTCAGATCACGTGTTTTTCTATAAATACATCGAACCACTTCGAAACAATGGTGGAAAGTTTTACGATAAAATACAAATGTACATAAATATCTCGTTAATAATTATCTAAATCATCTAACAATATAATCACGCGCTATCCGTTGCAACACGAACCAAATACACTTAACTTTCAGATTGTAGAAGTTTGATAAAACGTTTTACCCAATATATAATTCGTTACATAATTTCGATACAAGATTAGATATTTTTTGTTTAAAACAAAAATAGCAAATAAAAAGATTGATTACTCCAAGTAAATTTATTTGAAAACAACGCTTGAAAAAGAAGTATTATTGCTAGACTTGCAATTAATATCGTGCAAATAATATATACAATCTCGCCATTACTAGTTTTCTTACACGTTCTCCAGGAAGTAGGCATTTAAACTAAATACTACGAGAAAGAATGCTTGTCTCGTGAACGATTTAAGTTTCGAAATCTGTGTAAATTATCGCGTAGCATATAAAATGAGGTATGTGAGATATTCATAAACTGATTTCAGAGAATTTAACACAAGGTTGTACGTTAATGTTTGAAAAGGGGAAAGTTTTTCCTCGAGTCGAGTTGTATACTACCGCACAAAAATTATCCTTTACCACATTAACCTTTAGTTACATTATTTTATTATATATTTCGCTATATACTTCACAATATATATCGCAAGACATATTTTACTTACAACATTATTGCAATGATTTTATTCTTTATAATCATTATTGCTATCTATTTATAAGTATTAGCACATTCGTGTGAAATTTGACGATTAATATGCATAACCAAGTAATATAATAAATTATGAATTATCAAGAAATGGATTAGTCGACTGAGATTTTATATTCATATAAAATTGTGGTTTAAGGTACACAGTAAAAATTTATTAGACCTGCAATAACATAAGTAAATTATTATAATAATTACGCCCTCACAGTCTTCTAATTTAAATCTCATAGACAAAATTTAGAATAAATTAAATAAGAAGTTTCGAAAAATCTGCACAAAATCTAAATCTGTACTGTAAAATCGCTTACAAGGTGTATGAATAACAACAAATGCAGTAATAATATGCTTACTATATGATAATAACATAATAAGTAGCAAAATTGAATGCAATAATTAACGACAAACATAACAAGTATAGGTAATGAAGAAAATAAATTAATTTCATTATAGGAAATTGATGAGATTATTATTATAATATTGGATATGAATTCTTTATTTTGAATAAGATAATAATTTTTTGACGTTTTAATAATTTCGTAATGATCCTTCAAGGACACTTAAGTTTTTGTAAGTGTGCTAATACTTATAAACGGGAGCTTATGGTAGTGTATTATAGTAGTACTGAGTTGCAAAATTGGATATTTTATTTTTACAAAGAAATTTAATGACTTATAATACAAGTACGTATATTATACATATATTACATATATTTGTTATTGTATTATATTATAGTATTAGTTCTTTAGTTTTAGTACATATAATTATGTACATATGTATTTCATTATTATTTGCTGATGTAGTTATTGATACGAACAATACCCAAATATATGTTTGCAGTTGATGAATTAATTATTACAGAATCTTAAATTGGAAAGAATATAGAAAGATATATATTTATTCACGTGGAAAAATATTCATGATCTTTATTATTGAAAAAGGAAATGACGAAAGTAGAATTAGATATTAAAGATTGTATGTGGAACAATGGCATGCCAATAGCTTTTATTGAACCATTTCGAATATTTATCAGTTCCATTTTAAACAATTAATTGTACCCATCTTGTTCCGCGAGCGAAAGATACGGTCTGAAAGCGATTTTAAGAAATAATATGTATTGATGAAGTTGCAGGAATCCGTGAACTTACGCTACTGTTTAAGAAGATAAGAATTTAATTGAACAATTAATATAATTTACGTAACAGAATCTGATCTGAACGCTCTAATTACTATCGTACTAGTTTAACCGTTGCCTTCGTTTCCAATAACCGTTTTGCAGTTAATACGGCGTTAACTATAAATATAAAACTAACGGAAACAAGTCCGATAAATAAGTTTCTATATATTGTAGAGACACTTTTATTGATGTAATAATTATCAAAATATCTTGAATATTTTTAGGTGATTTCACATTGAATTCTTATACTATGTTAATTATTTTTATAATTTCATTTGTAATTTGTTAATTGTTACAATTTCTTTTTAATTTACATCATTTACTTATCAATAATATCTATAATAATATTGTATTTATAATAATCTATACAGAAGTATTAAAAATATTAATTAATTAAACTAATATTATTCATTTCTTACAAAATATAGTGCATTTATTATCTGCTTAAAAAGGCTTATACCTTTAAATCTGTCAGCTTATTCCTCTTATCTACTATTTCATATTAAAATACTTTTTTTAATCAGCGAGCGATATAAAAGTCAAAGTATCAACAGAAATCCACTTATATTTTCTCACGTGATCTGTAATTACAGGTAACTTAGTACCATGATTGATCGCGACACAATAATTGGAATTATAAGAATAAGATTATATATAAAGAGAATAAAATTAGTGTAATTAATTCAAAATTATAATTTTATTTTTATACTTCCAGGTATAATTTATTAATTATTATAATAATTTTATAATTTCCAATCACTTATTAATCAATAAATAATCACTGTATACCTATCTTGTAGTTTTATCTTTATATCATCTTTTCGTAATGTCTCTAATATAATTTACGATAATATATTATTGTATTTTTATGTTAAATAATGTATTGTACTTATTATCTTGCAATGTGTTATGATTATGTATTATAATGTAGTCACTGTAACCGTAAGGTGGATGTGTTATTTTTTGTTTGCAATAATTAAATTGTGGACGTTTACTCACATTAAATTTACAAGAAACGTATGACATGTACGCATATAAAATATGCAGGAAAAATATGCACAATATGTCAGCGATATGTCCAATGTAAGGTAATATATCGAATATTATTTACGATATAATATTTAATAATCGATATTTAACAATACTTCTACAATTATTCTGGTATGTATAGTTTGTACGATAATAAATTATCAGCTCTTTGTCCAAATTTGCAATTGTTAACTGATAAAGTTTATGCAGAATGAACATGTAAAGTTGAATATCGACTATCATATACATATAAGATGACAGCTGGATACTGTTGAAAATATTGATGATACAAAAAAATGTTAAGAAAATCAAAAATATTGTACGGGGAAGAAAATTTGGTGTAATTGAATTTTTTATACGAGGGCATTTCAAGTTCGCTACTTTCTTTTATAAATACATATTTTTTATTACATATCTTTTGCTACACGTATTGATGAATTCAACGACAATACTCACTCAATGTCATTCAAAATGAATCCAGGTCACAGAAAATTTCGTGGTGTTCGCTACGTATGCTCAGTGCATATTTCGGTAAGTGATTGATTTAAGAATATTTTAACAATTATTAATTTTAGACCTTATCGTGTGTAATACTTTTTAACATACAATTTGATGTTTTATTCGAATTCGAAAAAAAGTGTTAGGCATCCCATTTAAAGAACAAACTATAACCGCCATATCTCAACAATGTCTATGCAACTTTTGTTCGAAATATTTTTCGCACAAAATAATTTACAAGTTATTTGAAGCCACCGTGTTACGAGATTCGCCCTATATATATAATATTATATATATATATGCCTATAATATATTGTTATATTTATTAAGTACGTTATTACTATTATTATTATTGCATATATACGCGTGTCAGGTACGATCGTTAACTATAATCAAACGATTAATCACTCCAATTGATATTTTTAATTTAATTTTTTCCGATAAATTCAGACTCTAACTTTCGTCTGCATTCCCTAACGAAGAAGCACGATCTTCTAAAGATTTCGAAAGGCTGTTTTCACGAGACCAGTTACTTTCATTCCTTTAAAGATTTAAGACACGATCTATTTTAATTAAGGTACGATAGGTTTCACCGTTGGATTTACTTTCGGCTACGGGCACGCGATCGCAAATTAATTTGTTCGTTGGTTAATAGCAATCGCGGAAGCGATCCACGTTGCGAAAACTATCCTCCCTCCGGATATTTTTACTAACGCGAATCACGTTCGCGGTTGCAATTCGTCGGATAAGGAATGCGTTAATTACACTTGGTAGAAAGTCACGGTTAATCGAGTATGTCTATGACAGAATTCGCTTCAAAACCTATTCGACATTGTGTTTTCTTTGAAGACGAAAAGTAAGTCATTTTGAAAATTATTAGGAAGAAAGATTTTGAGAAAAAGTTCATTTTAATGGAAATGGAAGACACTGAACTCTAGATCTTAAAAGGATTTTCTAGGAATTAAATAGTTAAAAACTATTAATTTTAAAATGCTTTAATTACAAATATCTAACCATTATAAATGATTACAATTTTTTTCATTTTCAATAACTATCATGGACGATGGAAATTCTTTTTGACTAAAAATAATCACTGGCATTATCGGCGATAAAAACATTTTTGGATTATTGGTAACCAAATGGTTGGCAAAGCTGATATACACCTAAGAACAGTTTATTTGTTATATATATGCAAAATGGGGACGATAATCGTAGTACAACCGGGAAAAGGTTGATTCTACATGAAAAAATAAGTCGAAACTCTACAATACAATTTTTTCATATGACACTTCGTTTCCGAAAAAATCAAATTTGAAAATTTGTCAAGTATACTTTAATTTGACTATATTTTTTCTATATTTTTTACTTATTTTCAAATGAAATTTAAATCCCTGTCGATTATTTACTCTTATTCGGAATTAACCAAATTTAGGTATACTCGTAATCTTCAAAGTCGATTTTCTCGAAAACGAAGCCGCAGATGAACAAATATCATACGAAATTGCTTTCTTATTCTTTCACGTAGAATCATCCCTGGCCGATTGTACTGCGATTAGCGCCTCTCCTCGTATAATAAAATTTTTCAATATAAAATAAGATTTATATTAACTTTTATTTTTACAGTAGATTCAAATTGTCATATCTATAATTTTTGACACAATCTGTATTTACTGCATTATGGCTTTCAATATAATATACATACATACATACATATTATATATATATAATTCGAGGGAGTAAAATTTTTGTCCAAATTTTGACTCCCTAAAGTCGTCAAAATCCCTAAATGTCAAGCTTTAACAAACAATCTGAAATTTGGTAAACTAGATACAACATTTCTCAACTCGTTATGTATCTCGTGATCCCACGAAGAACAGTTTCCAAGCTTCAACGTTCCGTCTCTTACGCTACAACCCCAACTGGATAACTCTCCAATCTAATCTTTCTGGGCTGATTTGATTCGCTTGCCGAGCGGATTTCAAATCGTATCTACCGATCGACTTGGTGACCAGGCACGTTTTACTTTTGCGACACGATGACTGCGTTTATTCACAGCAAACGTACTACGTGGAATGTAAAAGCTTCAGCACGATACGAGAACGAAGAGAGGCTGTCCCGTTGAAAATGTTTCCGTGGTCGGGGCACACGAACCGACTCTCGACCTCACTCGCTTCTTCTCTGCCCCGTCCATGCTAAAACCAACGACTAGATCGCCTTGGCCGAACAGGAAAACAGTCTGATCTCATCTTGTAAATATGAACGTTCCTCCTCTTGTTGCCTCTCGAGAACAAGCACCAAATGCCGAAGATTTTATGGAAATGGCACAGCTGTTATTCCTTGGAGGGGGAGCAACGATCGCATAGGCACTATCGGTTTCCATTATACGACTCGATTCTATATTGTCGATCGCCTATTTGAGGGGGTTGAACGATAGACGGAAGTATCAGAGGTGGAAGGTTGGAGCTTAGGGAAATGGAGATTGTAACTACAGGTCGGTTAGAGGTATTGCATCGTAATGTTCCGTTGTAGTATACTGTTGCTCGTAAGTATAGTTCATAAGCATTGTTGATAAGTATAGTTCATAAACATTGGTAATATATGATGGTATTATTGATAGTTGATAATATGTCTAGACAATTGAAACGATTTGCGATAACATTATTTAGATTTATTTGAAGTGTACAAACTAATGATAAATTGATAATTAGAAGCTATAATTAGAAGCCTAGTATAGTGACTACAAAAACTATTGGCACATACCGTTATTCTCCAATGAAGCAGTCTTTCATCAGATTTTGTTCATCAAATTGTTGTAACATATGAAAGTACTACTGATATGAAGATGATATGAAATGTAGTATATTTGGACTTAATTAATTAGCATGTAAATGCTATAATAAATAGAATGGTATCCCAATAGTTTCTGTAGCCACGTGTGCTTTTTTATGCAATCACCAAACTATAATAATAAATTATCTATTAAAAACATAGCAACATTATATTTTCCTATCTAGCGTGCATAATTTGCTATTTAAATATCGCTGATTTTACTAATAATATCGGAAGTCAAATTACACCTGTCTGGAAGATCTCTCTTTATCTAATTTATAATCAAAAAATTAAAAAGTTAAAAAATTTGTAACTGAAGACTTTGTCAATAGTTCTGTAAAATTTTACGATTACAAACAGCAGTTTTATTGTTGCGTATTAGCTTTCAAAAATTAATTCAATTCGATCATAATATACTATTATATTAAACTAAAGTATTTATAAACATAGTTATAATAATTTATTCTTAATTTTGGAAAATATACATCAAAAGTAAACAAGTGTCTGAATACTTTTTAAGAGTATTTGATCGATTTGTATGAACAAGACGCAAATGTTACTAAAACACATGGTGGAATAGAAAGATCCAGAACGACTTTATTCTCTGTTACAGTCATCCTTGAATATTATAACTGCCTGTTATGCCTACAGCTATCAAATATTATGGAGGAGTTATGTTACCTAAGGAATCCATTGTTTTTAGCTCACTTGGTGATAAAACTATATGTACAGTAGATATGATGGAGATGGGTGTAATAAATTGATAGATAGACTATTGTGATTAAGTGAAGCAATAATGTTTATTATCATTTAACATGTTACAACAATGTTAATATTATTTAACATTGATATAGTTTTAAATGAATAATTATTCCACAACAAGATCATTAAAGATCATTAATTCATACGTTTTAGTAACATTCGTGCATTGTCAAAACAAGTCAATTAACGTATCCAAATACATACGAGCTGCAGTGTACGTTAAATTCTACGTAAACATTACAATTTGGTTTAGACACGAGTTAGATTATTTAATTTCAGAGTTTAATTTTAATTGATATTCTACACTTTATACGATGTACGTTATTAATAATAACATGCACTTACTTTGTTATATAGTATATTTTAATGTCACGATCGCTTATCATATATATGTGAATTTTTAACAAATTAAAAACAATAGAGAAGATTTGTTAATGAAAATAGAAATCAGGAATACGAATGGAATAAAATTTAGAATATAGATAAATAAATATTACGGATGTAAGTGCAATGAAACAAATCAGCCTATTTGTACAACAAACTGAAATTTAACTTTCAAAAAGACTTTTAACAAATTAGGATTTAACCTAGCCGTTTAAGAAATTGTTCATCCTTATAAGAAGTAACCAATTTTTGCTCTCTTTCCATCAATGACGTATATATTACGTGCAAATTCTGTCAAACATTCTTAAATACAAAATGCAAGAATTGTCAATATTACCAGGAAAATTCAAATTACTTTTCACTGCAATTTCATTGAAGCTTTGGAACAAAGTATTTAATTCTGTGATTCGATATAAATTGATATATTTTTAACATTTACAATTTCTATTTATTTGACATTCATTAAATTAAGTGTTACACAAACTATTGCCGTTTAATATTTTGCGACAGTGCTTAAAGAATTCATAGCTAGAAAATAAACTATGCATTAAAGGACTGTGTAAAATAGTACGTAGCAATTGAAATGCTGCACGGAGATGTTTCCAAGATTTCACCGGGAAATTATTTGGTCGTTGACCCAATAGAAGTGAAATAGAAATACGTGTGTGTCATTGAACCTCCATGAAAGAATTATGTCATGTCTCTCTATCGAGAAATGAATTCGATGATACCCCGATAAATTTATAAATATATATAATCCTTCATCCCTTTTGAAAGATTTCTAATAAAATTAGCCAAAATTTACGCCAAGGGTATTATTTTAATCATATACATGTCAAACAGAATAAATTAACGACGCAACTATAAATACGTTTCCTTCAAAGATTCGAATTATCATATTATGCAAATTTTGTTTCTTTATAGCATGCTATTGTGAGAAATTTATGACGAGAAGAGTAAACAGATAGACAAATTTGAAACCAGAATAATTATTTGCAGAAACAAGAATGTGTTTTTTAATTAAATATGTAAACATATACGTCAGAAAATTTTGTCCAGACGTGAATACAACGTAGAACCAGAGAAAATTAATACTATTATAAAACCAGTACGTAATCCTCTCAGATATTAAACCGCTAACTAAACTGCACTTCACTACTTTTAATTTAGTTTTTATCCTGCCGCTAAATTTTACAAGATACTAATCATTTTTCATAAATTTTCACAAATCCAATTTCCATATGTACATAGTATTATAATATTTATACGTATCTAATATTCGCGTATTATTTTTGTATATTATACTATATTAATAAATATTTTTACATTATTCCTTATACACGAATATACCTGATAAATACTGTAAAAAATACTACACTTTGAATATTTCAAATATTTGTATATCGTCTCTTAAATTTTTACGTCTTTAAAATTATACATTATTGATTATGACATTATTTTTATTCCTATTATGGAAATTGTTAATTTTAGAGTCATCATTCTTATGTATCTGAATACATTTGTATGTGTATATTATTTTCGTTATAGTCTTCCTATTATCATATTACAGATTCAGAGACAGATTCATTGCTTATAAGTTAGACATATACATACATTTTGCCTGTTTATTCTTTCCAACTTCAAATCTTAGTGCACAATTTGCAGATTTGTATCTGTAGTCAATGATTGACCGGATTTGAAAGTAGTGTATAAAAAATGACTGTTGCAGTTTT
The DNA here is from genome assembly GCA_014825975.1 of Bombus haemorrhoidalis. NCBI lineage: Eukaryota > Metazoa > Arthropoda > Insecta > Hymenoptera > Apidae > Bombus > Bombus haemorrhoidalis. The sequence continues at coordinate 2,184,829 of CM026167.1, read as the reverse complement.
TCAGCAATGTCATATGATTCTTACAATATGACGAACAGATGCGTAAATAGATGTGTAGAAAAAAAAGATGAAAATAGTATTATAAATAAAAACAAGTTATATACATATATAGATAATATATACACTATATATATATATTTACTTATTTATTATACATATAATATATAATAAAATATATCATGTATTATAATCATACTCCTGAAATTTCGAAGGAATCTTGTCAAACATCTCAAAGTTCTGTTAACTGAATGTTAGTTGAAAATTTTTGTGCAATTTTTTATGAAATGTATACTTTATGCTCTACGACATTATACGCATAATGAATTTTACTAACTACACATACTGTTTGCTGCAGAATTTTGCACCATAATATGGAAGTTAAATTATGTTTATATACATACTAAGACTAAACACTTCCTTACTCAAAATGTCTTATAAAATTAAATAACAGAACGATAGCTAGTTGACAGTATAATTAATAACGTTAGAGGTTATGCTTTTTTTAAAAGAATGCTTTAGGATTCCATCATTCTAGTTGATATTAAAAATCAGAAGACGTATTGAATCCTGAATACATTTTTGGCACATTTTTACGTATTTGCGTATCTTCAATATTATTCTGTCTTTGCTATTAATACATGTTTGATGTCAAGATGTTAATATGTCCTTAACTTTCACATATTCTCAATACAAAATATAGTTTTATAATGAAAGGTCAATTTTATTGTTACCTATATATGCAATGTAAACGATTTAAAAAGTATATCTTGTTATCTTTATGTCTACGATACCAGTGTTTCGTCATCGCATACTTGGAGTTAGCGTATTTTATATGTTAGTGTTTCTTCTTCATTATTTTTTTAATATTAAAATAACTTTTACGTTTGAGGAAAATTAGAAATAGTTTGTATGAACTATTTCGCAATTTTTAACATCAGTTTGATAAAAGAATTATCAATAATCAGTTAAATAAAAGAATTATCGTTAAATATATAATAATTGAAGACCACAAGAATAATGGAAAAACGTGATACATACACCTTTTGATAATTCAGTATCTTATTAGCTAGTCACACATTATGAAAGCTGTTTTATTATCAAATTTGGTTATAGAGTTCTCTTGAAACTTATTTATATCACATTAATTTCTCAAGTTCAGATTATCATATCGTAGATATTAAATGTGTCGTTAGCTTTTCCCCAAAACTTCATGAACTTTTATCTACTGCTAAAAGGCTCATGTTTTTGGATCGGTCAAGTTACTCCTCTTTGCAGCTATGTTATGTTAAAGTACATTCTCTTATTTACTAAATAACATAAAAGTCAGAAAATCGACAAGATTATCCTGTAATTCTCTGTTCCTGTAATCTTCAATTGTATGTTACATCAAGGCGATGTGAGATTTCTTGCGAATGTTAAACGCGTATATTCTTGAGAATATTAAATCTGTTGCCGAAGCATGAAAATAATTTTATAGAAAGCACAATTTCACAACTGAGGTAATATTATTACAAATTACCAGTGCTAGTAAATTTTCTTACGAAACGGCAATAAATTAATCGGTTATCCTATTCGATTTAAAATTGTAAGAATTGTTGGTGTAAAAGTTTATAACGCACAACTTGTCAGTTGTCAATTCAGTAATATTATTAGCTAATAAATTATTGTGTAAGAAACACTAGAAGTTTTGAACAATACTGCAACTCTAAAGATCATGTTCGTGAAAGTCTTAAAAATCTTGCTCAAATGACAGTAGAAAGTTTATTTGCAACGTTAGAAACAAGGACGTGATTCAGACAAAGTATCGTTTTAGAGTGCACATTTCGAATGGTACTGACACAACTGGCAATTCAGTTCCCATTATTTTGTTCTCAATTAACTTAGGTACCTGATACGAGCATTTGATATTGCAAACTTCTATTCTCAAATATTCTTTAGTACAGTAGACGCTTTCTTATCCGGTCTCGCTTTAACCAATCAAATTTTCGTTGAAAACTTATCTCAACAAAATATAGTAGCTCATAAAAATATTCCAGCTTCAAACACATATCATAGAAATTTTTTATATACCTATATATTATGTGTGTTATGTCAAATATTCTTAAATTTTATTAGTTTCATAATGAGACGCGACAATCATAATTATATCGACAAAATTTGAAATCAATCTGGAAGTGTATATAAAGCTTATGGCACAACAATCGCAAATATGCATCAATTAAAAGAGTAATACAACATGAATAGCAATCTTAAATTAATATGATTAATGGCAAAGATAGTTTTACCAAATACTGTGCATTACTAATATAGTAAATAATAATAATAAGTATTTTGGCTATATAAAATTATAATCACCTTATACTCGCTTTATAATCTCTGTACATGTAATAAAATATCACGACGCGATTAGATTGACTTTCAAAAGTCAATATGCAATAACAAAGCTGGCATTTAGATTCGTTAAACCTAATACAAGCGTTTTGTTAACTTGGCAGGCTTATATTCAGATTCTTTAATTTCTGAAGTCAGATGAAGGAGGTTCCTCTCAACTGTTACAAAAACTTCGATATTAATGCTAGTAATATTTACTTATATTTTTATAATTATCAATAAATGTGCTACAGAAATTGTAAACCACGCGAATAAATGAACGCAAAAAGAAAAACACATTTTTTCAAAAAATACTCAAGTCTCTGGTAATTCCTGTAAAATTCTTCTAGTGGAGTTCAACACCCACTGTGTTGCTTCCTACACGCGGATGGAAGCTGGAGGATGCGCCAACAAGCTATGGATGACGGAAGAGAGAAGTCATCGATCTTCCGCCGTAAACACGGTCGAGGAGGCACGGTTCAAAAGAAACGTCCAAGATACTGGTACTTAGAATAGTTGCGAAAGAACGTTTATGCAATACCTGAAGGACTAGAGACGACATTCTTTCGCTTTATCGACCATAACAGAGCCGATCCTCGCCGTCGAAGATTATACGTTCCGTGAATCGTACGAGCTAGCCATCGTTGACGTAATTTAAACACCGTATCAAGGACCTTAAAAGTATTATAGTTCCTGTCGAACGAGCATCTAGTATCGAGATAACGAACCATTATTTTCCTATAGCACGTCATCATACGCTGTTTTATCGCATTTTCGACAATAGGTCCGATCGCGCGATGTAACACGATTTTGGTACCGTTTATCGTCCCACATGTGAAATGAATTTTACTTTTACGGTGCATGATTTTCGGTATCAAGATTCCAATGAATTTTAACCTATCGACTAGGGTCATCCTTTGATCAAAAACTTCTATAACCGATCAAAGTTAACGACAGAACCACCATAGCGCAATAACTAATTCGAAATTTTTTATAGAAATTTTATACATTTACAATGGCACACTATTAGAGATTTGAATAATTTTTTGTTAAATATACGAATGAGGATTTATTTTTCTCCGTGTATCTTTTCATGTAATTTTTCATTCTGATTTCTGTGGCGTAAATTTTATATCTTCCTCGTTGGTAGTCCTAATGTGTTAATCGAAGACAAATCAATTTTGGTTAGGAGCCTGTTAGCCAATAAAATATAGTTTCTTAAAAAACCGCACTAAATGCCTTATAATTCAATTAATATCAATTGTATCCACTTAAGACACAAAGAATGGTGAATATCTTTGAAATATAAATAAATGAAAGTGAAAAAATTGATACCGAAGAGTCTCGCAGATTTTAAATTAGAAAATTCCAAAGTCTAGAAAGCGATGCTTTAAACTGTAATACTTTCTTAATAAATATCATTACTAAGTAATATAAAAGATTACGCTAAATCTATGTGAACTGATAACAATACAATTTGATTTACCATTAATTTTTAATTTCATAAGCATAAAAATCTCTGATTAAAGGTCGACTACTTGCTTAATAGGTTAAAAGTTAATTCATAAATCGTGCGATATTTAAAAGCAGAACAATGCAAAGAAACTATAAGACAATTAAAAAAAAATACTTTCTTATAATGCGTACACAATTGCCACGCACAGGTAACTAGGAGATCATGTAGAAGAATAATAGCTGTGAAAGGTTACATGCAAATCGAAAGCAATGTGCGTTCCGCTAAGGTGTAAGTATTTATACAGTAGATGTGATATTTTAATGTTATTAAAAGGATCGATAAATAAAAAAAATATCACATGTGAATTTTCACAAAACGCAATTTGTTATTATAATGTGATATAATATAATATAATAATTTTTGTAACCTTTATATACATTTTCAGATTCGTCACAAATCTGAGCAGTGTAGTCATGATAGTTGTGTTTCATTACAATACTGGTGAAACTTCAAAATGTTACGTATAACAAATAAAATATATCAATAAAAATTTCTGTAAGTGCATAGAGTGGCTTCCATGATTCACAATATGTGGACGGTTTTGTCGATTTACTTCAACAATTCACGAATGTTACTAAAATATACAAATCAATGACAAATTAATAATCAAAGCCATATTTATTATCTTCTTGTGGAGTCATTAGATTTTTTAATTACGTATAATCTTTGACGAGATAAATATGTCACATAAATACGTGATACGTTTTGCATATGCCCTTATACATAAATATGGAAAACATGCATCATACAAAAAATGTGAAATAAAACAATACATTTTTATAGTCTCTTAATCATTCTAACAAACTTCTATCTTTATATAAATTTCGTTCTCCCATTTGCATAAACATCAGCAATGTCATAACATGTATAACGTACATATCTATAAAAATGTTCTATGGTAAGTGTTGGAAAACTTTCATGAGCCACTATGTGCAAGTAGTACTTAACGTAACTGACAAGTGAAACATACATGGTGAACAAAGGAAAGAAAGCAGAAGGAAAAGAAAAAAAAGAAAGAAAGAAAGAAAGAAGTCTTATAATGCAAAGTGTAACAGCAGGTAGAGCCGCAGAAAAATTCGTTCCGATAACCGCAGGAATATCAATGAGTCGGTCGCATTCTCCGATTACAAATAGTTGTTATTGCGACACACGGCAGGCAGAACGTAATTTGGGTTGCTCGTTCGCGATGTGACTGTTAAAACAAACGAGCAACCGGCCCGTGGCTGTTCGCTTCGAGAACATCAGAGCTCGCAATGGATGGCAGCTATTAGTGTCTGGTGCACGCCCGAAAATTGCTGGCGCTAACTTTATCACCGTGGTCAGTGAAACTGTTGATTATTGTCGGTTACGGTTTAAACGGTATTGGACCATACTGTAACAAATCATTGGAACGCATCGATTGCCCGGTTAAATTCCGCGCGATTGCTTTTTTCACGCACCGAGTGTGCCGATGGCTGCGATTAAACACCAAATAATTTCATACTGGCCAAAGCAGATCGAAAATTGTTAACCTGTTAACTAGGTCATTTCTTAACCAGAAACGTCTAAAATTAATGAATTAAAAATTTACAAAAAGAATTAACCTTAGTTAGATTGATTATAGCCCTTGCAAATATACGTACGTAAGTATTATGTACATATGTACATAGATCATTCCACAAGTAACGTCGTATTTTTAAAAAGTAAAAATTTAATAACATTCATTGACGAGTATATACCATTTGTCGTTTTCCTGGAATATATCCTAAATGGTAATTTTTAAATTCCTGTCTTATAAATATAAATAATTGGAAAATATTTCGTTATTATTTGGAAGTTTTTCTCTAAATGAAATCTGTTAGCCTAACGCTTGAAAATAATGAAGATTTGTGAAGTCTGAAAGAATTACAATTAATGAAACAATTAATTGCGTGATAATTGTCGATTATACTATTTTGTAACATTTTTACTGTGTACAACTGAGCATACCATGAAACAGAGTTCATTTCTAATTTATTAGAATTAATCATTACTATTCATAGTAGTATTCATTCTTTTAATTACTAACTCTAGGTTTCTGCAGTTACCATTTTATTTTATTTTATACCTAAATAAAACAATTTTTATATTCAAGATATTGATACATATATCAAATCCCCAATTGAAAATGATATAATATTTAGCTATTAACCGGTGTATACAGCAGTACAATGCAGAATCATTTTTATAAGAAATCAAAATTGTTCTATAACTTTTAATAAAATTTATATTTCATGCACTATTGCTAAATATTGGTTTAGACGAGATAGTTACTTTCGTTATTTTAAATATACACAAATTCAAGTCGTTTCGTATAAAGGAAAAATCAAACTTTGACTAACAAAACTATAATTATTTATGTTCCGGATCAAGAATCATAAACGAGCAAGTGAGATTTTTATCGGCAAAGCAAAACTTATAATTTGATAGCAAAGGAAGACTATTTTTTAGAGCTGTATAAACCTGCAAGAAAAGTTTGAATATCTAAGCTTAAATAAAAAAAAAAGAATTTAGTATATCAACAGCAACTTTCCTTCTGAAGACTTTTTGTTTCCCTCGTGCTCAATAGTCGTAGACGTATAATAAATTCGATATTTCCGAAAGGTAATTAAATAACACTTCGTAATGCCAACTAATTATCCAAGTGATGTGGCGGAAATTCCGCTATCTTGCGGAAAAAGCGAATATCTCATATATAATATACGGAAGTGATATAGATGTTATAACATCGGTCAGTGGCCAAAGTTTACAACTTCCGATTGCAACAATTAATATCTAGACCCTCGTACAGAATCAGTTCTTCGTTTGTAGTGAGATTTCTAAAAAGATTGTATCCTTGTAAAGGAGAACAGTTATAACTTACTTCTAATCTATATTCTGAAAACTCCGATTTTATGACTCATTGTTGAACAAGGTAACAATGATAGGAACAGATTTCAAAAAAATGACGTAAGTGCCCGTATGTGTGTGGAATGCGTACGACCTTAGCTATGGTTAGATCAATTGAATGGAAATCTAGAATAAAGGTCTATTTAGAATTTTGGTGAAGTTATACTGTTTCATAAGTTTCAAACACGTAACGTGCTTCTTGTATTCAACATTACATCGCCTTCTGACGAAATATCTGCAATTTGTGTATACTGAACCGATCTACTAATTCAACTTTGATCAAAATATCATCTAATCGGCGATTTTACTTAATGTTTTCATCGAAGGTTGTAGATTTTAACCACTGTCCGATTTTACGATAATATTTTCACCTACTATACGTTCAGGTATTAGTTCATCGTCACCAAGAAAAGGTGCGACTAGAGCGCAAGTGTCGCCACGATACTCAAAATGCCGTTGATTGGAAAATTAGCGGTATACACGGCAACCAATCAATGTGCATCCTGTACAAACCAAGTTCAGATGGACTCAAACGAAATCGGAGTTAAACCTATACTCGTTCGGTGCAACCAAACACTTATACGTAAATAGTTACATTGGAACACATAATCGCTTGTAATCTTAGTAGCTTATAGTATACAGTGACAGTAACACTAGGTTTATGGGAGACGTCATTTTGAGGTATTTCGAATTTCATGCGGAAAATTACACGAGTCGTTTACATTTTTCTCCTACTGACTTTTATCCATTTAACAAGATAAATGTATATCAAAATTCATTTTTTTCAAAGCTTTCTGGTTTTGAAGCTTTCTATGTGGTACCTATATCTACACGCGTCTATTTGACACATTCGAAATGTCCGTAAACCTGGTGTTAAAGTTGTTATATTTTAAAATCAAACAAATGATCATCTCCAATCAATTTCCTTAATCCAACAGTTCTCGGGGAAATAAAGAATATCTAAGTTTTTCAAGTTGGAAGTAGATGAACAATCGAAGACAGATACGGTAATCCAATCTACACGTTTTGCATCGTTTTGATAAAAAGTTAGGCGAGATATCTCCTCCACAGTGTCGCACGAGGAATATTGCTCGACCATTTTTTAAATATTTCAGCCATAGAGATGAAAGAGTTAAGTAAATCTTTGAGCTGCTGTAATTAGTGAAAAAAAATCGTACAACAATCTGTGTAAGTACATATCTTATAGGTACTATATCTTAAAGGGAAAGTTTCTTATCCCTAAAATTTACTCGAAGATGTAATTTAACAGGAATAAAAAAGTAAAATATACCCGCACAGATTGTTGATGACACATTTTTCACGACATTACGACTGTTCAAAATTCTATAGTTATTATCAATATATACATAATTTTTATATATACATAAACAAGTATACACATATACGTAAATATTTCCGTTTTTTATAAAGATAAGGCTCATAACCCCCAGAAATAAAATTTAAATCAAAAGTGTTATCCTAATAACATTTTCTAAAGTAAATATCTACAACAAATATTGCAAAAATTGTCCAGTTCTAAAATTAGTTCGTTGATATTTCAAATAGCGCACGCTTTAAATTCTTCCTCCACTTCAATAGATCTCGAATTTAATTTATTGTGAATATAGAGTTTTATCGGAGTGTTGCTTCCTGACCTAAATAATATAATCAACCATAAGGAAACCTTAAAGGAGTTTAATAAAAAAAAATCGTAAGAAAAATTGAAGAAGTTACGTATTATTGACATAAACGTGGATTAAGTTTCGTAACGACAATGAATCGTAAGAAGATGCGCTAACTCCGGATAAATTTGAAATTGAAATGGGACACGTGGAACGTACTACATCCCACAATTGCGGATATTTCGCGTGTCATCGACACCTATACTCGCAAATAATGCCAACCAGATTGTCCTCCTTACAACTTACCGTTCGTTTCGAAGTGGGTGTTGTGCATTGTCAAGATTTGTAATACCATGTGACATGAATTTTAAACCGCGCAACTTGTCAGTCGCAAAGTTATCGATCACTATGCGATCACGTAGTATGGTAATACATTGTTATATTGACACAATTTTTGTATGGTTAAAGCGAACGTTACCTAATATGATATAAACAGGCTTGGGTCATTAGTAGCCCACCGAGAACTTTCTATTAGGCACAATTAATATACATATTTATTAGTTAAAAATATATGTAGAGCTACATAACAGCTCGCGAGAATATTTCAACCAGAAACCAAAAATAATAGATATTTTTTAAAATTTTATAAGTAATGATAATCGCTTAAGTTTTTTGTTTAAATGGAAAACAGCAATCGCTAATTCTTAATAAAATTTGTTAGAAAATTAAATGATTAAGACATATGAATTTTTTAGTGTTTTGCTTACGAATAACTATTAGAAATAATTAAAAGTCTTTTAATTATACCGATAATCAATGTTGGTGACCGAAATTATTTTTGGTTTTGATGGAAAATATTTTTTGGCTACCGATAACCAAAGAAGATTTCATAGATATAATAATTATTTGTAACCAAAAACAATTTTTGTTATGAACGATGGTTACCGGTAATCAAAAATTTGTTAATCATTTGTAATGATTATTTATGATCAAAATCATTTAAACTAAAATATGAATTAAACTCTACAAAGATCGCAAAATTATTTAAATAGTCACTTTTCTGTTATTTCAATAAATATTAATATTTAGTGGGACCATCTTTAGTACTAATTATGTTTAAAGCAACTATTCATTCTCCACACTAATTTGCAATAAATGCCTTGTAATTTTTATACACATTTCCACATTAGTTTTAAATTCTAATATTATAATCACAACAACGTGTTTCATTATAGTGCAATAAAATTCCAATAAAAATTTCGTATGAAGTATATAATAGATTCATAAAAATGTTCTATGGTAAGTATGTAAATATTTTCGTGAACTACTGATATAATAATATAATATAACTTTACTTTGGTCAATTAGCGAATTATTTTACACGAATACAAGATATTTTACAAATGATAATTCTCCATAAAAAAATAAATAATAAATAAAAAACGGATATATTGACAATAAAAAATAAATTTTGCTTAAATAAGGCTTCGTTCTTTTTCTAATATAATTTTTAATATAATTATATAATATCTAGTATAATTTGCAATATATAATAGCAATTATAGTGATTTACTGTTGCAAATTATTAAAAGAGATATTACGTGATAAATTCTTACAAATAATAAATTAGTATTTTGATTTAAATACTGATGTTTATATAACTATATTACATTTGTTAAACTGTTAGTTTTCCATCGTTAGAAATAAATGTGGACATTTAGTTTATTTTATGGCTTTATTCATCAGTTTCATAGAATATATCATTCCACAAAATTTAATATATTGGTAATTCATTGAGAGTTTTCCATGCCTAAGTGCTGAATAATTCAATACATTTAAAGTTCAATTATCACAAAGAATTTACATTTTGCAAATTATTATACACTGTGTGCTTTAAGGAAATGTAATAGCAGTATCATTGTGAGTTACCAATGGTCCACATTACGCAAACAGGAAGCGATAGAAATCAGTACCATCATGCAACATTATGTAAATTACAAAAAGATAAAGTATCATGAATGAAATTAAAGAAAAAAAAAAAGTCCAGATCATCAATTTACCGCCAGCATCTTAGTATATCTCTGCGTTAACGTGTCAATCGAAAATGATGAATCGAAGTCAATCGTATCCAACATACAACTTATGAAATGCGACTAATGAATGAAAAAAGTAGTGGAAGTTATGGTGTCGCGACCTCGTTCATGCGGCCCCGTTCGTTCTCCATATAAGAAGGCATACACACATTTTTCGTCTTTCCGTCAAATAAATTATCGCCGCGGAATGCAGATACCCTTGCATCAGGAAAATAACCGTCGAACGAGTTAAACTGTAGCAAACATGAAGTTGCAAATTAAGCACAAATTTAAATCACGAAAAAGTTTGAAGGATACACTACTGGTTACAGGAAGTATTTAAATAGAAAAATCATTAACACTCTAATAAAATACGGCTGTCATGACTATAATGATAAAATATAAAACCAATTTAAAAATATATATACAAATTACAAGATACTTATTGCAAACATTTAAATAAAAACTTAGTATACATTATGAATAATGGTTTTAAACACATAAATATTGCTAACTGTGATCTCGTTAAATATTGCGATTTACTAATGTAATGAACAGACTGCGGATTTTCATGTATTTATAGGAAATTTGAAAGTAAGAAATTGTACAGAATTCACATGGTATAAAAAATACATGAAATATTCAATATATAGTGTGTTCCATGATACTTGATACTTAAAACAATTCTTGGTAATTATTTAGAAAGCTGCCACCGTCTTGAATTTTTATGCCTTTTTAATATGTTGTCGGGCGCATGGTTCTAAACAACTTTTTCCTGTATGTGTAACCGTTGCTCGGTCTTAATATCCGAGATATTTGCAAAAATCTCTCGGTACCACTACAGTGAATTCTGCCTATTGTACGATTATGCGTCCAAGACAGCGTATGCTAATTGCCGACCGCTGTGAAGCCTAATCTAATAAAATAACGGCTAACCCAAGCCTAATTCTTATCTTTTGTTTATAGTTTATGTATAGGTTTGAATTAGGTATCATTTTATCAGGACGACAGTAACGCATACGCTATCATGGACACGCAATTATAAGCAGAATTCACTGTAGTGGTACCAACAGATTTTTTGCACATATCTTGAAAACTACAAGAGTCCCAGTAACGTGCAAAAAAAATTGATAACATAAAAATATTGATTTCTACAACATATGAAAAAATTATAGGAATCCAAAACAGCAACTTTCTAAATAATTTTCTATATAAATTCTACTTTTTTTAATTACATTCCCAAAAATATCAATTTGCATAAAAATCCAGAATCTAGTAATAAATAATTTCTTGGTTAAGTATTCTTGTGATCTGTACAAAATATATGTATACTTGTACTAGGTATCTTGTAATTTTTATATATTTTTCAGATTCGCTTCAAACTTCACTAATATAATCATAATAGTCGAATCTCATAACAGTGTTAACGGAATTTCAAAATGTTTCGTACAACACATATAATATATAATATCAAAAAATATGTGCATAACTGTTCAAATGTTTTCGTGCGCCTGTACATGAATAAGCAAAAAAAGAAGAAGAGAGAGAAGGAAAAATGACAAAGATTAGCTTCGCGATCTCGATACCGTAGGGTCGACCAATGAGAAATGGGCTTATCGTATAATCGCGAAGCCGACCCATGAAATATCGAGCGATAAGATATGTTGGATAGACATTCTATGGTGAAACGTTAGTATTCCTTTCACTAAAGTGGTTCTCAAAGATGAAAAGGTGTATGTAGTCAGGTCTGATCGTCGGAGAACGGTTTTTACACGGTCGAAACCCTCGTCCTCTGGCAATACACTTTTACTGTGACGCAATCCACCTGCTATGTACATTTTTCGAGGGAACGCGAAATGCAAGCGACAGAATAAAGTACGAGAAGCAGACTTACCGTTCAGGTGTCGCTGCTTTTGTTTGAGGATGATCTCTCCCAGATAGCAGACGTTACTCCTCGCGAAAGATATACCAATTTCATTCACAGTCCTCATGTTCGTCTGGTAAACGCTGACAACAAAAAGGAAAATTTCATGTTAAATAGAAAAAACACAATATTACGAACATTAATACGAACGTGGCTTTTTCGACGCTTTTAGAATTTCGAGATCACACATCAGACTATATTGGCATTTCTAGATTTTTCATTCTGGGATAGGAAATTACGTATTGTGTAATTTTGTTGGGAAAAGCAAGAACATACAAAATTTTTGTGTATACCTTACATTTAAGAGACTTTTCCTTTTTTCCTATTCTTTATAATGTTGAAGTTCCTCTTTTTGTTAAAATGTTCTTTCATTGAAAAAGATTTTTATCTTATGGAATTTAGAAAAGTTTATGTAATTTCAGGAAACGAATAAAAATAAGTTTACGTAAATCAATAATTTGAATATTGTTTACTTCTTTTTTTACGTAGAATTAATAGTAAAATTATTGTTAATATTCTCCTGTGTGAAATTTTTTCAATTTAAATTGTCGTTTAAATAGAATATTTTTTGCATTTATGCAACAGTTAAAAAAAATTATATGAACTTAAAGACATCTTTTAAAAACTTCAAATTAATTTTCAAACTAAAAGTTTGATATATCTCCATTTACGATTTGAAATTTAAGATAATACCTAAACTATCCTTGCTAAAAGCACCAAATGGAACCTTTTATACAAAGCATTGAATAAACTAACTTTATCAACTATCAATTAACTTCCTTTATAAAACTAATTTTCTTTGATTTAATTTGCCTAATTTTCGACATTGAAATAGATGCTTTTATTTTATTGTTATATAAGTCCTTAAAATATGAAAATTAAAAGTCTTGTAAATATTTAAAAATTTCACGTAATGCAATATACTTTCATTCGAAAACTTCGTTTTGTTAACTTAAAAGTTAGAAACTGTATTTTATGTCTCGTGTCGTAGTTCTAAGAACTTAAACTCGAGCCCTAGTTTATCGTACTTTGAAATGGCAGATCCCAAGAGCATAGCACAATGAAAAATAGTCTTAAAGTTATATACTCCCGAGAATCATGTAATTTTAACACGTTCCTCATATTGAACAGTAGCATTAATGGTAGTAACTATTGCTAACTGTAATTAGTCCGTTTGTAGCATGTAACCAATTGCATTTATTACATTATATTCTTAGGAAATTGTACGAACAAATATTTAAAAACTATCAATTACAAGTATATATATATATATAATAAGAAAAATATATGTGTATGAGGTACATTTATTTAGAGTATAATTATAACTCATGCTACATAAATATTTAATATAATGCAATCACATTACATATCCTTACAATTATTTTATTCTTCTAATAAAATGTTTTTTAGGTTTAATTATCTTTTATCTTTTATGTTACAAATATTCCAATTTATATTTTGTAGACTTACCATTTTTTCCAGTTTGAAACCAAATCCTTTGATTCATAATGAATGATGGATTTTAAGCCGGTATTATTGCCGAGAACTAGTATTGGTTCGTGTTGACTTCCGTTTGCTACGGACGACTCCATTTCTTTATAAGCAATGATTGCTACGATGTCTTGTTGAAATTCGATGTGAACGAGAAATAGTCTGTAAATGGATTTAAACACATAGTTAATATAAAAGATACAGTTGTGAGAAGTATCATAAATTTAATTATGAAATATAGAACTCCCTCACCTGTGATATGACCTAGTCGTAAGATCATTTGTAGTTAATTTTATGCAACCACCACCTTCGAAAGAAAACTGGCTACAAAATTCGAAGCTATTTACATATAGCATTGGCATTTTATTTTCAATATTTACAACATTTTTTAATACTCGAATAACATTTTTCCTTGTTTCATAAACATATTGTATCGTTTCTTTTGAACACTCATTTCGATCGTTTTCATTTTTCGGTTCTGGAAGTTGAGGAGAGGATGTGAATTTCATGTGCGGTATAGGTACTGAAATTTGCGGATTTTGCAGAGATAAATTGTAAAATGGTTTGTATTTAAATTTTTTTCCGTCCTTTTCATATAGTGCCTGCGTAAAATATGTGCATTTCAGTTATAATATATTCATGTAATAAATTCAGTTTGTTAAAAATAATATGAGATATTTAATATACCTGACCGCAGCGATAATACAAGCTACCACTGCCACGACAAAATGATGATTTGAATACTTCTTCTTCATAGATAGGTACATGAACATATAAATAAGGAAACAACTGTGCCCAAAATAAATCTTCTATTTCTTGGAATGTCTTAGATCCGAAAAATTCATGAGTCCAACCTGGGCCAAAAATCGCAACAGAAAGTTCTTCATGTCGTATTTTTTGTAAAGCCTGTAGATCATAATGGTTTAATGAAATATGAAATTACTATATGCTACAATGAAATAAGTAATATTGTAATTACATATGTTGAATTAAATCCACCACCACCAGGACAACCTCTTCCCCAAATATCAAGTCCTACATAAATATCATGAATATTTCTGTTGTGATTTTTTGCGAGTGCCAAACTGCTTTCCAATTTTGATTTCGTCCAGTTATAATTCAAGTAAATGCCATCGCAGTTTAAAAAGAAATCTCTGAAATATTGTATTTATAACATTAAATAAAATTTACAAACAGAAACAATTGTAAAAGTATAAGAATGTAATAAGCTTACATGTTTTTACTATTAAGCTCATTTTGCCAATTTAATTTTCCTTCATTGGTTACACTATCGTACCATATAATTTCAGAATTTCTAATTGCTTCATGAATATTTTCTGTTAGATATTTTACGAAATAAATTAAATTATTAACTTGCTCACTTTTAATGGTATTTTCAACATTTAATAACCAGCCATCGAACTTATAAAATTTTGCAACAAGTATTAGTGCATCTGCGAACCTTCTTACTTCTTCCTGAGATACAAGTATAACATCCCAGATACCTTCTCTTTCTGTAATTACAGTACCAAGAACTTTTACACCATGATTATGTGCTACATTAATCCATCCAAAAGGTGGCACAGTTATGAAATGATGACTAAAATACACAAATGTATCGATAACACTCCAATGATAAAATAGGTAAGAATCATGAGATTCTGATCCATATATAAATCTGAAAAATCACGGGTATATTATGTATAATATATGAATTAATAAATATAGTGGTTTCTATAAATATTACCTGTCTTCTAGGTAACCGCCTTTCATATCATGACAAAGCAACGTTCTAGGTTGTACTTCTCTATCCAATTTTTCTAACTGCATTCTTTCTGCGCTTATTTCTAAACCACTGTACACATAATCGGTTGAATCTCTTAGTTCTTTAATTTCTGGCCATGGTTTTAAATTACCCACATTATCAAATAATTCTTTTAAGTTTTTAAAGGGTTGTGACTCTGTAACTTCAGTTGCCATCTCTCTGATTTATACTGTTCTACGGACCACTTTCAAGTAGTTTTTAATTCATTAACTCGAACAAAGGTTTTCCTTCTTATTTGCATCACCGGAAGAATTGTAATCATGCAGAGCATTCACTGGATTGATAGTGTTCACAGCAAACGGAACTAGCATATCAATTTACGTCTCATGATTTAATACTATTATCTACCAACTGCTAATGAGTAAAAAAATGTTCATTTCTCTATCTGAAACAAAATATATGAAATAAAATTATGAATTTATAATGTGCGTATATCAATATTTATATAATTGTCTCAACTTTAAAAAAAATATTCTTATTTACAAAATTATATATTCTTTAATATTTTGCAAAAATTATATCGAAACAAACAATTTGAAATAAACATAACTAAGTAAATACTTTAACACGTTATATTTAATTAAATATTTCATTAGATTCGCTTAGAATTTAACACCTAACCTTTACGTCTAAGATATCAAATTAGTATACGTCAGCGTTACTGAAAAGCATCTGTTACTCTTTCTCATTCTCTCTTCCAATTTTATTTCTCCTGCTTCCATTTTTATGATATTTATAACATTTTTTAGTTCAGATATAAGTAAATTTTTCGTAATTTATAAAAAATGACATTCTTTTTAATTATCGTATATTATTAATCCATTACATATCTTGTTGTAATTTAACTTTTAGTAATTTAAGGTATGTGCATGTACAAAGTAATTCTATTCCTAAGAATAATCATTTATTATTAAGATAATATTAAAAACTTAAATTAATTACTGTTATTAATTAATTTTCAAATATCGTAATGCACAGCCATATACAAGCCATACAAGTTATACTTATGTCCTTTAAGCCACCAGAAATAAATTTTAAATTTTATATTATACGTTAATATATATTATAGGGAGAAGCACCATGCAAAATAATAATGTTAAAGACATACATGTAATTTATTAGTATAGATACTTACTATATACAAAGCGTTCTCTTCAAAGATAATATGACGACTATCAAACGATCGACGGCAATCTAACGCATTTCTGGTACTGATAATAGTAGTATAGCTACAAGATTGTTATGTATCTATGTTTAGCTACGAAAAATTGGCAATTGGTGCTTGGTCTCGCGGCACTATGTCGCATGCCTCATGGGACATACAATATATCGCCTACGGTCTACGATATGGATATATTAATAAACTTAACAAATTTGTTGTTATTTTCTCTAGATAATTTTTCTCCCTCAAGATTCTAAGGAAAGTACTGAACTATTTGACTCGTTATCGGTCCTCTTGTTAAAAGGTTCGTCATTTATTACCTTCCCCACTCCGTAGTCAGGTTTTTCAAACTAAGCCGGCATCAGACGAGCGGTTTGTTGTTGTTGAATATATGGTACATCTGTATGGTACATCGATGTATTGTATGTGCGAGAGTGAGAGAACGTATGGCAAAACCACACACAAGTATGTATCTCCTCCATAGTATGTATGTGAGCGTTGTATGATGGCCAGGACTCCGTTGAGAAAAAAGAGAGAAGTGCAGTGTGAAATCTTGTGTCTCTGGCAAGTAGCCCACGAGGCAAGCAAAGTTAGGTGAATATTAGAATAATGTTCCTTATAATACCTCTCCAAGTCCTCTCCATACTTTAATAGCCGTAAATTGGCGCAACAGCGCCACGTAAATTGAAAGAATAAAGAAATACATATGTACGTATCCTTCTTTTGTGAGACAGAAAAGCTTTATTTCTCTGTTCTTCCAACGTTGCCATCTGAAGCGTGCTTTCCATTTGCGACTAGCCACGCGATTATAAAATCCATTGTCGAATATGGCACAATTTTCATTCGCACTATCGCGATTAAGGATCGCGCGCGACTTTAATGTTGCGACTTACCGCGACAAATCAGTCGCGTGCGACTACAAAGTATATGGAACATGTACGTGCTATATCCATAGCCAGAACAATCGCGCGGGACTGAACGTCATTTTGCTGCTAGAAATATGGGGACTCCTCACTAAGGACGTCTTAATATATAACACTATTAACTTATAATACTATATAATATTATGTAGTTATAATATATAATAATAATACTATAATAGTATATAATATTATAATTTATAATACCCTTAATATAGATAATTAATATTATAGTGATAAAAAATGACAAAAACCCAAAATTTAATTATTTTATTTATGTTGGTCAGCTTTCCCAAAGTTTTTTTGTTCAATACTAATAGTTTCTCGACATAAATAGGTTACTATCCTTTTATGAGAAATTATAACAGATTGATTAACGTGTTAAAAAGTGGATGGTTCTATTAAAAAGAATACAGTTGATCTTTGTTCGGTGTCGCGCGTGATACTAGCCAGAAATGAAAAAAAGCTGTAAGACGTCCTTATTCCTTATCATTCTATGTACGTCGTGCAGCATCATCAGGTCGAGCTATCGTCACACGTGCATGTTTCCTAAGAATCAATAAGAAGAATATCGGGATTCTTATCGTGAACCGAAACCATAACATAAAGCCAAATTTACACCTTTTCACTTTGGATAATCTGTAAGTAATATACGTTTTACAACGGTTTATAATATCTCTCAATTATACAATTTGAATTGTATTTCACTATCGTTACTCCTAAGATGCTCAGCTGGTCTCTGACTCGATACAAAACTGTCTTGTTCACCGTTAGAGAGAGGAATGGCCCTCCTACGAATATTCTATTCGAAATAAACTGATATGTATTCTGATTGTATAATATAATCGAATATAATTTGATTGTATTAGAAACAAATTCTTAATAGAAACTTTTTTATATCATATGATTCGGAACGATATAGATTAGATTATATTATCTACATAATCTACAAAACAAGCAACTTTATAACTTTATAAACAACATATCGATTAAATAAAAAAAACGCGAGCTTTTCTTACATTTCCTCTATATCTTAAAAATTATTTATCATGCGTGAAAAAGTGCCAGTAGAAACTTGTAGATAATAAAATTATCTATAAAATGAGACTCGTTACGTAACAATAAGCTCAATTCTTACGTTGTGCATTAACAGTGCAAAGACTTTTTTCTTAAATCGTTTATAACGTTAGTTAAAATTGTTATACAATATTGAGGTTTTATGGTATCAGTCATATCAAAATAGGATACCAAATTTTAAATCGATTCGTTTGTTAGTTTTTGTAAAATCAATTATCAATTTACAAAACGGGAAATTTTTTATTTGTAAGAAAAATATGTGAGTTTATCTTACTTTAAGCTCTGAGCGTCTACGCTATGTAGAAGACTTATAGCATAGATATGCATGTGTAAAATAATGTTTTCATTCAAAGACATGGATAAAATACAGTGATAATTATTTTTACGTTGTTGTCAAATGCAGTAACTTTTGCAATTCACATTCTATCGTCGAGGAACTTGCTTTTATCGATTTCTGGAATCATTCCACGTAATTTAAAAAAAAAGACGTTTTTTTAGGATCGATTGGTTCCAAAATGATCTTTTTTTTTTTTTTTTTTTTCAAAAAATGGGCTGCGCTAAACTAAATGCAACGGGCGTCTTCTACAGTTTATGATTTATATTATGTGTGAATTTCTTTTCTTATTGGTTGAATGCCCGTAAAGCATAGAAAAAGATTTATAAAATTTTTTCATTTTCGCTGCAGGCAGTCAGATGGCTTGAACGCAGCGGGCTATGTAAAAGTTCCGTGTGCAGTTTCCGCATTGACTGTGCGAAAACTACAACTCGTGGGAAAGGTCGTGTTATCTATGTAACTATACAATTAGGGAGACGTTTCCCTTTTTTAATTTGAAGTTATCCAAAAAAGTAGGAAATGGCTGGTAACATCTGTTTGCTTGTGTAACGTTATTTAAAAACTGAAAATAGGAATTAAATTTTTTGTATTTTTTATCCATTGAGGGTTATTGTTAAAATTACATTTATTGTTACAAATCTGTATTTTCGCGAATAATAATTTATTTCTATAATGTAGACGTTTGAAAATTATGTTATTACTTATGTTTTTAATTATTTTATTTTTTATTATTATATTACATTAGAATTATATTATTATTTAGTTCAATTTACTTCAAAATTTAACCCTTATTATGTTTAATTAATCCTGTAATATTTCAGACTGGTGAAGTGAATTCAACCAGTGAAGTAGTATAAATACTATGGCTTTCATCCTTCACATTTACTGTAGATGACTCATCTGCGATGATCATTCTTATTTCCATGATCATTCTTAGAATTCACTACGTCTTAACTCAGTTGTTATTGCCAAGTTTAAGATTATGAATATTACGAGATGCCTCGACGCATGTCATTATCTGTATAGTGGACGCGACACTAATATGTTATTAAATTTAAACAATTTGCCTTATGAATATTCTTGTGATATTATAATAATATACGACATATATATTTTTGAATTGAACGTATCGTAAATATCTAATTTTAGTGTAATGCTTTATTTGATATAACAAATCTGTTTATCTTATTTTTATCTTATTTGTTTATCTTATCTTATTCTTTATTTTAAATGATTTATCTCAATTCTATAAAGTAATTATCTAAAAGCACAGTTTTGCGAAACAATCTAATAATAGAAAAATCATTGGCTGTTGACGTGATATATATATATATATATATATATACAACTAAAACATCGTAATAACGTAAATTATATTATACACTGTGTGCTTAGATTTGCGATAGAAATTAAGTCAAGAAGATTCTATAACTTATTCTACCATATACCAAAATAATACGCAATAATAGAAGAACTATTACATCGGAGGTGTTTTTCTAGAATTATTGAGTCAGAAAACTTGCCTAGTGTATTTAGGCAAATAGAAGTATAATACGGGAAATTATTCTACGCAAAAATAAGTCAAAGTGAGAAAATGTAGAATAACACTTTTTCATTTAAATTTTCGTTTTCGAGAAAATACGATTTGAACATATTGAATAAAAGATTAAGCCTGGTATATGTGTATTCGACGAATTTTCAAATTCGACTTTCTCGAAAACGAAATTTCAGACAAAAAAGAATGTTATTCTATATTCTTTATTTATTTTCGCATGTTGAATAATCTCCTATCAATTGTTTATTTCTGTCCAACCGAGAATCAATCTCGTATACATATGTACTTGACACGCTTTCAAGTTTTATTTTCTCAAAACCGAAACCTCCACGTAATATTGTTATTCTTGATTTCCATATTATCTCGGGTCACAGAATTTCCCTGACTTTACACGGATTTAGAACCATGACGTACACATATATAATATAGATAATATAAGGATAGAGTGAAAATCGAAAGAAAATCGACATACCGTAAGATCTTCCTTTATTTAGCGTACAACCCTTTTTAAGAAGACAGGCGATCCCACGGATACAAGACAGACACAACGGTTTATGGAATGATTGGAAGACGTACGAGAAAAACGAACTGCCATGATGGTCCCGCGTGATCTCGTGATGATCCTACTTACTTTTCCCATTCGTTTTCCATTTCTTTTATTTTCTCTTGAATGCAATCTCATGTTTGGATTTCCAGGTTAGATTGTTCTAGGACGATAATACACAGATTGTTCATGATTCCCTCGAAAAGTGCCGCAGTTAAAAAATAGTAGTCTCGATTCGTTATTCCACAGTGGTCACAAAACATTCGAGATCATCCTGTTTTCTATTTCGATTATCGTTAAAGGTAATATCAGTACAGGCCGTGTTATGATAATGCGATTACGCTGGTTCGTTAACGAAAATGCCATTAATGTGTATGACAATAAACTCAAATCATTGCAAGAAGCGAACCCGACGATAACGTTCAGAACGTTGCTTGATTTTCTATGGTTTAGGTACATCTAATTGAACGAACGCTCGTAGAAGTTTACGGCAAATCTTGCGATAAGATGTCGTATCTTCTTCCTATATGTATAGTAAAACTTTTAGACAAAGTTACCTTTTGAATGTATATATCACATTGGATCTCTACCTAACTATGCGACTAACTATGAACAATTAACTAGTCATCGTAAAAGTATAATTACAACCCTTTGCTTTTCCTATTTGATTCTGCATGATAATCGGTGCTACCGTAAGATCGTTAACTATTTGTACGCTGAGTTAAATTCTCTGTATAATCAAACGTATCTGTGATAAAGTGCTTGAAGATAGATGGATCATTTTTTAGGTTTTAGGATAATATTATTATTTGATATGTTTATCCTGATAATTATTTCCTTGCCTCTATTCATTTTATTCCTTTCATTGCCAAACGTATATAGTACACATGATTGCCTCCATTATTGCTTACAATTTATCAAGTAAAATTTATAATAGTAACATGGAAAAAATCTACTAAAGTTTGTAATAGAAATGAAATAATGTTGAACTTATGGCTAATGTACATACATATACATATAATTATAGAGAATTCATCTTTCAACGAGTTGCAAGTAATTTTTGGACGACACGATATTCTTTTATTTCTTTGCTCTACAATATTCTTCTTACCATAGTTTCTAATTTGAATCTTTATTACATATAATTAAAAATAACGTACACATATAGTAATCACAGCAAAAATGTATACATACTATCAACTTTATAAAAGAATAAACGAGAAGCATTCGAAACAAGTGGTCCATCTATCTCCCAATATTATATTTATATTAGCAGAATGCGGAATTGTTTTTTCTCAAAATAACTCTATGATAACTTGATTGTAACTGGACTACTGAAACATCGGAATTACACAGAAGAAAACGTACTGTGAAACGAAGAGACGAATTCATATCTACAAAAGGTGCACAGTAATTGAAAACGCTTGGGTATCCTACTCCTATATATGTATAATTTATATGTATACATATATTATATGCATAGTTACGTACAATAATTATCTCTTGATATTTGGTTCCTCGTGTATGCATAAGTACGTGTACATGTATATATAATATATATATGAATATATAATATTTATATGTATGTATTAAATCAATTAATTGTGCATGTTGATCCATACAACACAGAATTCCATTTTGTCTTTGTCATTAAAAGGAATACATATATGTATATATGTATATATAGATTATATATTATATATATAGATTATATATATAATATATATATGTATATATATATAGATTAGGAGGCTATTTAATACTAAGTCCAATCGGCGAATTACGCTACCGATTTTTATTAAATATTTTTTTTATCGCTCCATATGTAGCAGAAACATCGCTCTACGAAAAATCTTCTTTCTTCACCTTATAACGTGGTTTTACTAATATACGTATCGTAAGTGATTAATCTGCATGTGAGATTAGGAATGTCAGCTATCCTTGAGAACTCACTCCCATTCTATGCTTCTGTTATTTAGACATTCGTTAGTTAATTCTTACATTAAATCGTTTACTATGCTAATCGATTCGTCTTAAAATTCTGGTATTTTCTCGCTGATAGTTTATTCATTTATGATATGATGCAAATGTACGAGATGTTCGATCTGATTGACACGAACTTTGCATTTTTGCTCGGTGAATTAAAATTTAATATTAATTGAGCATATGTTTCGAATACGTATAAAATTAAATAATATTAATAAAATAATTTTGCTATAACTTTTAGTTTCGATTTATTTAGATATATTTATGATTATTTCTGCCAGTAAATTGATAAAAAATTAGTTCTTAATTAAATTAAAAGTCGTTATTCATTTTGCAATAAAACTGTGTGAAATGTATAATATTCCTTTGCAATGGTATTAACATTTACATACTTTCCTACTGTAATGTTCGCAGCCAAACAAAGAACTTGTTTAATAGAATAAATATTCTTGTAGGTTGTAAACATAAATAAGTAATAAATTTAAATTTAGAATTTCAAGAAATTTCTAAAATTGTTCAAATTTATTCAATAAAAAAGAATGTCTTTTTCATTAATTCAAATCTACAATAAAACAAGCAAAAAACAAAATTTTGCAATCAAGTATTATCGAGATTTTTAATAAGTTCTTCGATTTTAGATTTTTATTAGCGATTTGAAATTTTTCACTTTGCTAAACAAACACGAAACACGATTTCTCGCTGATATCCAATTTCCAATATCACCGAAACAGAAGCAAAAAGCACAACTGGAACAATATTTTATACACAGCAGAGGCTAGATAGATCAGCTCGTGCAAAGATCGTTTCACCAGATTGCCAGCTTGCGAGCCACAAGCCAATTGAGTTTGTTCAATAAGCTTTCTGAACGTCTCGTACAGGTCATGCTTTCTTCGTAGGAGTAGCAGGGTATTGCCGTCCCTACGATCTAAGCTACAAGGCTGAACGTACCGACCGTGAACAGGATATGGCTACGTTTCGACTAGAATATGACGAAAGATATGAATGACGAGTATCATCTATGATCTTATGACGAAGATCCAGAACTATCCAAGCTCTGTAACGCTTCTTCTCTTAAAACGGGTACTCGATCCCGAGACCGAACAGGCCGGTTTTCTCATACCCGACTTATTAATTCGTACGTTGTAGGCCGACGTCTACAGAATTATATAGTTTTGTTGATCGCTTGTGTATCGTTAACATAGTGGGAAATAACCGCTTCCATTCTCGTAACGCGTACAAAATACCGTACAACAGACGAAAGAACTACAACGATCCCTCATTTAGAGAATTAAAGCGTGCGGGACCTATCGTTCAAACTTGCGTTCTAACATCTACGGGTGTCTACATAGAAAATGTGTGGCCAAATTGGCCGAGAGTTCTCACTTGATCACGATACTTAGTGACGATCGTGGTAACGATTCGTCAGTATGAGGATAGATCGTAGGTAGGTCGTCTTATAGAAAAATTGTACCGCTCGAGGATCTATCCTGATACGCAAATCTCGATTTTTTCCATCGATGAAAGAGGATTATGAAACGCAAGATGAATAAACGGAGCATTTTTTTCAAAACGGAGTTTTTTTCTGGGACTAGTTTGTTATTCGAAGAATTGAAATGTTAGAAATAAAAAGGAAGTATTAGGAATGTGAGTTCTCTTAAGGAACGAGTACTTAATCGCTATTAATCTATCGTTTGGTACTTTCGTGGCGCTGGAGGTTCTTGCGTGAGGAACATTTTCTCAAGATTCGTTAACGTTTCTTAGATAATAGTAAGTTGTAGTGGATGATAAAAATGGTAA
This sequence comes from Bombus haemorrhoidalis, assembly GCA_014825975.1. Classification (NCBI taxonomy): domain Eukaryota; kingdom Metazoa; phylum Arthropoda; class Insecta; order Hymenoptera; family Apidae; genus Bombus; species Bombus haemorrhoidalis. The sequence goes on along the minus strand of CM026167.1, from coordinate 2,159,727 downwards.
CAATATTAATCCTGATAAAGAAATGCAATTTGTAAACGCAGTACGATTAGATAGAATTTGTTCGTAATTAATTGATATTTAAATAGATTATTTCTAAGATCCATCGTTTGATAAATTAGACCCACGCTAGTGAAACGTTTAGAAGTCCTGGGAATAATAAATTACAGTTGGCTCGTAAATGTTGGAATAGCATCCTGACTTAAAGCTGCCTATCGATCTCATTAAATCACTAAATTGAACATAAATATATTATTTGGCTTGGCCTGGATCGATTCATGCTACTGATCATTACGACGATAACTCGACGATGTTGAAATTGAACCTTGCTCTCTCTTTAATCATCGTTGTAATTTGCAATAATATATTTTTCTTTGAAGTTAAGTATTTTTTACTTTTCTCATACATAATTATATATGTAATTCCCGTCTCGTTTAATTATTCAAGTATGTGAAAAGAAAGTAGTTAAGGTTCCTTTTGTTTCATTATCGGTAATCGATTTTTCAGAGTTTTCTTTTTCTCTTTCGTAGAACTCTTTCAACCGGAATCGCGTTTCAAACAAAAGGAGAAAAGCTTAAGGCTTGAGAGAACACGAATAAGAAGGTATATAAATTAAACTAATTAGTACTTACAGATCCTTCAACCGTGTAATCACTTCCCGGTCGAGAATATTTTTCTCGTTGAAATCATGCGACTTTTAATATGTTGTGAGATGCGTAAAAAATACTTCGATAATTCTTTCCGTTTGTTGAAAACGTGGATCTCGATTCATAGATAAACATTTTTAATAAGAAAATCATTCCACACGGTTGGAGGATCGTTAAACGTTCGATTACTTGCGTAAATTGATATTTAAAACGCAATGATCGTACAGATATGTATCAACATATTGTTGATCGATACGAAAATAATCGTGGAAGAAATTGTATTCAATTTTCACTCTACGATACATTAATTATTCACGGTTAATATGTATACCAATATGTTCTTCAAAGTTTATAAAAAAATTATTTCTACAATTGTTACCACTAAATTATATTATAAATAACACAAATAAACCGTATAACTACTAGTATCACTTTTAATATTTCCTATCATTAATGTATCGTTATATTTCTAATAGAATAAATTTCTAATAAAATCTAATATTTAAGGTTTTATCTATTTTAAAGTAATTCTCAAATAGTATGAATCGTAGCACAAAATAACCAATCTTATTTTTCACTATATTCCCAATTGTCGCAATCATATTGTTACAAGTTATTCATAAATCATTAATAAATTTTACATGCTACAAAACACATTCGTATACTCCTGCTCGAAAGTTTGGAGCATGCTTTGCCATTTGAATGAAACAAGTTTTTTCGTACACCTTTCTGAGAAATAAGAATACGATAATTATAATTTTACTTTTTAAGCGTGATTAATCCACTATAGTTTCGATACTATAAAAAGATAATATTGCAGATAAGATAATTACTTATTTAAGGAATTCATTATTTTTCTTAAAATCCTGACGCACTTTCATGAAAATTAAACTATGATTCACGTATGTATACAATACTAACTCTTCATTCGCTATTTTTAAAATTAGAAAACCACACAAATTTAAATAATTAAATTTAATAAATAAATAAATTTAAATAATTCATTTTAACGTTAACGTAATGATTAACGTTGTTTGATTTTCACGTATAATTCATATCGATCAACAAATTCCGAATAAAAAAGAAAAGCTTAATAGGTAAAGATGAAACTCGTCGAAGACCGCGATTACGCGAAAGTCGAGTCTCTCACGAGTTACGTGTTCGAAGATTTCATGGAACAGGCGATAATCGTTATTATCGGATTCTTTAGAAGCTCTCGTCGATTCCCCGATCCCTGGCAAGGTTGAAAACTTCGAAATCGCCATCTGGTGCGTCCGGTATATCTGGTGCAACTGGTATCTCGGGTCGAAGGGCCACGCAGTCCCGTGGCGAACACTCGACACGGCCCTCGGATCCGCAGCTGCACTCAATGCAGTTTCCGGTTGAATGCGGAAGTACCTCGCCCTCACGGTATTCCCTTCCTGTAATCAGAATATCGTGTCCGTTCGGACACAGTATTTTACATTTCTCTTAGATTTTTCTCTTGGTTTACCTATAAGTTGTTTGAAAATGCCAGACAACGCTACGCTTTCAATTCTCGACTTTTGTTGTTTATTATGCAATGGCTCAACAAAGTATTAGGAGAGTATAAGAAAAACGATATGTATTATGTGATAAGTAAATGTAAAAATATATATGTGTATGATAATAGTCTACAGGCGGAGAATGAGGATGCGAGTGAAAGCGTAGATAGAGAAGGATTAACGAAGAAGATGAGAATGTGAGAGAGAGTGAAAGAATATAAGAGGAAGATATAAAGCCGAAGGACCATTCTAACTGCTAATCGAGAAATATGTATAGTGTAAATCTTTTATTATTGTATAACCTTTGTACATTGTACAAAAAGTAGGTATAAAAACCACCGTGGCATGACTCTACACACCTGGAGAAGTGAAGATTTGTAAAAAGAAGTCGTGCAAAGTTGATCTTGAGTATGATTTTCACAGCAAAATATTTTTTATTTCAACGTATTCCACTCATTATGAGGAACGAAAGACTCAAAGGAACCATGGTAACCAAATGATCTCATCTTCCGGAAAAAATGTTAAAGTTTTAATAATTCTTAAACTGGCTTCATTTACAATACGTTTACATCTATATTCGTATTTAATGAGGAAACAGCGTGCTATTTACGAAGCAGCAGGACATTACAGATTAGCTCGTTAAATATATCGGGATACAAAAATAGTGGAAGATGCGTGACACTACGATTTTCAGCGACTATGTTACCGATTCGGTGATCAAGAATTAATATCGCGACGTCTAAATGCGGGTCGAGCCCGCATAAATAAGCATTTTCTTCTTGAAGAAGGGGTTATTTAATATCCATGGTTTTTTTAAGACTTTTATTCCTCGTGATAAGCAAAATACATTGCAGTAAAAAAATTTTGACTCATGATCAAGGTCAATTTTGTACCGATCCAAATTTCCAAATTTTCACCGGTCCACAGTGTGGAATCATGCTACAGTGGTTTTTGGATCTACATTCTATATACCCTATACATACAATAAATAATAAATAATTTTGATTCGAATAATACGATAATACAAATCCTCCTGAGGGTCCGCGGACCGCAGGTTAAGTATTCCTGGTCTAGCATATTGATACCAATTTAATCTCTTTATTATTATGTATATATTGTTTTATTATTGTATTCATAGATTATCTATGCATATATATGTATCATATGTATGTATATATAAGTCTATATATATATTCCCTCCACCAAATGTTATTCAAACTTATTTAACTCTAAGTCGTCGATTTTGTCATACTATTTTTACTTTTCACGATAAGGAAACAACATTCTTAATGTCAAATTGATATTCCCACATTACAGAAAACTAATTTATTCATGACAAAAGTTCGTTCTAATTTCCCTTACATAATTAAGACCCATGTTATGAAAATTCCATCACGTTTTGAATATTTCGTTTTACGATTTCGAAACTGCATTATTGTTTCAAAAATTAAAACATTTGATAAAGATCGCTGTTGACAGAAACTCATCAATTTCCTATACTCTAACTTCAGCTTTATGCTTTAATCTCGCTTTTATTTCGATTGAGAATTTAATATTTTAAGAATACATTGGAACGAAGAAATACGTATATTAACATATTTTCAGCAAATTTGAGGAACTTTTTAGCGACAAAAAACAATAATACGAATCAGTGAAAAATGAGGCAGAAGTCATAATAGAATTAAAACACTCTGGTGAAACGCGAATTTGTATAAAAGCGAGTTAATCAACAACACACTCTCTTAATATTCCCTATAGGGGGAGATGTATTGTGTATTTCATCTCTATAAATAGTTAAAAAAAAGGTTGCCATTTGATAATTAGTCCTCACCGTATTAAAAATAGTATTAAAGAATTTGTCAAAAGAAATTTATTACACGATATGTACATTGCAATGGATTATTAATCTTTTTATGTTTTCAACTTTTTTAAATGCATCGTTCTTATTTGCGATGACAGTGTATTATAGTATTTTTATAGCAAGTTAAACGATGAAATATATTAAAGCTATCAATTTACATTATATCTCAAAAATTGTTGCCGATCATTTTCGTCTTGGCATTTAGTTGTCAGCAGGAGATTATGTCATGTCACATAAAAGATTGTATTCTGAATATTTATAAACTGTTTATAAACTACGGTTTCATCTCTTGGCAATAACAGTTAAAAAGACAAAGATCGGCGATCAAAAATCTAAGGTAAACGAAACTAGAAGAAATAATAATGAAAATTACTTTTGTGCATATTGTCAAGAGAAACATGATGCAAACTAAATGAAAATTGTGTATAATGTATAAGACGTGGATCGGTGATACGATAATTGCATTGGCTGCGGATTTGAAGAATTCGATGATTTTCAGTATTATCGTCGTTAGTAACAGAGGCAATAAGGGTATATCTTATACGAAAAAGAAGCAAATTTTTTGTATCGTTAGCTTCAATATAATGTTTGAATTTTCGAATTTTTGTAATTTTTTGTTAACTAAAGAAGATACTCGATAAATACAATTTGTTTCGTGTAAATTAAAAAAATTAAGCGTTATACATATATGGTTTAATGCGGAGTTTCCATACAAACTTTCCCAAAAAGGTACAGAAACATGTTTAGGTTTTTGAAAGCTGCGTTGTCCGTTCTTTCTCGTCTAATCCTCTGCTTTCTTTCTCTCACTTTCTGGAATCCGGAATATTCAAATATCTGCGCAACTTTTCTACGAAACGATTAGAAATTTCAAGGAAACACGTAACCAAAACAAATAATTATTCTCTTACCTACGGCGACTGCAAAAAAACATTTATGTGTATTCCTATTTTCCAACGAATCATTCTTTTTCCTTTTTTTATTAATGTTTATATTTCATTTTCATGGTATCAAATTTCTGTAGTCACATTGAAGATGTCATTGAATGATACAAAGTTTAAACTGTAATCGTTTGTAAATGCTACACTAAATATAATGGCGTGCTAATATTTTTTGTATTCGTTGTACTTCTTCGTGAAAATCCGTCCATACGATGCGAAACTAATTACACCGTAATTCTATTTACTTCAAATAGCGGCTATCTAGTCGATAGTTTGCGGCTGTGTAAAGAACCGAGTTGAAACAAACTACGACTGATCTATTACCCATCACGAGACACGTAGTTGGTACTGGCTGCAAGGTAGTCGAGTAGGTCGCGTTAATCTCCGCGTATCCCTGTTGCTCGACAGAAGGCTCCTCTGCCGGATCACCGGAAGCTTCCAAACTGTCGACGGCATCCGTGCTTCCCTCCAGCGACGGCGTGTAATTACTTTCTATCGTCGTCGATGGGAGGAACGAGGGGCCGGCGGAAGGATCGGTGTTCGGATTGTAATTCTGCCACCAACAATATACTTCACCGGCGACGCACAGACAATGAGAGTTCGGGTCGTACGATGGTATCTGGAACGGAAAGAGAAAATTCATACGTTCAGTCTCGTATGATTGTATGCCATGTTATCCTTGTGCGACACGACGCCACGACAGTTGGATAAGGTAGTTAGTACGGATATACGTTGTTAGAGGCAGATATGTCTTTTTCAGTTTCAGCTTTTTTACGGGGATGTTGAAGAAGTTATAGTAACGAGATATTTTAGTAGGGTTACAGTAATTAAAACTTTGATATTGTTACGTCGTTCTATGTGAAATAATTGATTTCAGAAATGTGTAAAATTGTTCAAAATTTAGTGACAAAAAATGCCGTTAAATATTTATTAGACTTCGGTTTAAAATTTGAAGTTAAGTGAATGCAACGTGATCGATATTTTGTCAGTTTTTTTTTTTTTTTTATTACAAAGAGATGTATTATGCACTGAAGCAAAGCATAAGTCAACGTCAAAGTCAACGACGTCAAAGACGGTCTGTTCTTTTTCAGAAAACTTTAGATTTTGAAACAATGTGATAAAAGTTGTTTGTAATATTTTGCAAAAGCTATATTAGGGGCAGAGATAGCCTGCAATTGATGCGAGGTGATGGGTCGTGATAGTGATAGGAAGAATCACTTGCGTATGTTTAATAATATATATATTTATTATGATATACTTTATATGTACACTTTGCGTAGAACTCGCGATTACTATTAGCGGTTTGCGATTCGTGATTACAAGTTCGACTTCTGGTCGATGCGTTTTAATGCACGATGCAAGTTCGGATGATGATTGTTTAAGATGCCGAAGAACTCTGATCGATTATTGCGAACTATCAACTATTGACTCGGACCAATGTGTAACGACTGACCTTCCGTCACGATGATGCTGCAAAGGAAAACTGTGATGGGGTGTGTCTAAGGATGCGAGATCATCGGATTCGTTGAGGAAAGCCTTGGTTCGGAAAATGAGGGAAATGGACGTCGCTGTTAATTGGCTAATTTTGTTAATAAAATTGGTGGTTGGAAAAGGATGCTAACTGCCCTCGAGAGAAAGTTGCTAGCGGCAAGCATCGTACGCGAGAAAAGCAGATTTCTCGTATCTTCCCGTAGTAGATGATGGATTTAGGGACTGCTAAGAGAAAGGCTGTTTGTCCCTTTGGAGAAGCTTAGCTAAATAAATTCTAAGATTTATAACTGGATCTTAGGCTAGCTGAAAATATTCTGTGAGGATGTATCGACATCTGGCACTTATGCGAAAAATAGCGTCTTTGTGTAGCGAGCCACGAGACAGAAACAGTGCCGTTACAGATGTGAAAAAATTAGATTGGGTAATGCAAACATTAAAAATGCATCAAAATATTGTTAAATAAGGATTGTCATTGTTTCGTCAAAATGTATTGAATGTATTCAATTTGTTATACTATTTCCTTCCGTTACGACGGACGACTATAGTGGCTTTCTATAAAATGCTATTCATATATGTATGTACTATGCGCGACTATAGTCATTCGTCACAAAACGTCGCGCCCCGCCGCGCCATTTAGGGCCATTTTTGGTTGAACGACTAAAAGCCATTCCAACTTGATTGAAACTGTATTTACATGTACAAATTCGAATAACCTAATTAAGGTTCATCGATTTAATCGTTCGTCCAAAAATTGCCTAATGCAAACAAGGTTTTAGATATATATGTAATGTTGTAATATTTTTGGAAATCAGGCGATCGATTCGTGAAAACTGAAGAATCGATTTTCTAAAGTCTTCCGTATCTCCTAAAATCTCCGCTTCTAATCCCTCTTCTTTTTCTTTGTTCTCCATCTTCGCTTCTCGAAATCCTGTTTTATTCTCCTTCCTAAGTGCCTGTCCTTCTCTATTTATATCGTTCGATCGACTCCTAGTAAACACAGAGAAAGTCAAACCGTCGGTTGGTGTTCTAAATTCTATAGAATTTACATATATATATATTACGGGCAACTATAATCGCTCGCGACAACAATACACTATGAGCGTCTGAATCCATTGTATATTGGATACGTAACACTCATTTACAGAAATAGCAAACATATGTCCATTTGTCGATATAATATATCAGTATATCATCCACAGTTCATTTGTTTTCTTCTTCTTCTTCTATTTCTTTTTACCGTAAGAACCTCGCAATATAGATCCACTTAAGATCCATTTATACGAAAACGTACAGTGACCGTGCCGTCGTTCGGGCGATCAAGCGTTAATATTTGTTGTATTTGATTGGATGTATCCGAGATAAATGTGCCAGTCAGGTTGAAGTTATACATGATATATTATTATATCATTAATTATTATTATATTATTATATTACCTATAAGAGCGGTACTTTTGGATGAACAAGAGGAAGAAATGTATCAACAAAAGCAGGAAAGATTTTGGTGTACATCCGTTATGAAAAAATCATAAAGAAAAAGGAGAATTTCATATTTGTAAACAACTAATAAATTATGAACGAGAGTTTGAAGAATACTTTAGAATGATACAGCATTCTTTTAATATTTTACCGAATAAGATCTAATACTCTCTTATTTACACCTTTTTAATCAATCTTACAACAATCCTTTTTAAGGTTTGTTCCGCGCCACCTCCTTCCCCGAATAGTTTCAACTAATACAAAATTAATCTGCGCAACTTTTGAACTCGATTGGATAAGAGGAAATGGTACCTTTGGGTTCTTAAATATTAAAATTACTACTTAAATAATTATATAATCGATATATACTCGATTGTATTCGATTATCTTTTAATCTTATTATCCTCTTACTATTGATTATAGCAAAAAGTTGTAGATTTAGACACGACGCATCTTTTATATTCTACTATTTTTTTTCGTATGATGAATAGTTTCCGAAAAAAAAATTGCTAACTGTAGATTGTACAATACATTTTGATAAATTTGTTTATAAAAATTTATAAACAAATCTTTTCAATATTAAAATATGTGTATATATATAAATCAATGGAATGAAATAACATAAATTCTCAAAGCATGAAATTTTGACATCATTCATGCTTTAATTATTAAAAGTTCAGTTTAGAATTAGCATGATTGCAGCATAGTAAAAAGATTATTACAGTATACGTAATGTAAAGTAGCTTCGTGAAAGGGACTGAAAGAAATTAATTAGATAAGAGGCAGAAGGAATTAATGGATAAAATCTTAAATCCTGTATATAATAAAACTTATATAGCTTTTATGATTTCAGTCTAATTTATATTTTAGAAATGTAATAATTGTCTCTTTTTCCAGACAAAATTTTACGCATGTTGTTCATTATATATTTCTTTCTTTTTTTTTCAAAATTAATGAAATGTATGGTACGATTAATTAAACATATAACAAATAAAAACTAGACTACCTATGAAATTTTAGCTTTTTCTGCCCGTATTTTAATTGGGAATAGAATTTTTCTTCATTTCAAGGAATATAGCAATATATATATTCAATTTATTTTCATCCACAATGAAAGATATATGTATGTGTTTTACTGCTTCGTCGAAGATCTTATTCGAATGTGCTTGTTAAGATTTAACAAGGTCTTGTTTTACATCTGCTAGAAGCTTATTCGTAATGTATTATTAATTAACCTCAATCCTGCAAATCTGCTTCGTACAATTCCAATAAAATGAATTATAGATACAAGCATCTAAATAAGTAATTTCTTTTACGCAAGAATAAATAAAAAAATTAAAAATGAATTGTTTTCTGTTTTAATATTCTTAAACATAATTTAAAAAGCATACGAGACATGTTACAATGGCTACAGTAATTATATATTCCATTTTCATAATATAAAATATTTGTACTCACATGAAAGTATTGCTAAATGATATTTAATATACTTAGATTTAATTAATTAGTATATCAAATGTTATAATAAATACAATGACGTGCCAATACATTTTATGGCCACTGTAAATTCCAATAATCAATGCTTTATAATAATTATATAATCAATGCAACTATACTTTTTCAACCATTTTTGACTCAATCGCATTTTTCTAACGTTAATAAACATATTAAGATTGAGAAACATATAAAAAAAGTTCTTACTAACACGCACGATTTCCCGTTTCAATTTAATGTTAAACATTTTCTTAAAACATTACGAATCTTATTTAATTGTTAATCGGACCAAGATAGAAATATAAAAGTTTGAAGATATCACCAACTTTTCTCATTAAGAAAGAAAAACGCATAAATTAAATGAGAAAATCAATATTTCCAAATAGCATTGGAGGATTTTCCTCAATTCCCACGACACTTTTAAATTTGAAAAAGCATAAAACATTTGAAAATCTATGGAAACGAATGCATATACAGAGCTTAACGAAAAGGCTCATATTTTCTATATACACTCGACGGTAGAAAAAGGTCGCAGAAAAAACGAATAAAAAGAACGCGATGAGTCGGCGAAACATGTCATTAATTACTATACACGCTTCGTATCTAACGAAGAAACGTGAATCCGTCGCGACGGCGGCGTTGCCACTCGAAGTTCATTGGAAGTCGTCCCCTAGGTCCTACATTAATTAATAATGTCAAGGCTTGATATGACATCGACGAGTAAAAGAACGCTTCTAAAAAAGGTAGAAAGAGAAAGAGAAGAGAAAAAAATCGAGTAAACACCAAAGCAAACCATATAAAAAAAAAGGCGGAAATGATCATGTATAGGTTGTTGATATTTATACAAATTCATATTTTTATGAATATAATTAAGAAAACGAAACGTAGGTAGAGAACTGTTTCATGTATTAAATATTATAAGAAGTATTTTGTTAGGCTATGTGGAAAGCTTATAACAAAATTTAAGAAAATTTTATTGAAATTTAAGAAAAGATATTGTGTTTTCATTATAGAATTAGCGTATCATTAAGCGGCACATTCGATAATATTTTGTTATTTTTCTGGGTAGCTTTATGATTTTTTTTGTGATGTAAAAAATATTTTGGAAATGCCAAGATATGAATAAAATGGGGTAAATTTTCAATGAATACTTTCACCTATTTTTCATGGAAATAATATCTTATTTTCCTTGCTGGAAATCACACTGTTTCTATTACCCAGAAATATTGCCACAAAAAGATATCTGTAATTGACATATTTTTTATGTCTAATTAAAAAAAACTGTTTGTCAAACAGTATTTTGCAAAATTACGTAATTTTTTTTATTAGATAATTTTCTTTAGATCTGATAAATATATGTAATATATAGAATGTAATAAATATATCAAGCTGTAGAACATAAACTTACTTATTATTTAAAATGTAGAAATGTCAAAAGCGCTAGGAATTTTTCAAATATTTTCGATATTTCATATATGTTATATTTTTGCGTATCATATATGAGTTTTGCGAACTTTTGCAGCTTTAAATTTCTTATAGATAGATAAAAATGTGTACTGTACTGTACATGTGACGTTCGAAACTTGAGAGAGGCCTCGTCGAAAGAAACGACACAAAGAACAGAAAAAAAACAGTAGCATGGCAAAAGAGGGTGCAGAGTCAGACGAACGATGCGAGGTGATTAATTTCACCGGAGAAATCCGCGATGCAACGACGACTTTCGATCTATTCTCACAGGTATCGCTCGATAACGCGCCTATTAATTGGATACCGATTCCTATCCCAAGAGAGACATTGTTATTCGTATATAGGTGTCTCGACGAAATTTCCATGGAATATTTACGAGACGCGTTGCGAATATTTACGAATCGTGACTTTTATGCATGGTTCGGAGTTTTTCACGCGTCTATTCCATCCTTTGAATTTTTCGATCTGAAACAATGTCGCATTTTGATAATGTCTCAGAGTACGATACGTATATTACATCAGTGTTTTTTCCAAACTTTTGCATAAATATTCGGACACTTGAAAATTATTGCAGATATCAAGATAATGCATGTGAAATGTTGTTCCTCTAAAACTTCAATTTAGCAAGCAATATTACTAATTATGAAATTTTCTCATATCGTTAAATATAAAAAGTATTATAGATGAAGAATTTTTGTTATAAATGACGTACATTGAACGTTGGAGGGATTTATAACGAACATATCGAAAGTTCATTATTGGTCATCGCAGATAATCGCTATGTTCGTATGATCCTGTTACAGAAGTTCAAAATGGAAAGAAGAATATGAAAGTTGCTAGAAACAAACCTAGTATATAGGAAAGCTTTAACACTTTCTCTACATCACTCAGTCAGGTCTTTAACACAAAAAAGCTGTAAACGAAGAAAATTATAACAGCTATATTATAAGAAATTCTTAAAGTTGGTGATTCTTACAAACCTGTAATAATGAAACTGAATATTCACTGAGAAAGTACCTTGAATGAATTGGAAATTGACTTCCACAACATTTACGTGCAGTTAAAGGTTGATTTGAAAAAATGACGTTTCATATGCACCAATCGAATACGTAAAATACATATAACTATTTCAAATTTTTATTTTAATTTTGTCAGATCAGATTTTTGAAGAGGATATTTTATTAAACGGAATACTCTCTGATACCCACAAACGTATATCTAACAGAACGCTTTGCATTTATCGATTGAATTCATAGTTCACACGTCTTCGATAGACTCAAAGTTAGTTTTTTACCGGATTACGTAGCTTGTTACAAAAGTCACGTAAAAAAAGCATGAAATTCTCATTGGCTTACATCGATACTGTATTTAAACAGCCTATTTCAATAAACTTTCGTCTCTGATTTTATTTCAATACTACTAATAGATATCGATATAAACAATAGCCAAAATCTATTGGTATCTATAAATAAAACAGTAACGATAGAAGATCAATAGATGAAAATTGATACTGCGGTGTTATCTGAGTCAAGAGCATCTGTTCATTATCTGGATCTGAGTGTGATTAAAATATGTGTTCCTAGTAGGGATTGAATGAAACAGTTAACTTTTCTAGATAAAATTAGATTCTGTTATAATAGTCAAAATGTATTGAAGGTATTGAATGTATTGCATATGTATATTATATTCTATATATTATATTTACTTTCTTATTGTATTTTATCATTATAATATTCATTATATCATTTATTGTATTTTACCTTTTACAAATGTAGAATTTTTTTATTTATTTAAAATGGATTAAACAGGAAACGATGGTTATTTAGATTGTACTAAATACAGTAATGTTCTATAATTAAGCAACTAAATAGTTACAACTTTCGTCATCACGGTTCCAACGCTCTCTTTCAAGCGAACCATCCTCCTCGACAACGCTGACGACACTGTGACTTGTGAACTCCAAATACAAGGAAAGAACGGCAACACCAGCTGGCTGCTGAAGAGAGCAAAACTCTCATAGAAAGAAGACTAAAAAGAAAACACCCCACTGACCTCACTAAAGAAATAAAATAGTCAAACTCGAAGATGGTATCCCACTGAGGTTAGCCATCCACATGTTATATATCAATTCAGATAGAAAAATTTATTAAATGTCTAGCTGGACAAATTGTACAGTACAAGCTAAATAATAAAGAAAAAAAAAAATGACTTCTCAACTAACTACTGACTGTTAATTCGTCTTTCTGCTTTAAGCATCCCTTTGTCTTTTCTCATAGCCCCACCACGTACGTATTTTGCAACCGACCACGGCCATGGTCGCGTAGGCCTTCTTTCCGCGTAACTATTCGACTGAAGGACCGACGACACATTGATGTGCCGCTCGGTCCGTCCATTGAAGTTTCCAGACCCTTTTGGCCTGTCGGCATTTAGGCTTTTTCGCAACATTGTTTATGGTTCACCCGATATTTCTTAGACAATCTGTTCACGATATTACACAAATTACTTTCATTAATGTTTGTCCTAAGATCACTAAGCCACTTAACTTTAACTTTTTCGAAGCAAAATGGATGCTGCTGTTTTACTGGATCTCTTTTCTACCTCTACGAAAATAAAAATTTTATACTTATGCAAAAAGGTATGAAATAAAAGTTTCAGTGGATATATTACATTTTAAAATAAATAAAAAGTAGAAACTGTTGAAAAATCGACAATAAGTTTTTCGGTAAATATTCACTTTTCATCACAAAATATCAAATTAACATTTTATATTATTCGATGAATACAGTCACAATGTTTGCTTTAAAATAAATAATAAATACGGTAGTTGTGCTTCTTTTCTATGTTAGAACATTCTTTTAATCTTCTTCTTTCTGCGTTTAAAACACGTTACGGTCATAAAAACTGAAGACAATAGAGCTTGAAGAATTGAGTTATTTCCAAAACCCATCTGGTAAACAGAAAGTCCACTTTTGACTATGTCTAATAAACGTATCCCAATAGGACTATACCCAGCACAAAGATATGTTACAATATAGTCCAACGATTGCGGGATATCGGTACGTTAAAACCTGCGAAATCTAATGATGGCGATGAATCCGGATCTAGGAGATAGAATACTGTACCGTATTCAAGAAAATTCAAGTAGAAAAAGTCTTTACAAATGGATGAGTCGAAAAATCCAGTGCAACTCCAATTTCCCCGTGAAGATATTATTTACTGATGAGGCAACACCTAATAAATAAATATGGAATGACAAGTGTACGTAACGAACATTTCTAGGCACGTGAAAATCCACACGTGCTAAGAGCTAATTCATTCAAGTGCAAGAGTGCAAGAGCACTTGATCAGCTGCTTTGGAAACAGATGGATCGGTTGAAGAGGACCTGTGCTTTGACCTGTTCGGTCCCCAGATTTAAATCTCCTCGACTTTTACTTCTGGGGACACGTGAGAATACAATACGGCAAGATTTGAAAAGAAGAATCAGGTTCTGTTTACAAGAAAACGGAGAACATATCGAGCGTCTATTGTAATTTGTTGTATTTTTTGTGGATACTCGCGGAGGCAAAGGATTAGAGAAAACACTAATCCTCTCTACTCGGAAATTTCGTAGGGCGGCTTTATACTTGTGGATTTCTACGAGTAAATAGGTTTAATGTTCAATCAACCATTTCTTTTGCAAAACGTCGCGCGAGGTTGTTTACGTTTCTGAATACCATGGTCTTCTTCTTTACGACTTGTAAGCTACCGCCCATGTGCCGATCGGATTGAGGATCACATTACGCCTCGCTGCTTAGGCTGACCTTCTTTCGTTCCTGTAAGGAGGTTTGCCCGCGTGCAGAGATGTTTTGGCCGACTTTTAATAATTAAATAAAAAACATAACCGAAAGCGCAATTTTTTATTCTTGATTTTCGTCTTAGTTCGGCGTCAAGGATCACTCCTTAACATTTAGCCAACCGAATAGTGGGATCTCCCTTTTGTAAAGTACATCGCTGCATGACCGAACGGGGAAATGTCCCTTTTTGATTTTTACATCGCGTTTTCTTTTCTTTTTTTGCTATTATCTGTTAGTGTTTACCTGGAATTGTTCCCAATTAATTGTACCACTTTTCTGACTAAATAATCGAACAATGCCATACTGTACAAAAATATTAAAACGCATTATGAATTTTTAATTTCACGTTCAAGTTGTGTTATTTATCTTTAGTCGTCTTTAATGTTTGTAATTTTACCTATATTTTTTTATACTTTTATATAAACAATATGTGAAATCGTTAAATAAAATCATTACCGCGAAATATGATTGAACACCTAAATAATTTTTAGATTTCTTTGTTTTTTAAATAATGAATATTAGCCCTATAACGCATATGTCAGTTTGTCTGAGCGCGGTGAGACACGTATAGCTCACTGTTTTTTTTTCTTTTTCTTTTTTTTATTATTTAATTTGTACTTTACAATTTGTTCGGGTGGACATTTGGTAAATTTTTCTAACTTAATAACATCTGGATGGCTACCCCCAGCGGGATACCATCTTCGAATTTGACTATTTTATTTCTTTAGTGAGGTCAGTACGGTGTTTTCTTTTTAGTCTTCTTTCTATGAGAGTTCTGCTCTCTTCAGCAGGCAACTAGTTTGAATGTGTTGCCGTTCTTCCCTTGTATTTTTCTGCGTACCTGCCGATTTCTTCTTTGTCCGTTGGTATTTTCAAGTCTTTGCCTATATTCTCGTCTCTGACATACCATGGGGCGTTGACTATTGTTCTCAGTATCTTCGATCGTAGCGACTCTAGTTTATTTATGTGGCTCATTAGCTCATTGTGGCGTACGCGATTGGTTAAGTGTTAAATTGTTAAAAATTTGTAGCCGAACACCCCGTATATGTAGACTTTGCGTAATGTCAACTATTTATTACAGACGAATATGGAAGTCTCTCGAACGATGCAGCTATTATTCCTTGTTTCAGTTTAAATGTACTTACAGCGAAGTATTTACTCCCAATTACTGTAAGAAGCAAGGAATTAACAACAGAGAAACGTTCTTCTATCATAACGTCGAAGATATAACGGAAATAATAATCTTCCGATCAAATTACGCCAGATCTCTAAACACCTAACTATGCACGGTATTATATGTATTTTATTGTAATCATGTAATTTTAGTATGCTTGTCTGTATTTTTGTACATATTCCATTTTCACCCGTGAGAGACAAATATTATATGTTAACTATTATGAGACTAGTGGTTTGATACGTCTTAGTAATTAATTTTTAGAAAAGATTGGTTTGTTATAATTTTTCTGATACTACTGAGATATACATATTGGTAAATAAGATTCAACTATAAATAAAACTATCCATTTAAAAATCTATATTTAACGTGTATATTATATTTTTATAAATTATTAAATTATTATTAACCTACATTTCTTTAAACTTGAGTTTATGACAATCTTTGCTAGCGTACTTTCATTATGTTATTATTAAAAGAAAAATCTTTATCTTGAAAGGGTAACATCGAATTTTCAGATTAAAGATAGTTTTTTCTGAGGAACGAGAGAAAGATTTGAAATAGAACTGCGATACATTCGACATGGAACAATGGTTTTTGGGTCGTCGCACACACAGAAGTCAATGGCTGGAAACGTTTGAAATATACACGCGAATGCGTGAAAATGGAATAATCAAAGCCAGTTCGGGACATTCTTCGGTTTTAAATTATATCGAATCTCTTTTACCTGTTCCTGTGCTACCTTTTTTATTAGATCGATGAAGCAATGAGTAGAAAACGAAAAAAGGGTGGTTTGAGATTTTAAAAAGAATATGATTCAATAATATCGTTTGTAGTTTTACATCGAATTCATAGATTGCCTGTTTTAGTATATCTCTCTTATATTTCAATCTTGTTCTAGTTTTAACAAAGAAACGCTCTTAATGGTTTGAAAAAAAATTTTAGCGCAAAATAGAATCAATCAATAGAATCAAGAAAGATCATTCATATTAATGATAATTGTTACAACTTTCGGTTTTAAGCTTATATAACAATTAGATGATGCATCTGTAGTTCTTCGAATTTCAATCAAAATATTTACTTTACTAGTACGTTGCACTTTGTTCCGACGTTTCGTGAACATTCAAATTCATTTCTTCACTCTGAAAAGCGCAACGTATGTACCTACTAATAAAAACATGACAGAAATCCGAGAAACCACAAATATTTTGTGGTCTCTGTAAACTTTGATCGAGTTCAAATGACCCGAAGTACGCAGTAGAGTTAGAAAAGCAGTTAGACAGATCGAGTTTGATCGGTGTTCAATAATTTTTCTGTTTTTTCTTTTAGTACGAAAAATGTAGCTCGATTTTACTGTCTGCCCTATTTTTGGCGATAATTTGAATGGTAAAATGTCAAAAGCAATTAAAAGATATTAAAACTCCCGTAGAAACTGGAAAGCATTCAGGTATGGATAAATTGTTAGCACATAATACTAATTTTTGAATGGCGTAACTCTTAAAAAGTATTTCGATAATTTTGATTGAGAAATATTTAGTCATAAAAATAGTTAGAAACGAATAAATTAATTCAAATTCTAGTAATTGTTTAAAATATTTTAAAGATTTAATTACGTATCTTTTATTTAATTGATTCGACATTTTTATTTTGATTTAATTTTAAGTAAATGTAAAAATACTAATAAACAGAAAAAATTGTTCGAATCATAAAACTGATGTTTAATAATATAAATAAATGTTCTTAAATATTTCAGTAGGTGTTAAAGCTCTCAAATATTTCGGATTTTGCTGAATAAATTATCAACCCATAAAATGTCATGCATTTCATCATTTATGATTTATGCATATGTGCACAGTATACACATGTATGAAACAATATAATGGAAATTATACAAAATCATTTTTTATGTTCAAAACCACAATTATGATTTTATGTTTCTATGTTGGAAAATGCTTTCTTTTGTCGTGACAATTAAAAATTAATTACTTCTGAAAATTACTTGTTTCTAAGGTAAATACAATCCGTAATGTAGAGGCTGTTTCCTATTTCGCCGTACAAGCCATTTCCTTCCGCATATATAAACTTGGCTATTGTTTGAATAAGTCGTTCCAGCTTAACAATATAGTACACGTTTCTAGATTATCGTCTAAAACTCATTTTTCACGAGAAACTAGGGGAAGTATCCAAAATTATGATAAACGAGTAAAGTATAGAATGTATGATAATACGTATTTAATGTTGCAATTATAGGTATGTACAAATTGGAGGAATTATTATTATTGAAATTAATATTTCTAAGGTTGAAATAGATTAATTTTATATTATTATCAAATGAATCCTTTATAGTTAATCCTTTACAGTACGTACAACGTTCCCACATTTGTCACTGATTTATATTATAGTATAATATATTAATACTATTATAGAAAATAAAATTGTTTTCGCTATTATTTTTATTTACATTTTTATTTCCATGCGTAGATATTAATCCTAAATATGTACATAAGAACTTATTCTGAGTAATGATTGAAATTTCATCAAATAAATGGGCAAAGGATCTTTGAAAAAATAAGTCAAAATTCATTGTCAATTACCATTGAGAAGATATGCACAAGAAATGAATTTCAGTTTAACTACAATTTATGTAGAATTTTGTAGAATTTTGTAGAAAATTTAGTTTTTTTTTATATAGAATTTACAATTAAATCTTCGATTTTAATCTTTTATAAAATTTTTTCTTTTAATTTAGTCACAATTTAATATATTCTATTTAGTTAATACGATAAACACAATTTTTTCCCCTAAGCTACAAAGGTAACAAATCATTTATTATTCTGCTCTGTTATTGATTATTCAAAACGAACGGATGTCATATTAATTATTTAAAAGATAATACAATAACAGAAGTTAATCAATGTTTATTAAGTGAGAAGTTTTATAAAATCACTAAATTCAGAATGTTACAAGAAGGTTGAGTGAAAATCGGAGCATAAGTCCTATTTTATTTGTCGTATTAATATTTGTCAAAATAGGAAAGAAAGCAACAAGACCTGAATAGAAATTTGTTTTATAACTAAAAGATTATAAAAATATAATTTTCACTTCAATTTTTTGCGTAATGCATAAGGTTTACGTATCTGTGTTTAAGATTATATACGAATACATATTGTATATCATGTATTTCTGTTACGCATTTATCTTATTAAATTGATTCAGTTTATGACAATTGCGTGAATTGTTACTAACAATAAAATATAAAATATTATATGAGAAAATGTGAAATATGTAAAATATAGATAACATGAAATCGTATAGTTGCAATTCCGAGTGATTGGTTAAGCGTAACATTTAATAGTTTGTGTTTAGAATAAGGAGAATACGGTTTGATTAAGTTCATAATATCATTCTCTGTAAGAGAAGATAAATTTGCAATTGCAAATATGGACAAAGCACTTATAATTTATTATCGCACAAGCTATACATACCAAAATAATCGGAAAAACATTGTTAATCTAAAATCTATCGCTCAATATCTTATCGTAGATATTCGATACACTAAACTTATATCAAACATATTGCTAACATACTTTGCATAGTTCTCGTGCAAATTTGCATATTCTATATGCATAGATGTCATATATTTCTTACACATTTACGATGCATAAACATCCGCCATCTACTCATGACAGTGCTAACGAGATTTCAAAATGATTTGTGTTACACGAATAATACATTCATAAAATATGTCTGCAAATATTTGAATATTCTTGTGTTGTGTAGCAAAATAGCTGCGGACTCCACCATTAAAGTGCAATACAGCCAGCCTAATTTCTTCTTCGTTCCATGCAAAAGAAGAAAGAAATACGGCAAACGGAAACGAAAGAGGGTGGTTTAGACAGAAGCAAAAATTCCGTAGGTATTCGTCCTCCTTTCTTGCCGAGACGCGAAACTTCCCAGCTTGAAAGCCAGCAAGTCAATGTGTTTCCTGGCGAACACGTAAAAGTGCGACCATGTCGGCCGAGATTTCCAGCGAAACGAGATCACCAACATGACGTGGAAACTTTTTCCAAGTTTCATCTCGTGAACGTCGCGTCGATTTGTTATGCTTCCTCGTAAGAAAGATTGCTCAATTTCGAGAGGAATGTCGTATTGTTCAAATTAGGACTGTGAAATGAAATCGCAACCAGCCAAATAATGATTCATAGCATGTCTGATTTAACGTGATTTTTTGAATGACGATTTATCGCTGTTATGGAAAATCGTATGCTTTCACTTTGTTCAGCTTTCAATGTTCATTTAATTTCGAATTTATAAAAATACGAAGAATATTCCCTAATCTTCCAATTTTCATAGAACGATATGCAAAATTTTGTCCACTTCTAGATACAAAATATGTGATAGATTTCAGTATTTCATTTTGAAATATAAGTAAAGTATATGCTCCTTTTATTTTTATAACCAGTTACACATTTTTCAATCATATGTTACAATTTCAGTGAACAGCGAAAAAGTTCAACAATAAAGGAAAGCAATTGAAAAATGAACGAAACCAAGGATCCTGGTGTATTATGAATTAATATACTGAAGAAATTAGAAGGCAATAAATCCATATCTATTTGCTAATGTTTTAAAATAAATAAAAGGTAGTACTTGTAGGTTTCTACGGGAACTGAAAGAACTTTTATTCTTTTTTTGTGTGGGTTTAAAAACTTAATATCTACGAATGTTGAATTATTTAGGAATTTTTAGTATTAGGCTCGGAAAGAATCGTCATAATGTAATACATAATCTCTTTGAAAATATTCAAATTTCCAATGCTTAAATTTTTCTTTGTATTTGGTATAATATTCGATACAGTGTTTAAAAATGTATAATTGAAAGGTTAATAATTCTCCATTCGTCATATTTAACTCGTTATATATTAGATGGTCTAAAAATCTGCCCCTACGATTTTCCGATAGTCGGACAGAAAAATGTTTCGAAGAAAAGTTTATCAGTTTCTAATTGACTAAAAATTGCAATGTCAAGAACTTAAAAACAATTTTACTTCGATAAGAAATTAAGCTATTTTTTATACGTCATTTCTTAATTCTCTGCAAAGAAGATATTAAAGTCGGAAAATAAGCAATTAAAAAATATTCTAACTTTAATGTTGAAAAAATTATCGTATGAAACATAAGGAAACATAGCCTAGCACTTTCCTGCTTTTATATTTTGCTCGTCTTTCATACGATCAATTTGGCAACATTAAAGTTAAAATATTTTTTACACTAATCATTTTTCGACCCGAGTACCTTAATACGTTTTTGGAAAAAATTAAAAAATGCGTCGAATGGATTATGAAAAAAGTGCATTATTACATTTAAAATAATAGAGGTGATTTTAAATTTCAATTGAAGTAAAATTCTTTGTAATCGATTGAAAGCTGATAAACATTTGTTTAAAACAATTTTTTGTTCCACTATCGGAAGTGTCTGAAAAATCGTGGTGATTGATTTTTAGACCACCCTATATATTCATTTGTCATCTTACGTGTTTTCCTATACGAACTTATACATATTGTATATTTCAGTCAGTCGGATGCTTTGCAATTCTTTTCAACTTTTCAAATGCTTCCAATTACGGAAGAAATAAAAATACATTGAACTCAGTTCGTTAAAGAAAGAGTATGTATTGTCAGACTATAATGCATAAATACAATTTTATGATTAAGGGAGGAATATTGTCACTAATATTGTCACTATAACTAAAAGTTCTTATGATATTAAAAGATTAAGTAACTGAGAAGGTATAACTAAGAAAGTCTAATTGAAAGTATTATTGCAATATTTTCTTTCTTATGCACATATAGTTATAAATGTTGAACATTGCAATTGATGCAATTAATCTAAGAACTACTTAAAATAATTGTCGCATACGCGATCGGTTAAATGATCATATATAAAGATGTAACAGAAAGGAATAATTGAAATTACTTTATTCGCAATTTTTATAACGATATTACTAAAAATAGTTTAAGAATGTATTAGTATAAAAATACGACGATTGAAATGGAAAAGAGGATAGATATCACAAAGTATAAAAACGTATTTCTTGCAGCCGAAATTTTGTTAGTTGTGCGTAAAAATTTTACAGAATACTTTTGAACTAGGTCCTTGTCTCAATATTTTGAATTAAATTAAAATATCAAAATTGGAAAATCAATGACAATGGTTCATTCAGAATAAGATGTAATTAAAAATCTCGTAAAAAAATGTATCGATATTGTATCGATATGAATTCAATTACTATTTCAAATAACTACGATTTCAGTATCGAATTTGCCAAAATTTGTTCCGCTGGACAGTGGCTAATTATGTATATACTATGGGTGTTAAATATAAATATGTATATGATATTTTGAAACTTTATTGACATTGAGACAGGATTATTATGCTTATATTGGCGAAAATTTAAATCAATTTGACAATGTGTATAATATACGCAATAAATTAGTACACAGCCATGAAGAGCATTTTATACATATAATAAACGTTAAAAATGGCACCAGTGGATATTTAGAATAAAATAGGTAATATAATGGATAATTGAGTGTTTAAATACTTTTCGATCTTTACGAAATATGTGCCTGCACTAAATAACATCTTGCAGTTCCTACGTACATTTTTAGATTTGTTTCAAACTTTATCAGACGCAATCATGATAGTTGGATTGTATTGCTAATTAAATTTCAAAATGTTTCGTGCCACACGCGATATACTTATTAAAAGTCTCGATAAATGTTCGAATACTTTTTCAAACCAGTGTAAATTTATGAGATCGTGTGTAGTTATTTTCTAGATTCGCCAATTTCTAAACTTAAACACAAAATGTGCGTTCAAGTCGTTTAACATTCGTTGAAACAATTGCACGTTCATCGCGCAATTAATTGACAATACGGAACAATAACAAGATCGAGCAGCCGTCACACGGAATCAATGAACACGTGCCAATTAACGTGACGCAGTTAATAGTTTCCCAGTCTCGATTGTCTCTCCTAATATTTATTCATTCCTTATCTCGTGCATCCTGACTACGTATTAATAATCTCGCACGAATATTCGTAGATACGCGCTCGCACGCGTGCTTCTATTGCTTTAAATAGCACGTGCCTCGAATATGATAACAGATAGACACAGGCCGGCCAGCATACGGAAATTTCGTTCCTTTCATGTTTCAAACATCTCCTATGGCTCTGTGTGTGTTCCATTCGACGAGTCGACAAAGTCAATTCGAACAATACTTTCGACAGAGACGTTTCTTCCGGACAAAGAAGCTTTCAAATAAAACAAAACGAACGCTTTAAAACGCTCTCTCTGTTTGTGTTATATGTACCTTGTAGAGTGTATCGAGACGTAACAAAATGCTTGTCGAGCTAAAATTCTCGCATATGAGACAGGTTGTTTCACCTTTTCAAATCTTCTGCGAACTCGTGCGAGAACTTAAGACTTTCCGGTTATGGTTCGATTATAAATTCCTCAAGCGATTCAATGGATTCAATGGATTTATTTATCATGTAGGATATAACAGGATAAGAATAAAACCAGAATAAAAACCTATTTTCATCACTCTGCCTAAATTTTGTTCAACTACGGCGCATCTTATCAACAAGTTTGAAAAAGCTTGAGAATAATAGTTATACCAATACGTTGATATTGTAAAGTAAACGCTCTGAAACTTCAATATTCACTCCATATTTTTTAGCATCTTTTAACGTTTTTCAATTTTTATACTTGTAACGAAAAAAATCTAAAAAAATTTCTCTAACCTGTATCACTTGTTTACAATGTCTTACGATTTTTTTAGAATTTTTGCGTATCATCAAATAGAAAAAATAGGAAAAAGATGGAAAATCCGAATTTAGCCTATAACGACACTTCCGGTTGAGTTAAAGGGTTGAAAATTGGTTTATGATGCATCGATGGTGCATTACATGGTGCCATCGCTTTAAGGCCACTTTTGACCCCCTCGTCCTCTTATACTCTTTGGATTAAAGTTGACCGTTTTCTTTGCTTTTTCTCAAGCTTCTTTTGCTGATTTATATCAAATAAAGTAGATGAAGAGTTTGTTCAACATTAAATGTAGCGAATCTGTTAAAATGATTAGTATGTAATTTTTTATTTTTCTAATTATCATAATCGCATAAGTATTTTTGGTGATTACACATTAACGTTTATTTTCATTGAGACAGAAACATGACTAATATTAGTCAATTATAATCGTTATATCGCTATAATACTAATTAACTATGTACATATTTAGATATTGTATATTTATTTTAGGTATTACGTATTTACAAACGCATTTTAAACTTTTAGTGTTAAAGAAGAACATTCTATTGCATATCTTCGAAAAAATCAATTTCTTGTATTCTTTTTGAAAGAATATATTTCAAAAATATACGTACCAAATTGTATACTGAGATTCTTAAAATCAACGAAGCTTGAAGTGTTCGAAGAATGCAACGGTATGTTGTAACATAAAATTCCTTAAATGTAAATTTTTCAAAATCATATTTTTTTTTTAAAGATCTCTTATCGTTAGAAATTCGAGCAGTAAAGTAAATTATATTTTTCCCTCAATCTAATCAGCGATCCATTTGATATACCTATGACGTCTTAAGATTTACTTGATTGGTTCCAAATTTTAAAGGCAATTCTAGGTGTTTTAATCATATCAAATTTATTATTTCATACATCAAACTTACTTTTTTCTCCTCAGCATTGTTTCATTTCTTGCAAAGCGTCTTCTTACAAAAAGAAGTCGGTGGTGAACCTTTATCTTCTGTAGTCAAAGTCTAATTAAGATTCTCATTGGTTCCTGTTTTACTTCAGATTGGCAAAATAATCAGAATTATGAGAACCACAAGATTCTCTTTCGAAACAAGTATTCTTGAAAGTTTATACTATCGCCAACTTTGATTACTCTTCCTTAGAAAAATTTATAAACGTTCATTGTAACATTGATTATAAATAAATATATAAAATAATGATGATAGAAAAAGTTATGTAGTCTTTTTGCTATAACATTCTAAAACAGCACAAAAGAAAAGAAATGAAAAGAGTTGAAATACCAAAAAGATTAAGAAATTCGCTTTCTATGATAAATTATCTACTTAAATAGATTATTAGAAGAATTTAGAATAAAAAATCTCATGATTCATAATGAATCCGTACACGTTGATAAATTTTCTGTTGAAAAAATTAAGAAAAAGGATTGAGATGCCACAGAGGTAAAAAATTTTCATTTTACAATAAAATATCAACTTGAATAGTTTACTAGGAACATTCAACGTTCAGTTATAAATAAAACAGCTTTCCATGTTAAAAGCTTTGGTATGAAATTGCAGTATATCCGTCATTTACAAAACATTTGCTTTTACAGAAATCAGGAAAATTCAGAATTCTAAGTATAAAGAGTATTATTTCTAATTTATTTAATTTAAAAGAGTATTATTTTTCAAACTGTATCGAATATACTGTAGAGTTGTAGAGAATTTTGAAAAATGACTAACAGGTCTTTGTAGAGTATAAAAGTTCCGGTTGAACCGCGAATAAGATATCTTTATATTCAGTAACCCTTTCGATCAAGAAAAACAGCTCTCTCTCTCTCTCTCTCTCTCTCTCTCTCTCTCTCTCTTATATATACATATATATATATCTCTATAGTGTCTTTATTATTACTTTTAAGAATATTCATCTCATCGAGCTAATTCGACGTATGGTAACGTAGATTTATTCACGAAATTTACGTTTAGATTTATATTTATTCATGAAATCTACGCTTCAGAATGAAACATAGAGCTTGTTCGTTTGTATTCCAAGAGGGCAATTGAGAATTTCTATCTGGAGTATGATAAATGCAAGCTTTGAGATAAATGGTAGTTATGGAAAGTTGATTGAAAATTATGATACAGGTATCAGTTTGAGGACGCATATGGGATATTTGTTGCATCTGGAAAAGAGATAGGTAGATAGATGCTTGAAATTGAATGAAAATTGAAAGAGATTAAGTGAAATCTGAAAAAGTTATTGAATGTTGTTATATTCAGAATAGAGTACTTATAAATTTGGATTTAAAGTTCCTTTTAACGTTATGATGTTACATATCATGTTTATTGATTTGACTACTATTCAAATGTTGTAAAGTTTTACTTTTATATCGGTATGGAAAGATTGTTAGGAGTTTCAAGAATTTATAGAATATAGTTTGTATGTGTGTAAGTGCTATATTATGAAGTTTGATAAGATCTAGAATGTAGAACTAATTATTCTATCGATTTAGAGGTAGACGGCTGGAATTTTTAGTTTGAACAGTTTGAACATTAATAATGTATATATATATATAATTTAAGATTTAATAAAATTTTATATAGATATTGAAATAATGCTTAAGTTTATATGATGAGTTAAGCGAAAACATTTCCATTCTCGGGATTCTTTTTTAAAATAATTAATTATACGAATTGAAGGAAGGTTTATTCGTAAATACTTAAGAAAATAAATATTACTCTGATAAGAGTAAACGATATAAAAAAGATATGTAATTTAAGAGTAAACGTATATACATTTTTTATAAAAATCGAATACGTTTTACAATGATAGAATAAATGAGCGACTTGATATATTTGTAAAAAATAATAGAAAATAAAACATGTTTGAAAATGATAATATTATCATTATAATAGTATAATACTACAGTAAATTCGTTGTTATTGCATACCTTTATATTTTGTATGTAGAGTATAAAAATTTCCTTTGCAAATTTATTTTTATTATGCAAAAAATTTATAGCATTAAAAACTATAAAAGTATCATAATTAAATTTTACTCCCAAAATTATTATTCTATGCGTTCTATGGGTTGTTCTCCATTGTCCTATTGTGGCAAGCATAATGCTCCTGATTTCGGTGTCAGAAATCTACTCACAAAAACAGCAATACGTTACTTGGTTCAACATTTCTAGCAAAACCAATGATTTACTAGTATACAGGCATCAGATTGTTTCATTCAAACCTTCTCACTCCCTTCTACATTGACAAATATGGGTAAAGTAACATATATAACGAAAAGTTCGTAAATTTTTTATAAAAATGTGGTATATTTAAACAGATAGACAGAATCTTAGCCTCCGCTTCAATTATTGGAACAACGAGTAGAAGGGCCTTCTGAGCTTATGTCTGAAGAATTATCAATGCTAATGGTCCTCATATATTCATAGTTTACGAGATATTGAGAAAAATATAATAATACTAATACATTGCATTCTGATTACATATACATACATGTTACTGTGTCCATAGACACAATTGATGGGATAGTCGCTTCGCTCGTAACCAACTGCCTCACGATTGCTGAAGAGCAAAGAATGACTTAAACCTAATCTAATACCTTCTGTGAACTATGTATAACGGCCATCCGACGTACACGTGCAATGTAACGTCGCTGTGATATCGCAGTTGCAACAACTGTGCGATCGTGCGCTGTCGCCGCTATTTACGAGTATTTAATGTGGTGATAGCGGCGAAGAAGTTAGTACATATTGTGAAGAAGTAAAATAAACATATATGAAAAAGCGGATAGCTTTTGCATATTTACTTCAAATGCAGATTATTCCTGCGACTATTTTCTGCGGGATATCACTGCGATTATATGTCTTTCTTCGACAAAAGTCGCTCGTTTACATCCTGCCTTAGTATACAAATACTTCGTAAAATCGCAGAAAATATTGAGTTCATTTGTTTGTTAGTGACCGTCTTGTAAAAGGTGCATTTACCACAATGTTCATAAATTTAAAACAGGATGAAAATAAATTTATTTATTGAAATCAAGCGTCGAGATCGAAAATACCGACAGTGGCATGTGACTTGTCGTACCACCGATCGAAATGCTACTTGTCATTTTATGGTAAATTACAACATTTTATTGCGTTGTTTATTCATGTTAA
The DNA here is from genome assembly GCA_014825975.1 of Bombus haemorrhoidalis. Taxonomy (NCBI): domain Eukaryota; kingdom Metazoa; phylum Arthropoda; class Insecta; order Hymenoptera; family Apidae; genus Bombus; species Bombus haemorrhoidalis. The sequence continues at coordinate 2,131,840 of CM026167.1, read as the reverse complement.
TATTATATATACATATTACATGTGAACACATTTATTGACATTGTTAGAACACAGAAAAACAGGAAACTTAATATTAGATAATTAAATTAATGACAACATAGGTACACACAGGAAACGAAAATTTAAAGTAGTATTAATATAAAGCCAATAATTATAATAACAATTTTTTAATAGCAAAGCGATAATAATCAATTGATATTGATATAAGCAGTGAAATTACAAATGGCAGAAAGAAAATAAATGTTATATTCATGTTACATTATGGATATATACAATATTAAAAATCATATAAATCTGTGTTTGGATCTGTTGTATTGTTACATAAATTCTATGGAATGGAATTTTCTCTCGTAATAGGTGATGATGTATTATTACGATCAAAGTATGTTTATTGAGAAATGGTATTACGAATGAGATATCAATTCTGACACTGGGTGTTGTAAATGATGAGCGCATGATGAGGACTGTGTATGATATTTTTTTATTAATTTCAACATCTCACTTCTAAATTTCAATTTCTGTTCTAAATTAAATAGTCTGACAGTGCATAATAAGAAATGAAAAAAAAATTTATTTTCACCTATTGTAGTAGGTTGAATAGGTGTATTTATGAAATTCAATAACGAATCTTCCATTGTTTCGCTACGGTGGCGTTTTCTAGGTAGTTTAGTGGTGACTGAAATATTTTGTATATTTGAAATATGTGAGTCCTGTGTGTTTGAAATATTGTTGTCTTGTTATATGTAGGATCGTATTGCATACTATTTTCTGAATTTATTATATTTTTTCTTCCTAATAAAAATGACAATTATTCCGCATATATATATTTTCCCCATATCGGCTGCCTATCCAAATCTCAATTTTCTACAAATGCTTCTTATGAATATGTCTTTAATATTTCCCCACTTATTAACCAACTTTTTAAAATGTTTATTTTCTTACAAATACTTAAGTAACGTATATAGCTTAATCGATCTATGTTACAGTTATAGAATTGGACATACTACAATTGCAAGAAAAGTTTGTAAGGCTATTTGGTACTACTTTAAAAAAAGAATGTTTTCCTGTATTTTCCAAAGAGAAATAGTTAGAAATATCTGTAATAATATAAAATAATATAAAACAGTATAAAAAATAATATAAAAAATAATATATGAGGGTTTTTAAAATGTTTCCAATTTTCCAAACTGTGTAGGAGTCATAGATCACAAGCACGTGAGAATAATAAAACCAGAAATGTCCACTACGTTGCATTACAATTATAATAAATATTTTTCTGTAGTACCGTTCGGAATAATGGATTATTATATTTCAAATTATATATAATTAATATAATTTTATGTAATTATTATATAAATGAAAATTAAATTTATAATAAATATAATTAAATTATATATAATCTCTGAAATTACAAAATCAATTTCATAGATATAAGAGCTACCAGAAAAAAATCTAACAGTTACATTTTTGAAAGAATTGAATCTTGTAAAAAAATTACAAATGCTCTGAATATTTCCAAAAATTAGCCACGTAATGGAACGGAATACAGCGAAAATACGTTAACATAAAGAAAGTATTTTTAATTACCGACTAACTCGAGCCTGTTGTTTTATTGGAATATGCATTCTATCGAATAAATGGAAAGTTTTCCGTAAGCCGCTGAATATAAAATTATCTTTTGCTGTAGATGTTATAAAATGTTGTTGCATTCTACATAATGCGAAGTACGAAGTAGAGATGGCTATCAGTAAGAAGATTTAATTATAAAGGGATTGCATAATAAAACTTGTACTGAGAATCGAGAGAAGGAGGTTTAACCGTAAAACAAATAAGAAACAACCTCGCGGGCTATTTTGTTAGTGATAATGGAAAAGTGCCCTGACAGAACGAACACATTCAGCGTAATGTTGACAAAGAATTACATCAACATAATGATAGTTATTTTGTATAAAACAAATAAAATATACATATGCATGGATTCGTATCTATCGTAGAGAATTATGTTTTTTTATAAAAATGTTAAGATATTGCAAAATGCTGATAAATATTAAAATGATTATCAATTTTAGCATTTGCTTGCAACATATATTTTTTAAGAAGAAAAATGCTTACTGGCGCAAATTTTCTCCGCTTCAGATATTTCTCCAAAATTCGAATATAAGTTTCTTCGTACTTGTAACGGAGTCAAATTTTTTTTACTTCTGTCATGGCATGGAATGTTGGGTTGTCATGGTATAACGTTTTCACGGTAAATTTTCGGATATTTTCCGACTTTTTCGATAAACATTTCCGTGTTGAAAGAATCCATTCCGCTTCTTTTCGCCATTACACGCCAGTACGATCGTTTTACAATTTGGCAATGGGCATACGATCATTGCGATATCGCTTGTTCAATTGCAGTGTCACAGACGTCGCAGTATGTGAATCGCATACTCGTGTATATTGCACGATTAAAAACATATATATACGTATGCCTGTCGAATCGTACACCGTCACCGTGACGGTGTCGCGACGCCTGTGTGCATTGGCAGTAAATAGACCGTCGAACAGCGAGCGAAGCGACTATCGCGTCGGCAATGATTGTGTACACAGTTCCACATATATTCGTATGTATAAGTAGAGTGAAACGTAATATATTTTTCTTAATAACTCGAAAATTATGAGTTTGCTGCACTTTGGATCATCATCGTTATAATTCTTGAGACAGAAACTTTCGAACAAGGTGTCATACGCTTTAATATTCGTCATGGCAGCAACTAAAGTAGTGTCAAATTTTATTCTTTCCCCTAAGGAATATAAAGGACTTTTACTCTCACATGTATAACTCAGGCAGCTCGGAAAATTAAAAAATTGTGAAATTTTACGTACAAGTATAATTCGATTTTAAGGGGTGGAATCGCTCCTTGGAGAAAAATTCAGAATTTTCTATTTGAAGCGAAATATTTCAAAAACGGTGAAAGATATCTACAAAAAAATGTAAACGAAAGTTGCATCGTTTTATCGTATTTACTTAACTATGTAAACAAATTTTCGATAAATTCATGATTTTCGAGTTACCGCTTTCTCTTCCCCAAACCACCCCATAAAAAAATGTTTACTATATATACTGAAATTTCACTGAATACCTTCGTTTCATATCTATAAATGATTTATATGTTAACATTTCTTCTTTAAATAAATAAAAATATTAATTATAATAAATAAAACCAATTTTAATCAATTTTGACACTTCTCTTTAATAAACTGATTTCATAACGCAATACTTAAATAATTTACATTATATAGGTAATTTAGACGAACATTATCAACATCAAATTTAATTATAACGGTATAACAGTTTTTACTAATAAAGTTGACTTTTAAACATTGAATTCCCTTTTTGCATATTTTTGCATAACGAAGAGTTGTATCATAAATAATAAACAATAAAAGCAGCGAAAATCGCGGTTTGTAATTGATACTGTTACGTCGCGTGAGATTGTCCGTGCGATGTCGCCAATAAACCCAAGGAACTATCATAAACCGAATCTTTTTAACTTAATTTTTATTCGTGTAAGTATTTTCGGTTTATGGACGGTCCTTAAAACAGTTCTTAGGTTTATTGCACGCTCTTACAAATTACAGAGAAAGCGGATGTTTGTCTAACGGAAGTAGATTTTTCCCAGAAACAAGGACACCCATGAGCCACGTTGTCAGGAGACTTCCTCCTCATATTTTCACTTATTAACATTGGCTATGATCAATGGGCATCGCGGATCGTTACCCTCACTTTCCTACCGAAAAATGTGAACAACGAAATCGCGTTCTTAGTTCAAAAAGGCGCACTCACACCGAGCTTTCCTCTGTAATAACAAGAGACGGATCTTGACTGTTGCTAACTCTTCTCATCGGTGCAGTCACCTACTGTCCCTACACCCTTAATGCAGTCATCTCTGCTAAGTCCTATCATCCCAGTAATCACCTATTGTTCCTACAACCTTAGATCAGTCATCTTAGCTTTTACACGGCATCAATTTAATCTATTCTCTGCTTCTACGACTCAACTATCAAGTCTACAATTATCAAACAGTTATATCAAATATACATTACGAAACGACGTAACATTTATGTGTAAGAAATTGTTGGAAATATAATTATTATAAAACTGTTGATTACACTTTTATTCCACATCAACCACCCCTATTATCCCACAAGAAATAAGGGGATCGACCTGTTCGTGATGTCGATTATTATAATCGTAACGGTAATTTACAACTCCCGTTGACGCGTTCACTCGCGATCGCGTCTCTCCGCGATTGAAAAAAAATAGAGATGCCATAATGATATTCTTCATAGAAACGCTTGAAACAAAGATACAAATCACGTAAATAGTTTTTCACTACAAAAGTAACAGAAATCTACAAAATTCTGGAAGTCGCTGCTATGCGTTTTTAAATACCCGCTTTAAAACCAAGCTTATTGGAAAAGATGTTTGAAGTGAACGGTGACTGTCGCTATTCGTATCATTATTACGGATTATATTATCTACTTGTATGCAAGGTTTCAGAATCTTTTGGTTTTTCGGCGTGCTTAACTTTCCCTGTTACATTTTATTGTATTACAGTACTGTATTACAATATAAATCGCGAAATAAATTGCTACATTTTTATCGCAGCATGTCATCTTCTCTCAGCCTTTGTCATTTAAAAACTGTTCTATTCATAACTCATAAAATCTCTGTAATTTACAATTTAGTAAGATTTCAATTTGTTTAAAATTTGTACATATCTATATGAAATAAATTCATCCTTTGAATCCTATTTCCGGCCCATGAAAATTAGTACATTTCTTTTCTAGGACAAAATATTTCGTGAGCTCCTTATTGAGAAAATCAAGGTAGTCAAAATCTAACGCCCAACAAATTTGCCATCAATCTTTTAAAAAGAAGAAGATATTTCTCTAATTAAAATATATATTTATAAAACTCGTATATGTACGCTCGAAAAGATCGTGCTAGTGTAACAGATATTCTGCACGCAGAGGATCAAAAATATCGGAAAATACTCAATATTGTAATTCCAATACGCTTAAAATGTAATTCCAGTACACAATGTGTTAACGTTTCAGAATCGATGCGTACTTTGTATCGATATCACATAACAGTGTTGAAAGCTACGGCTACAAACTACAAATTGAACCTATACAGAGTGTCTCACAAACGAGATCACCTAAATATCTGCCTTATTTACAATTATATGAAAAAACACTTCCGAAGGCAACTATTGTATTTCAAGAGTAGCATGCAACGATAGGAAAAACTTTTTTCTCAAGGTTATTTTTCACGAGATTTCAAGGGCTGATCGATACATTTTTAAATGTAATTCTATATTTCTGTCCATAAATCGATGTATCTTTCCATTCTTTATATAAAAGTATTAAGGTACTTGTATTTGAAAATGCTTAGTTTAAAAGATATTTTGACCTTAATTTTGTAAAACTCGTAAAACGGCGCAAAGTGATACGATTTATGTATCCCAGTGTTTCCTACGCTACATTCGATGAAATTACAGTCGGAATATCTTTTAAACAAGCATTTCTTACGTAATTATACGTACGGTATATGGAGCTCTATTTAACAAAAATACCGATAACTTGAAACGACTAGAAATCTCCTAAAAAAAAAAAAGAAAAATTTCTTTGTAGCATTACACGTGCCCATTAAAATAGTTCAACTTTGTCTTGAAAAGTATTTTCATACAATCGTAAATAAGGTAGATATTACGATTAACTGGGACACCCTGTATAGATCCGAAACTTGCTATCCAATCCCTTCAACGTCTAACCACCAAGGCGTCGGCAATGAACTTTATAATCGTTTCGTTGCACGTATTTCATTTCAACCATGGGATTGTCGTCAGAACCTCGTTCAGATCGTCTTTCGTTCGTTTATTCGTTCGTTATTGACGTTCTATCTCATCCGCGTGTTCGCTCGCTCGGCGTTACGCCGATATCATTATTGGAACGTGACATGCCTGTTCCTCTCAACACGGTGACGCACAGTTTACGGAATGTTCTGTAAGGTAGCAAGATCGTAACGCAATAATCCAGTCGATAAAATGACAGAACTTGTTTGGAATCTGTGATACTATGCGACACTTGATCGAACCAACGATTATTGAGTTTTTACACGTTGAAGCTTGTTTTAATGTGATTTGCTTTTAGTCATAGAACTACTAGCATGGTTAAAATTATCACAACTTTTCTTACATTTTACGACCATGTGATAAATGATATAGTTCATACAAATGCACAGATTATTAATAAAGATATGTCCTCGAAGCGGTGGAATTATTAAAATTGTCGAAATTACTAGTTTTTAATTTTTCATACAGTTTATATAAAAATGAGAAATATATGTTAAGAAACACAACTTTTGATGCTAAAATTACTCGAATGATTAAAACTACCAATTTATAATTCCTTTATAAAAGTTTAAGGAATATACAATAAGTTGCAGAAAGTTATATAGTTTATATAAATATAGAAAACCAATTTAGTAAATTACATTCTACTACTATCGACTATTATATCTACTACTATCAATAATTAATGAAATGATAATTTTTGTTACAGATTAAAAATATATTAATTCTGAGATTATTAACTCGTTTTCTTCTACTTCTATTCCATATTATCAAAATTTTTTCTTGCTTCAACTGTTCAATTTCTAATTTCTGCAGAATATTTATGTCGCTTTTTCTAAAATTTGATTCAATATAGAATGCCGATGCAATGAACACAAATATATGAAATGATGAGGGAAAGTAAAGAAATATTGAAAAAATGCATTGAATTAACAAATTTTTCGTAAAATTCCATGTCTGGAAAATATCATTCTTTCAATATTATTTGACAATATTTAATCATATCATCCATAACTAAAAATTGCTGTTTCAAGAATAATTTCTCTCAACTGCTTAACTTAAGTAATACTATTTTCAGTATCCCTGAATACATAATATTTGATAAAATTAGTCAAGATTCCAGTATCTATAGTAAAATCAAAAATATTAGAAGATAGAAATACCTATGTTAAAGTAAAAAATATTAAATTATTAAAGCTTGTATATAAAAATAACCTAATGATATTACAATAATAACTAAATTATCACGCAAATAGGTTACATTCATAAATAAAAGTTTCATGTCGTGCAATTGTAATTGACTTAAACATGGCTAGACGATATTGCGACAGATCCAACGAATATTCTATATCTGGTGCATTTTTCAAAGCCCTTTATCGAGCGATATGTGTAAACATTTCAGTTGACAGCAGGAGCAAACCTCTGCTGGATTTCATATGTATAAATCCTGGTGGACGCAAACATTAACTCTTTTTATCTTTTATTCTTCAAAGTATCAAGATATTTTATTTTACATAGCATATGAAAATAAGAATCGCTTGGCATCGTTTCATACAGCCCGGATATCTCGTGATCAGAAAAATCAATTTGTTGAAGTACAAAAAGCGAAAGAAGGAAAAGAAATTGATCGTAAATAGATTTGTTTACGTACCGTCTGACCATGAGAATATGTATTGTCATCGACGATGCATTTTTTCGGGAACGATTCTTCCGTCGTTAATTCATTTCCGGCATCCTCTTGGACGTCAATGTCTACTTGTCCAAGGAGAACTTGCCCGGTCGTTCTTGTTGGAACTAAAAAGTTGAAATCAATGTTAGAGAACGAAGTCGGCAGACGAAGTGGCAACTGAAATTGAGTGAGACCGATCTTTTGATCAGCTTTCTGACCAATCAAAATCAATGGATAAAGGCAAACTTTTTATCCTTTGATCATATCGTAGGAATAATTTTAGAAGAACGAATGCCGAGGAGTATTTTACTTTTATGGGATGATGAATGATGGATTCTCTAGAATTTTCAGAAGTAAGAGAATTTCGCGAAGTGGAAATTCTCTGAACGGAGAAATGATAGGAAATAGTTAATTCAAATATTCGTTAGAGAAATAAAATTATTGGAAAACGTATACGACAGGAAAGATTTAACTCTATTGCCTTCTTTTGGTCATTTTTTACCCAATTATATCATTTTAGCGTTAAAAACATCTCGAATTTCAGCTAAATATGAAATGAAAATTTGTTATTAAGATGCGTGATATGTTTTGTAAATTTTATGTTGAACGTTTCTTTAAATTGCGAATCATATTTACCTGGCAAGGTGAGAATGAGATTGAAGTACAAAAATTCAAAGTTAGCAATATAGTAATTAGCGATACATTCATATAAGTTATGTACAATATGTCAGTTTTAAATGTGTACACACTGTACAAATAAGTACTTACTGTACTTCTGTAACAGAAATGCTAAAGAAATGTTTCAAATGAAAGCCTTTCCACTCCATGGGAGAAACTGAATAGGATATTTCGATCTTTTTTACATTCTTATTTGAAAAAATTTCAACGCTAACGTATCATTTCTAATTTATGATTACAGTTATTATTAAAGAAAAAAATTATTGTATAAATGTGCTACATAGAAATATAATTTAATTATATAATTATAATTATAATGATTATAATAAAGAGAATAATCATTAACTAACAACTCTTTTAGCAATTAGTACATACATAGTTGATCGACCGTTTGGGAAGAGACGCGGTCGCGATAGAGCGCGCCAACGAGAGTCGTAAATTCTTGTTACGATACTATAGGATTATTTATTCAGAAATATTAGAAATTAGAATTTCCAATAATTTCTATCCTATATAATAAATTTATTGATAGATAGATCTATCTACAGTGGATTAAACAGCAAACGATGATTATTTAACGTGAACTATTTACAGTAATGTAATATAACTAAGACAACTAAATTGATAATTCACAACTCAACTAATAGATTACAATTCACAACAACTCGGTAACTTTCTCTCGACTTAACTCTCTGAACTCCTCACAACTCGACTCTCAACTAACGATTCCTCACAACTCTACTCTCAGTTAACAACTGCTCATTAATTCGTCTTTCTCTCTTAAGCATTCCTTTGTTTTTTTTCATACCTCTGCCACGTAAGTGTTCGGTAACCGTCCGCGATCATGATCATGAACGCCTTCTTCCGTGTGACTATTCGACTGGAGGATCGAGGAAAAATTGATGAGCCGCTTGATCCATTGAGGTTTGCCGATCCTTTCAGCCTGTCGGCACTTTGGCTTCCTCACAACATTGTTTATAATTCACCCGACATTTCTTAGACAATCTGTCCACGATATTATAATACGATAATCAACGTCACGAATCAGTCGTTCCCCTACTTCGATGAAGATAATAGGAGTGGTTGAAATAATTATAACAATGAGTTAAGAACTTAAATATACACTTTATTCTAACAACTTTGAAGATTTAAGTATTTACGCGTGTAGAAGTGTTCTCAGCGAAGTGTTAATAGCAAGTTGACTGATCGAAAAGCTAGTCAAGTTCGAAGATGTAATAGCAAGCGAAGTTATGAAAAGCGGTATTAATATGGGATTATTGACGGGTGCTGGTTGTCCCACCAACAGTCGCTTGCGGGTGGAAATGACCGTTGAACATAAGAAAACCCGCTTTTCCCATTTTTTACCGGATTGAACAATAACCCTAAGGAACTTTTCGACTTGAAATATGTTTTGAAGCATTTAAGTGCCTTGATGGTAAAATAAAAATGCTTAATTTTATGACAGTTGCTTAGGATTACTTTGGTCCGACTAATTATATTTGTACGGCTGGTGGTCGTCTTGACTGAATGCTAGATTTTGTCTTACGCAGACATAACAATCATAACTTACTCGTATTACTCAGTTAGTATAATATACTACAGTATTTATATATAGTTTTAAGTATGTATAATGACTTTTTTTCATCTTCTAGCTATCTTTTGATAAATATTTATTTATAATTAAGAAAAATTCGTGTAATCTTCATGTTTAATAATATTCATGAAGAATACACTTCATTAATATTTCATATTTGATCAACCTTCTTACACACATGCCTGCCTATTTTCTTATAGGCGTATGTGTCTGACTATAAAGCTGTCTTTTCTACTTGATCTTATGGTTAACCCAAACCTGTTCTTCGTTATTTCAATTTAATTTATCATCTAGTCTCGTTTGTACAGTTGAAGCGAAAAATATTAGTACAATTTTACAGATGAGAAATTATAACTTATTAACAAATATTCGATAATAAGAGAAATTAAATTTTATAAATAAATATCACCAATTACAAATCATCTGATTATTCTGTTTGACGTAAAATTATGAAACTGTAAAATCTAACTTTGTAATTTGCAGCTTGTAATTCGTCTATTTAATGATATTATTAATTAACAAACTATTATGCAGATTCTTCTGGTGTTCATATTAATAGTAATATAAGTAGTCAAATTTATCAAACTAAATTAATTTGTTGAAAATAAATTCTATATATTTATGGTGACTTCTTAATATATTAATGTAACATAACTAAAGGAACTAAATCGGTACAACTAATCGGTACGCCTTTCCAAGTACCCATCTTTCTGAAGGGCCATGGACATATCTCTGGGCCACATGGCCCATTAAAATTTTCCATTTCTTTTGATCCTTCAGCACTTTCACTTTCTATCTGCACTGTAATTCGTACTCCTAGCAAGTTCATCGGTTTTTTAAAATGATTATTTCACGGTACTACACTCGACCATTCTGCTATAAACATCTGACTCCAAGTGTGCTTACCGTCACTAGTTTCACTTATAGCACTGTCTTCATCAATGACGCACAACTTCATATAATCAGCCACCGTGGAAATCGTTTGCGATTCTTCATGCTCGCCTTTTCGCTGCACTGTGCAGCGGTCATTCAGTAAAATCATATAATACTGTGCAAGGAACCTCGAGTGGAATCCAAGACCGTCTTGCGTCCTTTTAAAATTGCCATCGAATCTCCCGTCTTGTACACTGTCGTCTTCTTGCGTTTCTTGTTAAACGCCCTGACTAATGGTTCGCCTTCGCACCACCTGAAATTTTCTCACGACCATTCCGTTCTTTGGCCATGTTTTAATCTGATTATCGACTCCGACTTTATCCGAAGAAGATAGTCTTCGCGGTCTTTCATAAACAGGAATGTCGTCTTGCTGAATTAAATTCATTTTAGCTTCTACTTTGCGTGCCTCTACTTTTACTCTATTTTAGACACTTTTGGAAATCTGTTATAATCTTTATCATCTATTTTATGAATGGGAATGTCTCCGTCTTTTATGTTTATTTCTACGGTAATTAGAAAGTCTGTACCAATAATCAACGAATATTTGTACACTATATGTACACACACACTATATGTACCATTATAACGTACGACTCACCATCCGTCACAACGTTCGTCGAAAATTGTTCAGGTGTACAATTACTTTCGGACCCAATGCCGCAAAATTTAACAATTCTATTCCCAATTTGGGCGCTCCAATTTTTGCATACTGATCCGTTCGCATCAAAGTTAGCTCACTACCGGTGTCTACTAACGCGGTCAATTCGCAATCTCCGATCTTAATGTCTCTACAACGCTTCGTCTGTAATGATTGCGACGCATCTTTAGGGGACTTACTCATGTTATTTGCATTGCAATGCGATATGTCCGTATTCCTGGCATTTAAAACATCTAGCACTTTTGATTTTTGTCGGACAGTTCACAATTAGATATATTTACTTCCGCATAGAAAGCACCGTCGCACCGGCTCCTGCGCTGTTCCGCCGCATCTCTTCGTCTTTGCGTTTTCCTTCATGGCCTCGTATAGGGCAAGCTTCTCTTTTAACTCGCGAATATTCTTGGCGCCGTACAGTACCATTTTGTTGGTCTCCTTGTCACGAATTCCGTCGATGATGTATTTTATTACGGACGAACTTTCCATATCCACTTGTTTAGCTATGTAGAACATTTTATAGATATACTCTTTGTACGTCTCGGTTTTCTTCTTGGTTTGACGGGACAGCTCCTTATGTACGTTGTACGAGTCTACTTTTTGCGCAAATTCAGTCATATCGTCCTCTTCTTCATCTTCTTCCCCTTCGTCTCCTTCGTCCTCTCCGTACTCGATTTCAAAGGCGATGGAAACTCTCAGACGATCTCGCAGTTCTTCCTTTTTACCAGTTGTCTTTAATCTTCGTTTTCTGAGTTCATCTTTCAACTCCGCAACTTCCATTGTTTTAATTCGCTTCAGCTTATCGTTAACAACGCATCTTTCTTCAATCTCTACGATGTTATTATCCGCGTTTGATTCTTCGTTCATTGTGGATAATGATTCGACTCAATTCCAACTCAGTTTCACAATTATGAGGTGGTATTTGGTGTAGGGTGCCAAAGAAATACTCGACGGTGTTCAACGATATATTACTATTTAACAGGCCTTACACTCGTTTCATAAAATTCTCATTATTTTCGCTTCTCGGTTACAACTAGACTCTTACGCTTCGCTGTTAAAACTCGAATGTTTCTTTGATACGATTCGTTTCTCTTGTCGCCCCTCGATATCCCCACTACGCACGCATTCGTTAGGCGTCTGCGACCGTTGCTACGTACGCCTTCTTCCAAATATTCGACGGAAGAACCGTAGGGACATCAATGGCTCATTAAGCATGTCGGCCTTACGCTTCGGTGATATATTTTATATTGAAGAAACTGTCACGTAAAATCACAAGTCACGACACAGATTACAAATAAATATAAGAAGGTCGAGTCGAAACACAACAATTAACTTTCCTTATTGCACTTTATTATGCACTCAATAATTACAATTGCGTGTACACTGAGTCGGCACGTACTAATTATACTAAGCGTAGAAACGGGTAAGAAGATGTTGACTGTTCGAAATTTAAAGAATCAGTCAAGTTTAGTGACAATATTATGGCGAAGGAAAGCTAGCGATGGGTGGGTCTAAGGACACGAAAAAAGCTGATTTGTTTCATTGGAAGAGTGAGGGAAATAGACTTCGCTGTCAATTGGTCGGTTTTCTAGGTTGGTGGATGAGGAAGGGTGCTAACTGCCCTTGAGAGAAAGTTGCTAACGAAAGATACCGAACGTGAGAAAAAACAGACTTTTCCCTATCTTTCCGTGGTGGGCAAAAATATAAACTACGCTTGTTTTGAAGTCTGAAGGACTTTAACTATGAAGATGGTTTCATGGTGGGTCCTTAAGAATATTCAGGGTACGTGGCAAGAATGCGTAGACATCTGTTTATCATCTTGCTTTCGGCGTGCGGCCTGGTCGCTTGACGTTACAAAACCGTCGGAAAATTCCGTTGTCGGGTGCCGCTACAGTACTACTCCCTTACCAGTGATAACGTTTTTTGTTTCGCACGAGTGGATCTTACGTGCTAGACTAGACTAAAACCTGCCCGGAAACAGGTTACAAGGATACTAAATTTGCTGTAATTCGAAGACAAAGTCAAATATGTAGAACATATGTTAATACGAATTTTTTTCACTGGTTTGATTAGTTGAAACCACTTAAAAATATTTCCTACTTATTCTGGAACACTCTGTATCGCTTGTACTGCTAGTTGTATCAGCGTTGTAAAATGATAAAAAAAGAGAATACAGTACGTTTGTTTTTTAATGTGCGATAAATATTAGAACGATAATTATTTAAAAATCGAGAGGAGCATACAAAAAATATAGCCAGGTTTCTGGCCCCTATTTCGAATTCGCTTTTCGTCGACACAGCGGATAGCTGAACCGTTTTAATTTTTATCATGCAAGCGTCGATACTATCGCTATGAAACAAAGTTTTTCTATTTTCTATGAAAAAGCGGAGCCACGAAAGTAACGTCAATAATGAATTTTCGTTGTAAAGTTATTACATTCTGTGAACCCATCGATTAGGTATAATTTTTTTAAACAATGGACATCATCAAGCGTGATGATTTACGCCGATTTTGACGAAATTGCAGATTGATAGCCAATGACGATCTTGAATATTCAGCACATATTTTTCTTTATCGCTACATTTACAGATCGCTTGATAGACATTTTTTATTCAGAATAAAATCCATATTAGATCGTAAAATTTTGTTTTAACGCCATAAATGAACATTTTGTTCGAACAAGCTTAAATAATAATTACTCTCATTAATTTGTAAAATATCAAAATTTTGATTTATCCGTATTTTGAGTTTAGATGCAATCTATACGAACAAAATTTCACAAAATAAGAAAAATTAGAAAAAGAAATTTCAATTAATATATTATTTAAACATATTGATCTTTTCAGAATTTGTTATACAAAACTCGCCTACTGACGCAATCCCTCTATTTCTAATAGTTATCGAGACGCTTCAGAAAATATCAGCAGGCACGCAGAAAAATACAAGGGGAGAAGGGCAATGCATCCAAACCAGTTGGCTGCTGAAGCGAGCAAAACTTCCATAGAAAGAAGACTAAAGAGAAAACACCTCACTCACCTCACCAAAGAAATAAAATAGACAAACTCGAAGATGGTATCTCGCTGAGTATAGTCATCCACATGTTATTTAACAATTAAGATAGAAAAATTTACCACGTGTCCAGCTGGATAAATGGTAAAGTAAAAAATTAATAAAAAAAAAAAGACGTTTCAGAAAATACATTTTCGATCTGAAATTTGAAAACTTTTTTATCTACGATTACATCAACGATTACATTATAATAAAGAAAAACAAACATCGAACATTTTTGGCTGCTATACGAATTTGCAGACTTTCGTCAAAATTGGCACGTGACATTTGGGTGGTATCCTTTATAAGTTAACAACTAGACCATTAATAATGATAGTAATAGTGAATAGCATTAATCGTATTATTTTGCACTGTTCCTGCACTCTTCGTTTCTTCTGAAAACTTGTTTCGTTAAAAGGAAACGTGACAAAAATATTTCATCACATGCACTACTTCTCAATGTATTTAGAAATATTGTTTGATGATTTTGTTAAAAAATACATTATATGATGACGCTTTACGTAACCCAGAATCCATTCCTCGGTCGAGGCGGCTACTATCCGTGCAAATATAATTAGTCGGACCGCAATAATCCTAAGGAACTGTCATAAAACTAAGCATTCATATTTTATCGTTAGGGCCCGTAATTGTTATAAAACACATTCAAATCGAGATGTTCCTTATGGTTATTGTTCCATCAGGTAAAAAATGGGAAGGTCTGGTTTCCCATGTTCAACGGTCATTTCCACCCGCAAGCGACCGATGGTGAGGCGATCAACACCCAGCAATAGTTTTCTTCTGCAGCAGCATCTTCACCGAACTTTACTGGTTTGCCATCTTTAGATCAGTCAACAACTCTTGACTGGTTACTCATGTTCCTGGAATAAGGTGTATATTGTAACCTGTTACTTCAGTCTTATAATCAGTTCAACCACCTCTATTATCCTAAACAAAATAGGGGATAGATCATTTCGTGGCGTCGATTACCTAATCGTAACGGGAATTTACGACTCCCGTTGGCCCGCTTCCTCGCGATCGCGTCTCTCCGCGAACGGTCGAACAATGAAGATTAATTAAATACTCAACTTACTGTTTAGTCAATTTTAAAGAACAATTCAGTGATTACATCTGTTTGGAATTTTGGGTGACCATCAGTTCACGATATGGATGTCACATCTGCCTTTTTTTTAAGAAAGTCCGAATTTCCTACCTCCCAAGCCATAAACTTTACGATGCGAATCTCATCAAAAGATTAATTAACACCCTAAATGCTCGATGGGTCTGCTCTAAAGTAAACAACACCAGAGGACATGCGCCCACGAAGATACACTATTATAAGATTGGAAGGAATAGATTCCCACCCTATAAAAATCGTGGTAAGTAAACCCTGGGACGAAAAGTTAGTATATAAGGACCAGACAAAGACTCTTCAAACAGCCTTCACTACACAGTCATACTCTTCGTATTATACTAAACAGTGCAAATAAATCTACTAAACATAACATTACTCCGCATCTTTAACGTACCTCCACCTTGAGCGTTAATAGTGTCACAAAGTCATAAAATAATAATAGGATAATCACGCCTGACAAACATCCTGCAGGCCACAGCCATCGAGACGATAAGCAGCTAATGTCCCTGGCCCAAAAGACAGTAACGGGATAGCCAACTGTGACTGGCGCCTGGCGACAACCCAAATCCTAGCATATGAACGTTCCCAAAATCAGCACTTGACACACTTTATTTCAAGATTCTAAACCGTTAACACTCTAACACTCTTCGGCAGATACGCAGAAAAATACAAGGGAAGAACGGCAACACATCCAAACTAGCCGGCTGCTGAAGCGAATAAAACTCTCATAGAAAGAAGATTAAAAAGAACTGACCTCACTAAAGAAGTAAATTAGTCAATCTTGAAGATGGTATCCCACTGGGGGTAGCCATCCACATGTTATTTAGCAATTAAGTTAGAAAGATTTACCAAATGTCCAGCTGAACAAATTGTAAAGTACAAATTAAATAATAATAAAAAAAAAACTCTAACATTCTGAATCGTTGCTCTGTTGGATTCGTACAATAAATTTTATTATTATATCTAAAGTCCGAAATTTTTACCTTACTCACGAAACGTTCGAACTACGACGCGAGGAAGTCACCGGTTATTTGTTAATTTCGTGATTTCTTGTGTCTCCTACGTGACAATGGCGTTCACGGTTCGCGATATCAACCGATCAGTTACAACCTGACTGATTGTCATTTAATTGAGAATTCGCATCAATGTCATCGTGTATCTTCATTAATTTATAAAGAAGAAAGATCTTATGGACAAATTGCTGCCATGCATGATTGATTTCTTGCCTTTAAATAGAGTGATTTTTGTATAGTAGATTTTAATATATTGTGTGTCACATCTACCAGCATCGAAACATTTATCTTATATTTAACACTTTGCAGATGAATTTTTCATTTAATAACGAACGCAAAAGTATAATGGCACTGATTATAATGCACTAAAATGAAGAAAAAGAAATTAGTCATGATTATAAGAATAGAATATGCAGTCTGATTTATAATAAAATGCAACATATTATAACTACCCAGCAATTTTCCTAAAATTGCTCTTCAGAAGAATGATTAGAGCTGGTAATGTATTAAATTGTGACTGTGTTCAACATTAATATTATGTTATTAGAAATTGGAAATATTCAGAAAAATGTAGTAACGATATATAATAAGAATATAAAAAATAAAAACTGTCATTGACGATAACTCGCATGAGATGTATTAAGTTTGGATATTACTATTCGTTCTCTTTTTCATAGTTTACTAAAGCGTTTAATTATTCAAATACAGGGAACGCTTTGATTTTTCTGAAGCTTCTATAAAGTAAATATACAGTGCTAAATGGAACTTGTTAGAATTAATAATGTCTAAAAATTTTGTTGGTAATTCTTTTCGATTCTCTCTGTTTCCCTTTCTTCTGGAGTTTCGCTATAATTTTTTCTCCCATTCCTTTCGAATCGCTTTATTCTTGTTCGTTATGGGAAAAGTTTCCATCGCTGCATGCGAAACGCCATTATCCTAGAAGTTCCACGTTACTCGATTTTTTGCAGCAAAATTTACTTACTACCAGCTCGTCGTCTAATGCTTTTCTCATGGCTCCATTTCAACTAGCTGGTTAACGACGCTTTTATTGTTTTGCAGAATGAATTTTTAGGAATTCTCTTTGGATATAGACTCTAAGGTTGCTTTCCTTTCTTAATGATCGGTTTTTAATTGTTTTTGACGAAGTTCTAAACTGTTGTAAGATTAAGTGACATGAAATTTGTCTTTGTGCTCTTGTTATTGATAATACATGTTTAATTATATTATTTTTGATTCTCTTATTTCCATGTTGTATTGATTTGTTGTATTTCAATGATTACGTATTTAGAATTATGAATTCGAATGTTACAGATAGATTTCAGATGGAGTTTACAAATAATTCTTATTGATAATTACTGGTTGTTAATTTGAATTTTTTAATCATTCAAAATATTTATATTATTTATTATGTAATCGAAACAAAATTACAGACAGATGTATGTGGTTTTTAATTAAAGAACAAGATTAAACGATATTCTGTCTTTTTTTTTTTGTTGGCCATATTTCTAGGAATAATAAAATATTTTTAACAAAAACTTGGAGAAATAATAGGAATTTATAGGATTTATTCAATTGCTAGAAAGATGAAATTCTTTATATTTTCTAATCATTTATCGTTTAATAATTGAACTTTCTTTCTGCATATTAGATTATACTAATTCTAAATAATTGATGTTGATGTTGAGTAAATAAAACAATGAGATAGACTTTTTGATTATGTCGATAATTCCAAATTATGTTATTGGAAAAATTATCTCTTTAAGGTTCGAGTGAATTTTGCAAGACTCAAAAGGAACAACCCAGACTAATAATGTAATTTACACATATACAGAAAAAATTCTTATTATGGTTATAAAACTTCGGACAAGGCAATTTTTGCTAACGGATATAATTTTCAGGAAATAAAAGGGGGAATTGAATTAATAAGAAGAAGAGAATAAAGAGAAGAGACATAAAAGAAAGATACTAGGAAAAATTGCAGCGATTTAAGACTGATTGCTGATACGAGAAAACGATAAAAGGCAAGACTTTCAACGTTGAAAGAGAGACCAACAGTGCTACATTTCCATTCGCGCGATTCTTGACAATACGCCCAGGACGATTTACATGAATAAAAAAAAAATAAAACGAAACGAGAATGTTACAGTGAGAAGAAAAGGAAGTATAAAAAAATGGAGGCTGCTTCGAAAATCAACGAGCCAACGTAAAACAGATTGCAGAATGTCAGGCTTTCTTTCAACACGTACAATTTCCTTCGAACTCGTCATTTTTTCTCATTTATATATTTCCGTATTTTTCCCCCTCATTGAATATTTATGACAAGTTATATTTACCTTCGTGCAACGATCAACCACAGAACATACTATGCGAACAACGTCAAATTTTATTACAATTACGTGGCGGCAGTTTTATAGAATAGCAACAATTTTGGACGGTCCTGATCGAGAAAAAAGGAGACGTTCCTTCGCGTGTCTTTCTTAGTGGTTTGTTATTAACCGAAGCAAGTCGGTGATGTTATGTAATTTCATTTTATTATTTAATATAAAAATCCCTATTGTTAGATTTTATACGAGCCAAAAGATTATTAATGCCTCAACGCAAGAAATTACGTACATTAAACACGATTTTCCCATATTTTTCTTAAATATAAAAGATCTTTTCCTGATAATAAAACACGAATGAGTTGGAAATGTTTTGCAGTAATGTTTAACATTTTACGAATCAAAGTTTATTTCTAATACAACATCCATCCCATTGAACCCTCGAATGATGCTGTTGGATTATATGTGATTACAATAATTTCCTATTTGATTTTAACTTAAATTCTATATTCTATGCAATGAAGACGACTAATAACCCTTAAGGCGTAAAAAGGCAATTATTGCGAAATCGACAAAGACGACTAGAGGAACAGTGTTCGATAGCCATTAACTTCGCTCGTGACTTATAAAAGTACCAAAAAGGAATAAGGAAAGAAGCAATCTCCGTCGGATCCTCTCACCTAGAACGCAATAACGTATAACATAGGTGGAAATACCTTATAAATATTGACAGACTGCCCACGAGGGGTGACAGGTTAAAGCCATTAGAAGTAATTGAGGCACGAGGCATTACGAGATTACATCGCTTCGACTGCAATATCGGCTCGACTGCGAAAATAGGCGGTTTTCTTTGACCATTTTCCAACCTTTATATACGGTGTACGATATGTACCTAAATGATTAAGAACCTATTGTCATTAACTTTTATATAAAGTAAAAAATAACGCGCTTTTTGACATAAATCATTTATTAGTTTTTGGAAGCTAAGTATGGTATATAATATCAGAAAGTTGTATTTGATATCTAATAATAATAATCATTGTCAATATTAATCATCAAAGCATTATAATACACCTTTAAGAAGAATCGAAAATAAGATTAGTGCATTTGAAAGAAGTGCAGGAAGTTAATATGTAATTAGGCTGCTGATGTTCATGCGAATGTATTTATATTTTTAGAATGCAAGCAGAAAAACGAAACCAAAGTAGTTTGGTTAGGAGATTCTAAAAATATGTTCTTTACTTTGCATTTTCAAACACAAAATTACATATATTTTGTATACAAAACATATTGCGTATCAAGTACTTCTGTAATATATTTATCTCATTAAATAGATTCATCTTATGATAACTGTGTAAACTGCTGATAACAATAGTAGTGATCGATATGAAATATAGAACAGATGTTACGGTATATCTGTAATTTTTAGTTGGTTAAGTGTACGTTGTTAGTTTATGTTTCGAATGAGAATGGTTCGGTTTGATTAAAATTATAGCATCATTATCTGCAACATGAATTAGGTGAATAACAAGTAAACATAGGATATATTCTCTTAAATTTAAAAAAAACAAATGCCTGGAAAGGTAAACAAATATTATATTAGAGATGTAAATTCTATCGGTTACTAACTGTAAATTTTGACAAGGCGTCTATAATTTATTATCGCATAAAATAATGTAAAAGTATTGTTAAATATCTATTGCTAAATTTTGTATAATAAATAATATTCAACACACCAGACTTATGTCAAACATGTTATTAACATATTTTTCATATTTATCTGTCGTTTTATATTTTACGTCCATAGATCTCATATGCTGCTGTCATATTTTAACATAAGCAGTTTATTAGTACACTTCCCAGGAGAGATCAAGGGACTATTTCATGGATTTCATGGACATTCCAAAATTGTACATTCTCACAACCTGTCAAATGATTCAGCTCCTCGATACGACGAATACTCTTCTATAATTAAAACAGATCATCTAATCCTGAACAGCTAAAACATGCTACTGTAAAATAAGAAACGTGATCGAGAGAAGTCAAGTTTCTTATTTTTTTTTTTATCATTTAATTTGTCCTTTACAATTTGTCCGGCTGGACATTCAGCAAATTTTTTTAGCTTTATTGCTAAATAACATGTGGATGGCTACCCTCCGCGCGATACCATCTTCGAGTTTGTCTATTTTATTTTTTTAGCGAGGTCAGTGGAGTGTTTTCTCTTTAGTCTTCTATATATCATAGGCAACTCACAGGCTAATATAAAAGATTTGTGTGTTTCTCATTTTATATAAAAATTAACAACGATATTAATAACAATTAATAAAAAGGACTAGTCAGTTATATATTGTTCACTTTTCATTTTTTTACATTCGTACGGGCGCGCCGCATACATTTACGTGCTCGTGTTTTGCGTTTTGTTCGATCCTCGTCAGAACACGCCGAGATGCATCTCCATGGAAAAGCAACAATAAAATTATTGCAATTTTTCCGATAACATTATTCTTTTTCCTGTTCTCTTTTTAGTTCTTTTCTCTTGCTTAAATCTTGTCGCCTGGTCGATCTCGTTTGGTGTTAAATTTAATACGATAAACGAGAAATTCGCCGGAGTCAAAAGTTTATAATGACAGCAACGAACGTTGCGTGCGGCAGATTGCGGAAAGTAATTTTAATAATGTACTCGATAAAGCTTTATTTGCGAATAAATTGTGCGGTATAACGAGAGGAGAATTTATAATTTGCGAGTAGTTCGCGGATACGTGGTTATGTGTAATAATATGGAAAAACGTTATTTGTTACATGAAATGGCAAGCTTATATTGTACGGCACTAAATGTTACATACCAATTATCTTGGAAATTTTTTGTATAACATATTTTTGTAATTTATTACTAAATTATGTATTGCGACCTATCAACTACGTAGCGATCGGTCAGGTTCCAACTGTTCGATTCAGGTCGCAAACTTTGAACGACGTTAACGCTTAAGGTGGAGGTAGATTAAAGATATCTATTAAGCTCGTGTTTAGTATAAACGGAAGAATATAAACTGTAAATAACGGAGTTTAAGCTTAGGCGAGTGCGTGACGAGTCTCGTCTCTTGAAGCGCCTGGTGCTTATATTCTAATTGTCAGTCTAGGGGATGTGTTTTAGTCAACGTTTTCTGTCAAGTGGGAATCTGTTTCTATCGAATCCTGTAACTGTCGAACTGTCGTGGGCGACCCGCATGTTTTGCGTCTTGTGCGTTCATGGTCGTAGGTGCGTAGCGTACCGTCTCGTTGGCGCCATTGTCCTTGGTCTATTGTCGAGTTTCATCGAGTGTCGAGCTTTATGCCACGTGGTTTATTGTTGAGAAGATCCGTCGAGTGCTTAGGATGCCAATTAAGCTCTCGATGCGGTCCGAGTTGTAAACCTTAGAATATATAGTGTGGAAAATTCCAACTTTTCAAAAAGTAGCAAATGTGCCGTTCGTGCTGCAAACTGAGGATCACACAAAATCCCGAACATTGTTTTTTAAAATTATATTTTAGCTTCAAAGCGAAACTTTAACTAGCTAGAGATATTTCAATATCTCTGAAAGTTAATAAAAATTGTAAAAATATAAATATACTATAATAAATACGCTTTTGTCGATTTATAATGACAGTATGTGAACTTTACCAAGTTATACAAATTAACGCTGAATTAATAATTAGGGGCAGTATTTACTAATTTATAATGGAATTGCCGAACTATATATATATATACGAACGGTCAAAGAAGAAATCAGCAGATACGCAAAAAAATATAAGGAAAGAATGGCAACACATCCAAAGCAGCTGGCTATTGAAACGAGCAAAACTCATATAGAAAGAAGACTAAAAAGAAAACACCCCACTAAACTCACTAAAGAAATAAAATAGGCAAACTCGAAGATGGTATCCCGCTGAGGGTAGCCATCCACATGTCATTTAGCAATAAAGTTAGAAAAATTGACCAAATGTCCAGTTGGACAAATTGTAAAGTACAAATTAGATAAAAAAAACTATATAAATCTAATCAGTTAAAACAAATATAGCAATAATATATTTGAATATTTACTATATATACTACTACATACATTTACTATTTAAATATCTGATTATATTAACATTTGAAGCTTTTCTGTCAGTTAAAAAGACCTGCCTTAATCTATCCTATAATTTTTTTTTTATTTGGAAGTAGTTTACAATCAATTTTCATTGAGAATTATAAGTAAATTATTCTGGCATGTACTTATTACTATTATTATATTACTATAACGTGTATAATAAATGATTATCGTATGTTTGATTCTAGCTAAATCTAATGTTTAATTCTAGAGGGTAATGTCTTTTTAGCCTGCGGATCTGATCCGTAGTGTCAAGTAATTGAGTAACTAATGGATTTTGGTGGTGTTTAGTTATATTTAGTTAAGTGGCTGTTAATTTTTGTATTATATCTATTATTGAATATATATATATTGGATATTTCTTTTTTAACTCTAGGTACCTTAAGGTCGCGATGTATTGTTTCGTTGGTAATATACCAAGGTGCATCTATTAAGGATCTTAGAGTTTTTGATTGGAATCGTTGGAGAATTTCTATGTTGGAATTACTCGCTGTTCCCCATAGTTAGATCCCATAGGTCCAAACAAGTTTTAATAAAATTATAATTCAGAAATTAAAGAATCTGCAGATATAGAGTGTGCAAAATGATATAGTTCTATAAGATATATTGATTACGAATGTCAATTTGATCATTGCATATTGCAAAGATCTACTTAATAGGGTTATAATATATTATTATACGTAGCTATGTTGATTATGCAACATAAAATCATTGCAGTTTGACTTAATTGCAATTTTGTAATTAAAATACATTTTGTCAAAAATAAGCAAATGTTTGAATACTTTTGAGCACTAATATAGGTATCAATGAATTTCTAAGTTATTTCAATTAAAAGTTTACGCTATGAAATATCGAATAGCGTAATAAGTATATAATATCTTCAATTATAAATTTTTGTACCAGGAAATTCTATTAAAGCTATTAAGTGATAGTAGAAGCGAACCTCTTCTTTCATTTTCTTCGTTCGCCTGTCACTTACGCGAAAAACGGTCGCTGGTAATAAGGTGAACACTCTACATTTTAATGAAGAAAGCAGTCTCTTCGCACTAACTTGAGTTGCTTGCACTGACAAAGCACTCCGAGTTAACGAATGGAAGTGGGACACACTATTTCTGGTTTTATTCCAAGAATATAAACCGTCTCCCTTTTGAATTTAAACGGGCGAAATGGTCCGAACTGCCAATGAATATTGGTCTTTATCAGAGTATTGATTTAATACGATAGCTTCTATATTTATCGCTTATTTGCAATTATTCTTCCTCTATATCATCTTTTATTGTTTTCGATTTTCAAGTCTTTATATCTGATTATTTGTATATTAAATTTAATATTTAGCTACTATATGCGTGATGTTCTTTGATTTGGTAATGCATATTATTAGACTAGTGCAAAGTGTATTTGTGGAATAACGTTTAAAATAGTTTCAATTTTAGCACGTTGCATAATTTAATAAATAATTTGTTATAGTATACGAATAAATCTTCAAATCAAATAATTATAGAAACTACTGTTCTGGATTTTATACGTTTTAACAGCTCACTTTAAATTGAGCATACATGTATGGAAAGATAATGAATAATGACAATCAGTTTGTATCAAAATAACAATTGGTTGTATGGACAAAGATTAATATAAGATACCATTTTCAATTTTATTTTGTGAATAATAAGCTCGTATATCTTAAAAGCGCTATATCTTAAATCTTCTATATAGAATAAGATAGAACTTGCATAACATCATTAAATTATTATCTATTTTTATATTTTCTACTATCCCTCATTCGCTATAAATTATATTTTTCGCGATTTTTATTGGTATCAGTTTCATATACTCATAAAAATCAATCAATTGAATAATATTAGACAAATCTATAGTAAACTTCATCTTAGTCTTCGAAACACGAAGTCGAAAACTACTTCCATTTTTTGGTATTATATTATTCTTTTGTGTATTTACGGAACATTTTATGCAACAATATAACATAAAAATAAACTATTATCGTATTATAATCACATTAATAACATTCTTTATAACGTTGACGTTTACTCTAACATCTAAAATGAATCAATTTTCAGTAATTTGTAATATCTTATCCAATTGAAATCTTTTGGTTGTGCGTCCCAATAAGAAAAAGAGAAGACTCGAAGCAAAATATGTTCAATTATTTATAATCATCTCGTAACACAAAATACAAAATACAATGGCATACATATCTGTTGATCGAATGTTCCAAGATCTGTGATGTTCGATCGAATGTTTCAAGAACCTCCAACGCGATCAATAGCGATCATAAATTGACACCACACCCTGAACTAATTCCGCGAGTTCTCCCGAAAAGTTTGCTGCCTAATTTGCACGTTAGAAAAAGCTTATGCACGCCATTTCTCCATAAAGCAAATTCTACAAAGATACAGCAGTAGATCGAAGTATGCGAATTCCGAGGAATGTGCGCATAAACAACTAGATTTATACGCATAGACGTCTGAGCGCAATAACCAAAAGCAATAAATGAAA
The DNA here is from genome assembly GCA_014825975.1 of Bombus haemorrhoidalis. Taxonomy (NCBI): domain Eukaryota; kingdom Metazoa; phylum Arthropoda; class Insecta; order Hymenoptera; family Apidae; genus Bombus; species Bombus haemorrhoidalis. The sequence goes on along the minus strand of CM026167.1, from coordinate 2,106,256 downwards.
ATTCTTGTTTCCACGATCCAACTACGGCTGCATTCATCGACTTTAGAATCCGAGGATTGTTCCGCAACAAACTGAACGTCGGTAATGCTCGAGATTTACGTTTCTCGAGCGGATTAAACGTTGAGGAAAAGTTGGTCGAGATCTTAAAGGTGGGCAGACATCGAAGTGGTGCTGCCAACATTTCCATCGGGATGGTGCCACGGAAAACGTGAGAGCCAGCAAACACCGAGAGCATTCTTCGAGTAGAAGGTAATTCGTGGAAAGGAACAAGCAATCCTTCTTCACCGGGTTAATCCTACATCCTATTACTCCTTGCATCCATCCTCTGTCTCCCTCGTATTCGAGGGCGTGAACACGACAAATCGATTCTATGCTCCATGAGACCAACTCCGTCTGTACACAGACTGCTCGCTGTCTTGCTTTAAATCCATCTTCTCTCTTCCCCTCTATTTGTCTCTCTGTCTATCTACAGCGGTTCGCGAAAGTATTTGAACGCTTACCATAGAAATTATCCATGAATATATTCTGTGTGTAATACGAAACTTTCATTACCATTGCTATGAGACTCGTGATCATATTAGAAAATTGCGAAACGAATCTGAAAATGTATGCACATATATTGCGAAAGTTAAAAATTATCTGTTGTAATCTTATATCCTCATAAAGTTGACAAAAGTGTAGTTGTTTTAATTTAAACATATAATCAGCGCTTGAGAACTCATTAAATATTTGAAATATTGAAAAGGATGGTAAAATACATACGTATTTAATCTCAAAACTAGGCAAAGAGACAATTTCAATAACATATATTTGATTGGCCATGTTCTGGATTTTAAAATTGTTCCTCTATAAGACGAAAAATGTGACATACTTTTTTTTTTGAATATATATATATAAACAATCTACTTTTAAGTTATTTTCGTTTATGTTTAGTATATTCTTAATATTGTCATATGCAGTGACTAACGAAAGTACTCGAACGTTTATAGAAACTTTTTATAAAGATATCGGTGCGTATATCGTAAAACATTTTGAAATTTCATTAACACTGCGATAATGAAACGCGATAATCATGGTTATATTGGTAAAATTTTGAAATGAATCAGAAGATATACGCTTCATAAAGATCATCAAAATATTTGAACAATTATTCATTATAAATTGGTTATAATATTTATTTGATGACATCTTTAGTATTAATTCAGTGCTTAAGATCAGTATCCATACTAATCTTTTATTAAAAGAATATTTGCAATGCATGTGTTGAAAGTTCTACGTTTTTGAATTGTTTTCATATTTTATTGAAATTTATTATTTTGCCAATACGTATAAAGAATTTTGTATAATACATGTGTAATATATATACATATTTACACGAATGCGATAAATACTGAAATATTTTCAAAAGTTACTATAAGCGTTGCATCTTGATAGTAACTATGTTAATCAAACAAAATTTAGGATCTCATGAAATTTTAGTGATGAATGGTTTAGAATGTTAGAATGAATATACTAAAATAATTTTATGATCCGTTTGATTCTTAGATTCTATTTGGTAAGATATTGGTGCTTTATTTTGGAGTTAAATAAGTTAGTTAAAAAGAAATTGATATATCATAATTAGATTGTTGACATTTAAGCAAATTTATATTTTTATCAACACGACTAAAAAGATAGAACCAACTAGAAATTTGGTTCAAGCACTACATAAAATAACGAGTATTAAACTTTGAATATTTTACATATTTTTGCGTATTATATACATTCTATGCAATTTTGCACATTCAACTTTTCTATAAATGCATAAAAATCTGCGATCTAATTAGAATCTCAATTACATTCTTCGGTTGGTTTTGTATTTCGTAAAAATAATAACGATAGAAATTTCAAAACATTTTGTATTACGTATGTAATATATTCGTAAAAATTTCTCTAATAAGTCGAATGGTTTCATGGGTCACTATATCTATTTCTGTCTCTATCACCATCTATCTATCTGTCTGTCTCTTTTTGTTAACTCGTTCTGGATATGTTGGTGCATTGTGCTAGAAGACAGACTCGGTTCATTGTTGGTTAACTGATGATTCCCGGTATTGCTTCGCGCCCAAATACTTGAAAAATACAAATTGTCCTGTCCACAGGGGTGAACTTTTTCCACTAGCTTAGGCGATCGAGCTTTTCAGACGAATGGAAAAGCTATTTGGTGATATACGATCGATCGCGGTGAGCTTTGTTACTTGTTGCTGTGGATAACTTTGAATATTGATAGCCTCGAGCATGAACAATAAACTGATGGACTGAATGATGGATCTACGAAATGAACGAGACCCGCGTCATTTTGTTCGCTTCGTGCGGTAGTTTGGAGGATAATATCAATTATATTCATTTCTTGTATTTTAACAATTTTTTGGTATGATCAATACGAAATTCCAATATATTTTTATAGTAAGATTCTTTTGTGTTAAAAGTTTAGGCTTGAAGAAATAAAGGTTGCGGATATAGATGTTTATGAATTTATGACAATTGTAAATATGAAAAAAATGTACAATGATGATCATAAATTCAGAAATGTATAAAATATTTAAAAAGATAGGAAATTTTGTTTGTTCAAGCTTTGCTTTTTTGTGAAAATGTAAATTTGCATAAAAATTCACAGTCTAGTTATCGATGACTGTGAATTTATTTACACGATAGTTTTCTTTCCATTTCTGTCTTTTGCCTATTTTTTGTTAGCTGAAAACAAAAGTAAATAAAAATTTTCACATTATGTACATCATCGCAGCAGCGAAATATAGAGGATGTGATACGGATAAAATATTGTTTTTCACAATCGAGATATTCTAATCCAACATTTTGTCAGTTTAATCCTCCGTAATACCCTGGAATCTATTTGGGTACGTGCGAAATTTCATTTTCGGATATCCCAAAGTGTTTCGATTAATATTAAAATAAATCTTACGATAATTAGCTTAGAAATCTATTGAATAATAAAAGAGAGACGTTAGTAAGTATTCATGAAAGCTTGAGAGATAAAAAGTTTTTTGAAATAGACAAAATGAACCCAAAAATACTATAATGTTGGTAAAAAAAACTCTGGGCGATAAAATAGTACTTTTAAGCTTTAGCACCTATTGTTGGGTAGCAATCGACGTAGGGTAATCTTATTCTTCGGATCAAAGGCCAAAAGCACACACGTGAACGACTATAGACATCTGGACTAACGGACCGTTTAATTACTGTTGACTGACATGTTGACGTACGGTATTCTGACTTGAACATGCGATCATACAACACATCTCCGACATTAGAACGCTCGGGGATGACACCAGAGAGCTGATAGATTCGAAAATTTATAGCAGCACAATTCCGCGTTTATTTAACTTTACGTTTATTCGCTATTTCATATGTTACTAGATACATCATTCACACAAATGATGTATTTCCAATTTGAAAATTAGTTGAATTTTGATTAAAATTTGATAATTATCTTAGCAATAAGACATAGGTATAATCCTTCTTCTTAAATTAATATTTGCCTAATATTTGCTATATATCTCTCAATGTTCGATAGTATTAATTATTCTGTTTATTATCTGTAATATTAACGTTATAATATTAATTAAGGAAAGAACTTTGACGGTATTTTTTATATTATAATTTTGTAAGGTTTGATAAAAACATAATTTTTCAATAATTTTGACTTTCCACACGGGTTAGAGTTAAAATACCTTTTATCAAAAAAGGAGAAAAATTCAGTGTTGATAATAATCTGCTCTATTTCTTTTGTTTAATTAACTGCTTGCAACTATATCAATCATTGTAATAGATTATTAGCGACCCACTTAAAATCATAGATTGAGCTTTCTAACTTATGACGAAGATTTATTTATTTAAAAAATTTTAGCAGTTGTAATGACATTGATATTACATTAAAATTATTTAAGTTATATTCGAAATATTTGTCACATTTTCGAGCATTCTTTATCGCAATAAAATTCACCAACACCATTCAACGAAATGAAAACTCAAATGACATTAACTGCACACGAGATACGCTTATCGCGAAAGTAATTACTTCGATCTGTCTAATTACAAATTAATAATATACGTCAGAGATGCGGCAATATCACAATAAAATGACAATTACTCTAAGTATGGGTGCAGAATCGATCTATAGAAATTGGTCTCCGAGCGAAAGAAAGGGATCGAAATAAACGAGAGAAGCTTTTATTACTTCATCATTTAGCGCATTATTCCATGGATAGCGAGGAGTAACCTACTCTGCATCTAAAACTTATCGATTCCTCGCCAGCTGACTACGACCAATGCCTTTTTCTTCAATCTCGGCGACCGACACTACGAAGATTTCCGTACTCTTTTTGCGCTGTAAGGAAAGATACAAGGTGATCTCGTGAAAAATCTCGTCTCTATCGAAGAGACGGTGAAGACGATAAATCTCGAAGACGAAGCTTGCATAGTAAAAAGGACACGTCTTCACCGATCGTTCGAAACTTCTTTTCATTATAGTTTTACAAAGTTTCGATAACAGTATACCGTGCTCAAAAGTAATTAAAGAGCCATCCGTTTAAAAAGTTTTACTATTTTGTAGAAATATCGTGTATAAGAGTGTATATTTTTTTCTTCCCTTGTACAACATAAACAGCTTATCATAAAGTTTAGTATAGTGACAAATTATGGTTAAAAGAATAAGATATTCAATGCAGAAATAATGTACGATACAAAGATAATTCTACCGAACACTTATTAGGCTGAAAATAATACGACGTGAATACAACTTTGATGATGATAAGATGATTATCAAAAAGCAGATCGAGGTATCATACCGTTAATTATCGTGAACACATTTGGTCTTCATATAATCTCAATAGAGTTATAATAGAATATAAATCTTTAATTTCCACGTCAGTCGATTCTCGTTTATTCTCTTTTATTCATGTTATATATGAAAATACGTACGTACGAAAATAAGGATTAAGTTACTTAATTTAAGAATATTTTATCGTATTTTGTATCCTGTGTTTTATGTGAGAAAAAACATCGTCAATGACTAATTCATACAATGAAATACTGAATACAAATAAAAATTAAATATTTTTTAACTCAAGTTCAACCCTACCAATTAGCACCTATAAACAAATCCAACCGAGGTTTAAATGTATGTAAAAAAATAATAAAGGTGATCTTATGATGTTATAGTTAAGAACGATGAAAATTTATTTAATGAGTAAATTAAAATTTATATATGAAACATAAAAGTAAAAAATATTCTAAAGAAAAATGCATAGAAATATCCAAAGCAATTTAGTTATCTTATATCTAGAATAATTTGAAGGGAGAAAAATTAGAAGAAAGTGTCATTTTAGAGATAGAAATTTGGAAAATTTTATATACACATCGAAAGTTTCTTGCATAATAAATTGAACCGTTCGAAAATTTCATGGTAAATTCGAAGAATAATTTATTTTTTCCTTTTACGATAATGTGCTATCAAATCATATACATATACATTGTTTCATTAAGTGATTTTCTGCTACTCATCGTGCAATTTCATGATTGCTATGCAGAAAACTTCTTGTCTCTTTCACCAATGAATTCTTTGAAATCGTTTTCACAGATTTCTATAACGTATTGAATCTCTTTTTATTAAAAAAGTTTTGTAAAGGCCAGAAGAGATATCAGTCAGATGATATATTCGATGAACAAGATAGATAGGATTGAAAATTCTAACTAAAATCCAATATTTCTTGTCTACTACTTATCGATATATCAGATATTGCTGAAAAATACTTTTTCTGTTGAACAATCTCCAAGTTTCCTTTTATACATTGCATTTATGTAATGTCCAGCTGAGATTTGACTAAACTCTACAGTCTGCAGTTTTATAACAGAATTTTATCACAGTTTCAGTATTATGAGAGAAACTTACAATAAATAAATCGTCAATAAATAAAACTTCACCAAATGGAACTGAATTGTAATATTGTCTATACAGAACTGTACAAAATCTTACAATACTTTAATGTAATACAGCAAGAAAAGCTACTAAACATAATCATGAAAAGTAGATTAATTCTACTATTGTAGATTCTATAAAAATATAATAATGTTACTTTTATTGAAGTTCGATTTTTGAAACTGCACTTTTGCATTTTATTTTGAATTTATAAATGTTACATCGTATATTAAATTCATTTGCATATTCTTTACAATGTATAATAAGATGAATTCCTTCTTTATTCAGTTAATTAGTATTTCGTTTCATTATTTCCTACGAATGTATTAAATAACTCAGTTATCTTATCACTAATAATCTAGTTGTATTTTTATAAGGAAATTTGTGCACATATATTTTTTATACATTTCAAATTTTTTAATGATTTCTTGCAAAAGAAGTGTTCTAAATTCAGGAAAATTTGAAATTCAATGAAGTAGCATACGGTAAATACCCCACTGATATTAAATACTATAAATCCAAATCAAATTGTGGTACATAAGAAATACTCAATTTAATATACATACAGTAAACATATATTTATTTAAATACTTGAATAATTACTCAATTTAGTATTGTAAGTAGTCTTAATTGCATACTACATATTCGTTTCTCAAGAAAGTTTGAATCTTTATTCATTATTACCAATTTAGTGAAAAATTTTATAAGCTTTACTTGAATATCTTCAATCGTGAAAAAAGTGTTAACAATCAAATGTGTATAATCGACACAAAATGGTCGTGCAAATAATATTATATATCAGATTAATTTCTAGGATGTAACGATTTAATAATTAAAAATATAAAATAATCTATAAGAATCTATATGTGCGAGATAATGAAAAAGATACGGACGCCTGTAGTTCAATTTGTCTATAAACAATTTCATTATTTGGAACGTTCCGTATATCGCGTAATTTCAATTGTTTTCATATTTCCCTAATTAACTTACAATCTCATAACTGCAACAACGCTTTAATAATTAAAACTTCACTTTCTCATTATTCCGAGCGATTTGCGTATTGCGAAGCTCTGTTTTAATATTTGCTCAATTTACTTCAATTTTATACGATAACAATAAATTCTAATTAAAAGTGTTATTTATAATAGTTTAACATTTATAATAATCGTTATGTACGCGTATAATGATTTTCAGATACTTTTATACAAATATTTGAGATGATGGATCATGATAGTGATAGGAAGAAACACTTAAATATATTTAACAATAGAAATATATTATAATATATTCAATGTGTACACTTTGCGTAGAACTCGCGATTATTATATTAGCGGTATATTACAGATTTAGGGACTGCTCAGAGAAAGATTGTTTGTTCCTTTAGAGAACCTTAACTAAATAAATCTTAAGATTTATAACAGATCGTTAGGCTAGCTGAAAATATTCTGTGAGGATGTATCGACATCTGGCAATCATCTTATCCAAAGAATAGGGTGTCTTTGTGTAACGAGCCACGAGACAGAAGCCGTTGAAAAGTTTACTATCGAGTGCCGCTACATTTTTAGATCTTACAGGTAGATCTTACGTGCGATCTTATCTAAGACCTGTCTGAAAACAATCAGGAAAGTGAACTCTCCTGCCCGAACGCGTAGTGTAATAACTTCTTGTCCATGGAGTTATCGATGGTCACATCACTTTTTGCTCGATCAAGATTGCAAACTCCGCCTTAACTGCTACGAAATGCCATTTGAAGGCTCGTCATAGGGACAGATTGAGGTTGATCGCAATGGTACCATATGTTGCAAAGCGCGTCCCGTTGGCCGCGAACAGTTCGTACGCGTTTTTGTTGACGTGCCCGTGTATTTTGTTGCGGGGATACACACTGATGTCGGCGCCGGTGTCTACGAGGAAGGAAATCTTCGTTCTCTCGTCTGTGACAAAGATGCGGCAGTATCCCAGACCATCGTCGTCCGTCGCTTTTACGGACGGCTGCTGACGTTTTCCAACTTCCGAGTGCATGGGACGTTACACTTCCTCGCGCGTTCGCGGAACTTCGCATGCTAGAAACATAGTCCGTCTTGCCACGGCGAATATCGGAAGCGCGAACGACGGCGCAATCGCGTACGCGAGCGTGCATGTGGTCATGGTCGACGATATTTGTCGGTTTTTAGCGCGTCTATTCTTTCGTATAGCATGTGGGTAATCAAAGCGTTAATGGCGGCGACCACCGGGTCGCTTGTTGCCGCGTTTTGTATCGGTGGCTCGGTAACGGCAGCTATCCTGGATGCGCGCTGGCTATTCTGTGGAAACGCTTCCACTATCTTGTCACCTGTTCGCATTAGCTTTTCTATATTACTGTCATAAACCGCAGTCAGGACTTCCCTGAGGTGATCCAGCAGACGATTCCTTCAAAGTATGAGGATGAATTCATCGGACGCGAACGGACTGGCGAGTTTTTTTAAATCGTGGTAGAATTGGGACGGCTTCCTGGCGCCCATCACTTCGCTTTCCACCAACCTTTTTACTCCATCATTGTCTGACTCGGCCGGGATGCGAATAAGCTCGTCCTTAAGTTTGTCGTATTGACCAGTGACCGGAGGATTCATCACCGTGTCCTCAATTCGCTCCAGGTACTGAAGCTCGAGGCATCCTAGGAGAGCCGTGGGTTTTTTTTCAGCGTCCGTGATGCCCGCTGCCGCGATCTGTCTTTCCAATAAGTAGAACCATAGCCCTATCTTCAGGGGTATTACTAGAGGCACGCGGACCAATTGACTGGTTGTAATTACTTTGTTATTGTTGGTCATTTCAAAAGCACACTTAGAATCGGGATGATTGAAGTCTCACTAGCACTATCGCGGTCACCTCTTTCACTAAAAATCACGTCGGGGTCACCAATTTGACGTGATGGGTTGTGATAGTGATAGAAAGAAACACTTGAGTATATTTAGCAATAGATATTTATTATGATATAGCCTATATGTACACTTTGTGTAGAACTCGCGATTATTATATTGGCGGTTCGCGGTTCGCAATTACAAGTTCGACTTCTGGTCGATACGTTTTGATGCGCGATATAAGTTCGGATGATGACTGCTTTAGATGCCGAGGAACTCTGATCAATTATTCCGAACTACCAACTATTAACTCAGACCGATGTATAACGACTGACTTTTTGTCACGATGATGCTGCAGAGGAAAACTATAATGGGGTGTGTATAAGGATGCGAGATCATCGGATTCGTTGAGGAAAGATTTGGTTCGCAAAGTGAGGGAAATGGACGTCGTTGTTAATTTGTTAATTTTGTGTTGGCGGTTGGAAAAGGATGCTAACAGCACTTGAAAGAAAGTTGTTAGCGGGAAGTGTAACATCAAGCACATCAGGGACCAGGCCGCACGCCGAGAGCAAGATGACAAACAGATGTCTACGTATTCTTGCCGCGTACCCTCAATATTCTTAAGGACCCACCATAAAACCATTTTCATAGTTAAAGTCCTTCACACTCAAAAACAAGCGTTGTTTATATTTTTGTCTGTCACGGGAAGATACGGGAAAGTCAGTTTTCCTCACGTTCGGTATCTTCCGTTAGCAACTTTCTCTCAAGAGCGGTTAGCACCCTTCCTCACCCACCAATCTAGAAAATCAGCCAATTGACAGCGAAGTCTATTTCCCTCACTCTTCCAATGAAACAAATCAGCTTTTTTCGTGTCCTTAGACCCACCCATCACTAGCTTTCCTCCGCCACAATATTGTCACTAAACTTCACTGATTCTTTAACTTTCGAACAGTCAACATCTTCTTACCGCGTTTCTACCCTTAATGTAATTAGTACGTGCCAACTCAGTGTACACGCAATTCTAATTATTGAGTGCATAATAAAGTGCAATAAAGAAAAGGAAAGTTAATAGTTAATAAATAGTTAATAAATTCTTATATTTATTTGTAATCTAAGCTGTGACTTGTGATTTTATGTGACAGAAGCATCGTACGCGAGAAAAGCAGATTTCTCGTATCTTCCCGTAGTAGGTGATAGATTTAGGGACTGCTCAGAGAAAGATTGTTCCTTTAGAGAACCTTAACTAAATAAATCTTAAGATTTATAGCAGGTTCTTAGGCTAGCTGAAAATATTCTGTGAGAATGTATTGACATCTGACAATCATCTTATCCGAAGAACAGGGTCTTTGTGTAGCGAGTCACGGAACAGAAATCGTTGGAAAGTTTACTGTCGAGTGCCGCTACATATTCAAGTGTAATAATAATGATTGCGTGGTTAAATTATTATTATTATATAAGCCACTCAGAAGTCAAAATGATTAACTCTGCTTCTTGCGAATTCTACGATTCCATTATTTAGACACACAATTGATGTCCAATTTTAAAACAATAAACGGCTTAGTCAGATAAATTCGTTTATCGCAGAAAATGGTGTTAATAATAGCAATTTTTGAGATAAATTAAAAAAAAACAATGTTTATAATACTATCACTTCTCTTTACTGGATATTTTTACTCCGATTTTGGAGTTGATCTGTATGGTTTTTGAATGATTCATGTTTTATTAATTGAAATTTTTATCGATTGTTCTTATTTTTTCTTAGTGACCTGTATACGTTACGGAATTTCGCATGCAAAATTTATTCCATCGTTGCTTTGCATACATAATAGGATTTGTGAAAAAGTTCCCCACCCCTCTATTAATTACAAGCTTTTTATATCCTCCTGGTGCAATATTCTTCACTCCACTTTATATTCAAGTGAGACATAAGCTCTTACCTAGCTGGTAAATTTTATTTATCTTGCAAAAATTCATATAATAAATTTTAATTTTTGAAATTTATTAAAAGCAATTATGTTGTACAGTTTTAATGATTACCATGTTAATTATATTATTCCTCCTGACATACAAATAACTTCGCCTAGATTAAATGAATCGTATGAATTATGTACTTGAAATCGTTATTTTACGCTTTTCAGTAAGAATGTTATAATTTAATTAAAATTATCATGTCTAACCAAAAAATCATGAATCATTATTTTACAAGATAATATTACATGCTAGGCATAGCTTCTTTTTGTGTTTGGATCCATTACAAAAAATAAACCTTATGCGAAAAAAGAAATATTCTGTACAAGCAATTGATCCAAAACATAATGACATAGATTAAGCGAGAATTCCTGTCAAAATTTCGGATATTTATGCAAATTCATATTTTTATGATAACCTATAAAGAAATGGAATCCCAATAGCTTTCACCCGCTAAATATTCCAACTACCACTGTACTATAGATATTTTCTAGCTTCCCCTATCGATATCCGCGCATTTCACTTATTCAGAAATACACAAACATCTCCAGTCTATTCATATCGAAATGTTAATTTTTTATTTTCTTTAAAATAGTAATTTATCCACAGACAGTTTGCACGACAGGGATTTCACAAATACACCGGGATCAAGGAGAAGACGAATAAAAACAGATGCAGACTACCCAACGTGTAAGAGGTCTTGTAAGATAGGAAACGACAGAGAAGAAGATAGACGAAGAAGCGTATTCGTCTTCTACGGCTGATCCTAGATTCCATTATTCTCTGCGTATATTCTGAGCCTTGCTCTGGCTATGGGGCACTGACATGGCAAAAATCGATTTCTGTCAGCCATGAATGTTGTTGCACGCTTCTGGTAAACGGGCCGTTTACATTTGCGTTTAAATTGTAACCCTGAAAGCCACCCCTCCCTCGTCGCTCTGTTTTAACTCCAGAAACTGAAAGCTGCCGGCGGATCGATCCGCCGGTGCATTCTCGTCCTAAAAGAGAAGGAGCGTTGCCGTTTTTCCATGCAGACTTTCGAATCGCAGTAGACATTGTCTATGTTCTGTGTATATGATGTGCTTTGTTGAAATATTTATTGGAACATACTGTCTCTTCCCTGTCTGTGAAGCAGAAATGCGTTTATACACATTTATATGCGAGAATTCTTGAGTTTCTATATGTAGATATATTCTGAGATACGGTTATTGTCTGTGCATACTTTATTCTTGTCGCGTGTGTTATCAAAGTATCTGTAACGATGATCGTAGCCTTTGAAAAAATTTCATTAACATATTATATTACGATTATTATAAAAATTATCTTTACTTTGTTTACTTCGTGCGTCCGGTTGAAATATATATTTATTGTAAATCTTACTGTATAACTAAAGATGATTCCAGATATATAATTGACGTACCATTATTGGGACGAACGAATTTTTACATAATTATATTAAACATATTCATTTTTTTATACATATTTCAATATCAAAGTTATATCAATAATACTGTTTTAAGAATATACTATACAAAATGATATACAAAAGGAAGTTTAATTATATTAAATGTTAGAAATATTGGAAGATTCAATTTGGACGTTACGACTTCGGTGGTTTAATTATTAAAGCAATGATGTTGGTATGATTGTTTTGTTTCTGAAGGTTTTAATGAAACAATGTAGGAAGATCAACGAAACGTTGAACAATGTGATAAAACAAACAGCTCATTCGTGATGAAAAAATATGCAGTTATTGATAAGAATTAGTATAATTAAAATGCAAATATTTTTATTTGGAAGGGTTACCTAAAATAGAAAATTATTCAAAATGATTTATTCAGTCTTAATAGTAAGCTTACTTTCTTAAAATTATTATATTTCAGTAAAGTAATGAAGTAGCTCAAATAGACGGCCAATTAAAATATTGTCATATTTTATTTTTTATTCAAATAAAATTTGCCCGAATCGATATTCCAAGAGTACAAAATAAGTTAAAAAAAAGGAAATGATCGTAGAAGAACATTTAAATTGTAACTAAATTAGCGAATCGTACAGAGCACATATCAATCGTAAATTACTTGAAATTGAAAATCCAAACACGCATCGATGAAAGCAAAACCACAAAAACTCGTAGCATTGCAATTTTACAGTGCTGATGCACAGTTTCCTGTATTCAGCGCGTAAATTGTAAATCACAGAACGTAGCGACGCGAATAGAGCAGAGAATCATTGAATATGATAAATAAGACGGTCCATGTCACCGTTTTTATGCATAAAAATCCAGCGTTCGCTGCAACCGGACCACTCGACCGCATTTAAACGTGCCACTCTGTTCATAGGCTCTACAGCCTCGTGACATTTGCATTCACGCCATTTTATTTTTTGTGCTTCCGGGTACTAGCTACGATTCCGTCACGAAATTTCAGCTAACAAATAAATATTAACGAAGCCACCGGGTACATTAACACGTAACAACGAATTTTCCTCTGCAATAGCTTCAGTTGATGGGAAAATTTTACGCGCGCGTCTCTCTTGGCTACGATATAAATAATAGTGATGGGCTTAAGTTCGTCGCAAATGACCTCGAATATTTAATTGACTTTTAATTGACTACATTCAAATAACATCTAGAAGCAGTTTGAAGAAAAGAAGCATCGTAAGATACGAGAAATTAAGCTAAGTTAAAGAATTAATAAGTTTCGATTTTACCAAACAACTTGTATTATTAACATTGTATCTATTAAATATCTTTGTAAGGAATATAAAATAAGAAAAGTAGAATTTAAAAATTCAAATATGCTACTCAAATTAATAATAGAACAAAACCTCTTCTTTAACTAGTGCAGATGTTAAATTTCCGAATACTGTATATTATACACTGTACGCAATCTTTATTTGTTTCTTGCACCACATTCCTCGTGACAATATGCACAAAAATCATTTCCATTGTTCCTTCTTTTAGGTTTATTTTTCTTTTTCTAGCTTCCATGTTCGTCAATTTTTTTTCTTTAATTGTCATTGCCGAACGATTAAACCGCAGCTTATGAACAGTAGTTTAGAACAGCGTTTAGAAAGCAATTGTTTACATGGCGATTCTAACACAGAATGTGCCGCAGAATGTACGAATATATCTTGCTTACGACCCAGTATGAAGACGAAAATAATTGACACGAATTTTCGAAATATAATGTAAATAAATACTATCAATAAGTTCCTTCGTGCAGCTCGTCTTACTGATTATCAAAACATTATGATACACTTTTGAGTACTGTCGAAAATAAGACTGGAACTCTTGAAAACACAAAGAGCTTAATAATTCGCTGCGGTATATAATAAATCCAGCTTTGTAATAAATTTTTATCTATTACTTGCTACAAGTAATTGGGTTCGATTGTGATAGTTGAATATAAGTGAGTAGATTTCTAAATCTTCGAAGCTTAATAGCTATTTATAGAATAGTATACGAAAGGAACGTCGAATATTGAATTTGACTTAGATTTATAAGTAGGTACTGGGTACATATTGAACTTTATCCCATCGCTAGATATCAGCATAATTCAGCATCGATGTTGACATATATCGATTTTTCATCGATGTCGATGAAACGAAATTGTCGCGGCACGAAATTATCGCGCTGTTGATTCGCTGATTGGATTCATTGGTGTGAGTGCAACGATTCCAATTTACGGCGGCACATGGTGTTATACCGTTTTCCTGTATTTTAAAAAGTGCGCAACACCGCACCGCAGAAATTATCGTTGAATTGCGTATCAAATATTTCATTCATGCGAGTGAAAGTTCAATCTCTTGTAGGATATAATAGTGTAATGAATTTTGTAGTATTTGTGAAATATAGATCCAGAAATATATAATAGTTATATTATTGAAAATAATGTAGAAATATTTTTGAGAGAAAGATAAAACTTTCTATTAGTAATCATTCTTATTTTTTTTATTACTGATTGTATTATTTATTGCTGTTTATTATTATTTTCTATATTACTTTTATTATCGTTATTGTCTATGCAAGGTTTTTAAAAGTATTAAAATATTAATGAAGCCATAGTTTTGCGAGTTAATTAAAGCAGCTTTCATCATGGGACGGGTAACATTCCTGTATTTTCTGTAATTAGAGACAATAAATTATGGTCCGTTATTGGTGTAGTGTAGTAGTGTAGTAATTCGATGGAAACAGAAAGAGAATTAATTTCAATTTCCTTGCAATTAAATTATGTGTTTGTAATTGTGAAAGTTCGAAATTTAATCTATTTTATAATACTTATGGGTCAATTATCCAATTTGTTCTAATTATTATATGACATAGTTGCATAACAAATGTCGTTTCAAGATAAACGGTATCATGTTTGCTTATGATACTCGCGATACTGTGAAAATTGACTATAATTAATTTGAATAAATAAAAATAAGGAAAGCATAATTTGTTAATGATTCAGCGAAAGAAGGAATTTTCGTACCGTTACACGAAAACAAAATCAGCAAATTAAAACAGGGGAATATCTAATTAGACAGTTCTAAACAAAGTAACTTCATAAATAGTTGTTATACTATCAATAAATATCTACATTTATTCATATTAATATTAATAAAAGTATACGTTTATCGACGAAACCTTTCATCAGCCGCAAACAATAAAACGCAATAATTTATATCATCCATGTAGTTAACCATTTATGTTACATATGTAACAATATAAATATAAAAATAAATTCCAAACTACTCGTACTAAATCATTCATGAAATACATCGTACGAAATCTCTTCTGTTCTAATCTAATTTTAAATATTTTCCAACTATTTTGTCATGCTTTTACAAGAAAACAGGAACTTCTCTGATACGTAACACGTCTCCATCTATAAGAGTAGAAAGATTTCCGAGCATTAAGTAAGTATGTATGTGTCAGGACGCGAAGATCGAGAACATCCGGCGCTATATTTCCGCGTCGATGCGAAAAAACGCAAGCCATTCGTTGGGCGAGAAAACTGCACGCGGCTAAAGTTCGTGATTTAAGGGTACTTTGAAAATCTTTCAGCATTTCCTTGTGAAACATGTTGCCTATTCCTGCGCGAGTTTTCTTTCACTTTAGCCTACTTTTAACCCGTTCGTCGAATAAGGGGGAAGGTGACCGTGATGAATCGCTTTAAACGATTCAACAACTCCATTTTTAAGAGAAACACGCACGTTTACAGAATTCGTATTAAAATCTAATATCGTTAACAGTCTCAAAAATAGAAGATTATATTTTATTCGCTAAATATCTCATTACGTCATTTCATAAATTTTGTTGTTTATTAGTTCAATAACATGACTTACTTGTCATAACTATTGATATGGGAAATTTTGTACCGAATTTATATAGATATTAAATATATTTTAGGGGAACACGAGATTAGTATACGGAACAAATATAACTGTAACAAATACTTGCTCCATATAAGCCCTATTCTTTATTTTTTTTTAATTTAAATTTAATATATGTATATGAACAGGAGAATTTATATATTTATATATTTTAATAGCTGAACGTTCTACTATATATCCTAATATTCCCTTATCGAACAGAATGTGTTACTTTTAAAAACTTAAACAAATATTTGTTTCTGTTGCAGTATGTCATCAATATCGGTCAGTGGTAGCCGAAAAAATTTGCCACCTTCCGTAACGCTTATGGACAACCAAAATAAAATTCGGGCCATTGATAATGGTTACTGGTAATCAAAAAAATTCTGGTCATTTATATTGGTTACCGGTAACTGAAACTAAATTTCTGCCATGAGTAATGGTTACTGGCAACCACAATTAAGTTTCTGTCATAGTTAGTGATTGTTGGTAGCAAAAATATTTTTAATCATTCATATTGATTATTCGTAATCAAAACAAGTAAAAATTAATATATTTTAATCATTTTTTTTTTTTGAGAAATTTCCTTGAGATTTATTGGTAATTGGCTTTCATTTAGATGAAAATTAATGTTTACACATTGACATTTCTCCAAAAAATGTTCAAAATAACTATTATTTTGGATCTTTGGATCGTTCTCTTGTCTATTATTTAGTTACCATAGTGGTAGTGCCAAATGCATTATAAAAGAAGTCTTTTAAGAACTACGTTTTCAAAAGACACGTATAACAGACGTTGGAGTAAATTTTCATCGGATAAAAAATGATATAAAATTGCCAACAAATTGACGAATCATCTCTGATTTGTATCAACATGTATGTATACGTAGTATGTGTACTTACTATGACTAAATTCATTATAGAGATATTAAAGAGTATCAAAATAACTTATATAAAGCAGTTTTTAATAATTGAACTTATTACATTAAACATCATCATACGTGACGTAATTATTAATATTTCTATTTTATGAAAAGTGTCGGATGTGCTTTTTGTATCCGATACTAGAAATGCATTCATTATTTTATTACACAGCCATGAGATTAATTATGTGAATCTGTATTACATAAATTAGATCATATGTTCTTGAGTGATGTGTTTGATCGCTATGTTTAACGTTTTTTCGTCATATTCTTTCTTTTTTTCATACTGCATACTTAACTTCTATAACCCTGCAATAATTCAGAAAATATTTTTATGCATTCATGAAAGCTAACTTCAGCTGATCAAGAAATTCATTTGAATAGGAAAATCCGTTAGTATAACACATAATATTCACAAAAGCTTTTTATAAGTGTTCAGATACTTCTACCATATATCATTCGTCGAAGGGAGATTGTGAATCTACCTCTAAGAATCTAATGATAGATACTTACTAAACACATATCTTCTTCTGCAGAAGCATAATCCTCAGATATTCGTCAAAAACTAAATAAACCGAATGTATAATATGTTTTATATTAAATATTGTATAACGCTTAAATTAAATTAAATATTGTATAACGCTTTTGTTTAATCCCTATAATTTCACTTAGTATATTTTCATTATATTATTCATGTCTTCTTCCACCGCCCACAATTCCCACAAAAACCTTCGCAATAATTCAGAAAGAATTCTTAAACATTCACCAAAACTAAATTCTACTTATCAAGAAACGTTTGAATAAGAAAATCTCTTTTCAATATACCGCAAAACGGGACAACAACAAGAGAACAGCTTTGCTCCTAATGTTTAAGCTAGCCTTGATGTTTTTAGGGCCAACATCTTACACAGTATAGCATGCTTTCCACAATCAGCATTGTTATGTCAAATAATGCTTTGAGACTGGTGTTATTTTGTGCCAAAGCGGTCCGTAAATGGCGCATGGACGGGTTAGTCGCATCGTTTGCCAGCGTTTCTCTCTTTCGTGTCTATCCGAGTCTTTTATCGTTCGTTATTGAAAAGGGGCCAAGAGGCACGGGTCGAGCAACCAAAAGAGTAACAGTCAACGGTGCAAGCATTTGAGAGAAAATTCTGCCGGTAGCGGATATATTTTCTAGCGTTTAGGGCAACTCTTGAATTCCGATATCTCGCTAAAACCCGGCTTCCGGGTTCAACGGTGACTTCGTCTTGCTGAATTCTATTCCACGATACGCTGAATGAAACGCGCTTTCTCTCTTTGGAATCGTGGTGTGTTATGTGCTTTGAAACGCTTGATAGGGAAATGAGAATTTTCGTAGCATGAAATGCACGGAAATATGAAGATTAATCTTGAATTACGAGCGTATAAATAAGTACAAATACTTAGCTCTTTTACAAGTAATATCGTGTTCACATACGTAACTAGAAAAGAATAACAGATTTAAAAATGTGATAAGTCTATCCCGAAAGAACAAAAACGTAGGAATTTTTATCGGTAATATCGTGACATGTACGCAATATTGAAAGATAGGAGGCTATTTTCCAATCGGGACCTCAATATTCAAATTGATTCTTTGCGATGATCGTAACGATTCTTTTTATTTTCTATATCTATCCTGCTCTCAATAGCCGAGCGTACCATAAACGCAGCCGTTTCATTAAGAAGAACCATTAGCGATGCTAAGAAACGGAGGAAGAATTTCCATAACCCTTACTTAATCGTTTCGTGGCCTCATGTTTGCACATTGAAGAATATAAGTGCTATAGAACGAGCATACTGATTGGGTCTTCTTCGGTTCAGTGAAAACGAATCAGCATGCATATTTTTATATTTTATATTTATATAATGCATATTACATCATTGGGATCACCGGTCAAAGAGAATTAGACTCGTTTGATCATTGAGAATGATCAGTTGTCAGGAACATCTACACCAAGCATTCGTAGAATAAGAGATAGCATACATTTCTTAACAATTAGAAAAAATCCCTCATTAGTCGTTTGATAGTTCAACTCATAGTCAGGATTCGTAGGTGTCATCATCAATGGACACCTAAACAAATATACAAAGTCTACAGTACATATTAATTAATAATATAAATATATATTAATATAGGAAGGTAGTGTAGTATCGTGGACGGATTGCCTGGGTGATATAGGGTCAACGTTGTCATGGAGTGTTGTCAGCATTGTTGCCACACGCTCAAGGAGACCATTCGCTCAGAAAGAGTAATAGGATAGGCTAGACATCCTGCACACCACAGCCATCGAAACAATAAACAAATAATAACGGAATAAGCGCCTTTAAGATACACCAGACGACAATCTCTCCAGAGGGACTGAATCCTCAGTACAAAAACCTTCCAAAATAAGCTCTTGCCCCAGTCTGTTATAACATTTTGGATCAGTCTTGTAACACTTTGAACCGTCACTCTATTGAATTTGCATAATAAATTCTATTATCATGTACAAAGTTCAATTTCTTCATCTTATTCGTGAAACGTTCGAACTGCGACGCGAGGATCACCGGCGATTTATCGGTTTCGTGATTTCTTCTGTCTCCGACGTGACATTATCATGGAGTGTTGTCAGCGTATTTTTGAAAGAACCGTTGTAACGAAGTTAATTAATGACGAATAGTGATTGCGTAAACATAGACTGACGGAGCATCAAACGATATTGTAAGAACCATACCGTTACCAAACCTACTAACACTATACCATTTTCCTATATTAATAATATATATTAACGATGTATTTACTATTTATTTTTTTCTAACTCTATATTTTATCTACTTTATCATTTTTTGATTACTTTTTTAAAAAGCTACTGATATTTTATTGCTCAATATACAATTATCACTTTCAGATTCGTCATTGGCTCAAACATTTTACTTCTTATAGAATTTCGCAATTATGTCCGCAAAATAGGATGTAATGTTTTTAACTATTCATTTAATTATTATAATGTTTCACTACTCTCGTTACAAACGTTCCAGCGCTCTCTTTCACGCTGACCACACTCCTCGCCATTGACTTCTCAACTCACGACTGCGCGTTAATTCGTCTTTCTCCCTTAAGCACCCCTTTGTCTTTTCTCATAGCTCGACCAAGTACGTGTTCCGCAACCCTCCATGGCCATGGTCAGACCTTTTTTCCGCAAACTATTCGACTGAAGGATCGAGGATACATTGATGGGTCGCTTGGTCCATTGAAGTTTCCCGACCCTTTCGACCTGTCGGCACTTAGGCTTTCTCGCAACATTGTTTATAGTTCTCCCGATATTTCTTAGACAATCTGCCCACGATACTATAATACGATAATCGATGCCACGAATCAGTCGTTCCCCTACTTCAATGAAGATAATAGGAGTGGTTGAAATGATTATAGCACTGAGCTAATAGCTTAAATATACACTTTATTCTAACAACTTTGAAGATTTAAGTATTTACGCGTGATGCATGTAGACGTGTTCTCAGCAAAGTGTTGGTATCTATAAGGCAGTGTAATAAAAGTCTGTGAATATAACTGATCACTGATCTAATAAAACCCTCGTTTTTTGATCTGATTCATTGGTATTGATTATCATATAGCTATAATACCAATGCTTTTTTCAATCTTTTTAATTATAGACGTATTAGTAATTACGGTTTCGTTCGTTCGTTTTTATTGTTTTAAGTCGCATCAACTGTCAGAATTTCCAGTGTTCAAGATTTTAAATAATATCATATTCCATAGTACAGTAAAATTAATTTATAAATAGTATATATTTCATGTGAGTTATGAAAATAAGATGTTCGTATTCATACGCTCGCCATTGTGGCTTTGAGACAAGTGTTGAGATCTTAAATGACATCATTTTGTTTTTGATAAAATATTTTTGAATCAGGATTCTACGAGATTTTAGAATCATCACTTAGGACGATTAAATACACAGAACTATCATATTTAAATCACATTCTTTAACATTTTAGAAGGAAGCAAAAATAAAATCCTAATGCAATGAAGATAGGGCTTACGTTTAATAAACATTCTACGAATTTATATCAGCGGTGACATCATAGAAAAATGCCAATACAATCTAATGCAATCAAAATACAATCTAATAAGTTTCTATTTTCGCTTATTTGATATTAAAAACAAATCTTTTCAGTATACATTCTATATTCTATTTTATAAGGAATTTTAATTATGCAATGCCTATTGAATTCATTTCCTAATCGATTAAATGATGTTATATAAAATATTGTTATATTTCTACTTTAAGAAGATTCATTTTCCTCCGAGAGAGAAATTTAGACGCTTGATTGAAAAGTAATCAGAATATACTCCTATGTAGTAAGCTATAATTTTTGAGAAATTGATGTAGTAATTAATAAAAAACAATCAAAGACAGTAAATTTATTTTTTATATTATATATATGATTATTAACTCCTTTGGGTTAATAATCGAATTCAATGTAAGTTATTAAATTACGATATTAAAAGATAATTTTCAGGAAAAAATTACTTTATTCCTACATGTAGGTATATCTTAAAGGATTAAATAAAAATTCCTTGAAAATAGCACGTATATATATGTCCCTTTGATCTTTTTTCCTTTTTATTTAATACCGAACTTGTCGTGTCTAGTATTTATTTGCAAAATAATCTTCCGCTTAATAAGCTTTTTCTAATTGCATTTCTATTAAGTATTAAGTTTCTTTGCACTCTCTGAGTCAATTACACTTTGGAGACATGCTTACACGTAACTAAAGCTCGCGAAAATTATTAAGATTATAATGAATCTCAATATTTACTTCTAAACACTTTGATTTTAATATCGAAGAACTAGTAACGAAGAGCGAAAACAGTAATAAGAAAATTATTAATATCTTTCCTTGTTTTCTCTATAATTTTGTGGAGCAAAACAAATAAGTCGCGATATTATTGATTTTAAGTTCAAAAATGTTCGATTATCGTTTGACAAATATTTCATTGTTATCAGTGTAATCTGACACGTATGAATTATTAATATTTCATTGCTTTTGTTTGCAAAGCAAGATATTTTATCAGTTTAAACTGAAAATGGCGATGAAACGTTTTCCCATATCTTCTCATCGTCAAACGTTTTTTAAATTTTTATTTTAATTTTTTTCCTAAAGTTTCAGAAAAATAAGAAAGGGATTTTGTCAACACGCATAATCTCTTGTTTCAATTTCTTGCAACATTTTTTTTTAAGTTAACAACATTTCCATTTATTGAAACGGGTATGAGATCGTAACATGAAAATTAAAAAATTATAACAGATTTAAATAAAAGCTTTGTACTGTTTTTACGTGTCTCGAAACACGTAAAATATTGGATTACTCTTACTACATAATATTATTCTTGCATTTTAATGATGATCGTAATCCATTTTCACATGAAAAATGATAAAATTCTTTGTGACTATATGTATGCATGCATTATAAATTTAATTATATCTAATATGATGAAGTTAAATAGAATAAAATTTAATTTAAAATTAATTCACGAATTTATTTAATTTTGTTAATTAAATACGAGTGTCTAGAAAATTTCAATCTAGGAATTTTATATGATTTTCAACCGATAAAAAATTTGGTTGCAACATGTTTTGCTCAGAAACATCACCAAGAGGAATAAAACAAAACTACGGTGTGGAAATAACTGAGGGCAAAAACAGGGCTATGTTCACACCTGCCTGAAACAGCTGACAAACTAGTGTATTGTGGCAAAAAAATAAAAGGGAAAAAATATCGTTTTTTGTTCCTACGTCGCGTGAATTTGTGGATGAAAAGCAGTTTCAGAAAAATTGAACTGTTGTTGCTAATTTCGAGAATGAAAAAATCAATAAGCTCTCGATAAGCTAAGTAAAAGTCCACTTTGGCTTCATTAAAGAATGCAGTTATGCATAAAAATTAGATTTGTAATCTACCGCGGAAAAGAAACTTAGTTCTAATATAAAATTTTTATTAGGTCGTCCGAAAAGTTTCTTTCGTTTCATAAGGAAATAATGGAATTACGTATAATCCATTTTGTTCTATCAAAATAGAGATCACAACGTTCGACAGATTAAGTTTCATGTTTGTATAAAGATGCGTCGTTGTAAAAGACGTGTCTGTAAAAGAAAGACACTTTTCGGACAATCTAATATATTAGAATTAAAAATATTTAAAACTAAGCAATCATACATGCTTAAATAACTAGCAAGATATAGTAAGATATCCTTAAAATGAAGATGACGAAGCTTCATTTGTAAAAAAGACTATAATCATCGAGGACATTTTTACTAATCTTATGAGATCTTTGTAAATTAAATTGAATTAAAAGGTTTCATATTTTTATGACACTTTAAATTGCAAATTTTTAATACAAAGAGTCACACAAATCATAGATTTTGAACGCAACAAAAGAATTGTATTTATTTTAGCTAGAGTTATTGTACACGATATTAAACAACTTTAAAATATCCAAACCTTAATGTAATACAAATTATATTAACATTGTCTCCTCTAAAGCGTGGAAACATAAAATGCGTAATTCTTTAGCCTCTTTTTATAATAGACAAAAAAAGGTTAAAGATCCATTTTCTAACATAATCTTTGATTTGCCTTGGAAATTCATTGCAAATTTCCCGAGTAACGTAACGCTTCACCACGTTATTATAATCCTAACAAAACGACTACTTTTCATAATTCAAGCAATCCATCTTATCGTGTATAATATATTCCATAATTCAAGCTATCCATCGTATTCCCCTTATCACTTAGAAGAAAATTCAGAAGGGGAAAAATTGGTAGGAAAATGGATCCAAAAAACGAGAACGACAAGTGTAGTGAGGGAGACACGACGGAAAATCGTTCCACACAGGTTTTTCATCGACGTCGAATGAATAGCGAACGAGCAACGAGAGCAAATTCGCGAACGATTTCTATTTCTCGTGGACAAACACGAGTCGCGTGAACGCGCGAAAGTAAATCTCGACGCGTAAAGTACACATAGAATTATCGTGACAGTCGCGTCCACTCGCGATTCCATTCGATTTGAATCGCGGCCGCTTGCCAGCACGAACCTCAATTGAACCGATTAATTTCCCTGTCGCCGTATAAACATAACAAATAGCCAGCTGCTGATAAATTCCGCCCGATCAGATGCATTTCATAGATTGACATCGGTTGCGTCCGACCAATTGTCGGTATCGATCACTGACCAGAGAAGAAGCAAGCAGCGCATTGTCGGACCAGGAACGGTTGCTACTACTGTTCATCGAGCACCTAATAAAGGAGCAGTTCGGTTTCTCGAGTGTACGTTTCCATTCATGCATACCAAATATCGTTTTCTCAAATAAAATTTCTACTGTGTGAAAACCATACACGAGAGTGGCATACTATAAGTTACATTTCTCGAATTTTATCTTCCATTGAATTTATCTTAGCAGCACTATATATTTTTATTTGGTTTTTAGATTGACTATGTATTTGCATAATATATTATACTAACAATAATATGATAGTAATAGTAATTTATGAAACTGAATATTTCAGAAACATTGGTAGTTAGAATATCAATTATGTAATGGATTTTGTATAATACTTTATGGATGTATCACCTATTTTCTTTTCTTTTTTATATCTTTGAATCTAACAAGTCGTTCCCTTTTCAGTTGCTAACATCAAGAAAAATGGGATTTTCAGAAATATACATTCTTATGAAGATAATGAACGATTGAAGAAAAAATTGTACTTTTGGAACAAAGTTTGGCTGCAAAAATGTTATTTAGAAACAAATATTTTTAACTCCCCATTGTACTTCTGTAGCACGTGGAAAATAAAAATTCTTGTCTTGTTTTGTCGTCTATGTCACATCAGTTCTGTGAAATGCGCAACGCCCCATTATTTTATTGAAAACAAAGAAAAGAAAATTTCTTTCTATTCATTGATAGTTATATAATAAACGCCATAAAATAGATTTTCCATAGAGTTCATTATTTAGAAGAAAAAAAATTACTTAAAAGATATGTTTCACACATTTTCACTCGTTCCCTCTAAATGTTTTTCTTCTTATACACACCTACAAATTACGTCTTTTATTTCATATAATATTTTTTATAACATAGGCAAATATAACAAGAAAAATACAAATGAATATATTGAAATACATAAAAGAAATAAAGGAATCAAATATTTTTTGCATTACTAGACGAATTGATTTTCAGAACAATATCGCACTGGATACAATTTTTCTCAGAATCCATAGAACTTCATCCCTACAGCATCATCGACTCGATGAGATTCTATTCACGTACAGTCTTTTATCTGAATTCCTTGACTTAGATTTGCATCTCGTATCGAATATATGGCAAGGGTATGATAAAGTCCTCTCTGGCTCAAGATATGACACGTGTCCAGCTCTTAGACCCGTGAATGACGTGATTTACGATTCCCGACCTTTCAAGCGCAATCCCGAGCAGACATTCCGCAGACGAGACGTGTCTTGTGAAGTGAAACTTCTATCTGTTAAATGAATGCTACAGAATATTTAATTACGCGTAACTAGTTTTCGAGTTCAGAGTGGTTTTACCAGATTGAGAGAAAACTAAATCTGCAAAGGGTTGCAGACGAGAAATTATTCCAAGCTCAAATTAATTAAATAAATAATGACGAATTGAGAATAATTTTAATTTTTAAATTTATTTATAGAGGCGAAAGAAAAAAAGAATATATATAATATAATATATATAATTTATTGGGAATATATAATATTATATATATATAATATTATATATATATATATATTCACACACACACACACATATACACAGATACACAAGAGAATATTATGACAGGTTTGAACATTTAATTTAATATAACTTATGAAGTTTATTCTATAAAATTCAGATTTATTCAGATTTATTCTACCTTAAAAATAAAAGAATTACCACGCAGCATTATTTTATACTAAACATTAAATTCTATAGAATTCATACACATAGTACTGTGTACAATAATCAATGATATGCTTTAAATTTAGTAGAATTCAATAACTATATGTCATTTGTAGGATTCAAAATAAGGAATAAATAGGAAATGTGACTGGTATAGAAGATTTAAATTATTATGATTTAAGCAGATTTAAATAATGCAGATCTAAATCAAGTTTCTCAACATGGTTTTTGAATTTAATAGTACAACAAAAAATTCAATTATTTTCGGAAAGCTGAATTACTTCGATCGCATACTGTAACAGCAACAGGCAAGGTAGAAGCCCAAAATCAATGTACTTCAAGTTTTATCGCAAAAAATATTTTTAAAAAATTTTACTGGCAAGGAAAGAATTTCATTAAACGAAGTATATATTGTCTTGTTAACTAAAATTTCAATACTAACATGTTATTAATAGCGATGTAAGATAAAATAGAAATGAATAAAACACGTCTGCTTTAAACAACAACGTATCTAACAAAAATTGGAAGCAAAAAAAGATGATCTGCTGTATATATAATTTATTTTTTCAAGTTTTAATATTTTCCTTAAACTTATATCGCTTTATGGAAGTGATTAAATTATTTAAAGAATTATATTTTTACGATAAATATTGAAAAATTTAATTCTGTTGCTTATTTTCATTCATAAACGTACTTAAAATGTTATGAGAATTTTTATTCAAATTTAAATCAAGTAATGTACTAATTTCTGTTATAAATGTCCTGAATTTTGACAAAATTTGTATTTTCTTACACAGCAAAATATTATTGAAGTTTACTGAAGTGTATTGTATAATTATATACTAATGCCTACATAATATAATAAATATATATTTGTTCTTTTTGTTATTGAATCTTATATCTTAAATGTAACCTTTCCAGAGATTCTGCAATTTCTATCAACTTTTAACTATTTGCGTTATTTTTATGTGTGAAATGTTGCAGGTATATCCGTTTAGTTGGCTCTTATCGTTGCTTCACTTCACTACTATTCTTATGCTTTGTTTCTCATACATTATTCATAAAAATTAATTACATGTTATCGCAGCCGTTGGTACTTGCACTATTTTAATGGATCAAATAAAAATTTACTCCGACTAATAAGAGCTTTAAAAATATACAAATAATAGCTATCGACACTTTTATCTGAAATTTTAAGATTTCATCATAACAAACTGAAATACAATAGTTTCGCTCGATATTGGACATAGATAATAATTTAATAATATGTGAAATAGAAACTTAAATATTAAATCGTGTTGATAGGAAAATAAGAAAATAAATTGCATGGAAGATTATATTGTAGTATCGTAGACAGATTGCCTAAGAAATATCAGGTGAATCATAAACAATGTTGCGAGAAAGTCTAAGTGCAGACAGGCCCGTCGATGTGTCGTCAGTCCTTCAGTCGAATAGTTACGCGGAAAAAAGGCTACGTGACTTAAGGCAGAAAGACGAATTAACAGTCAGTGTGTGTTGAGAAGGGAGAGTGTTATAGCACATTACTGTATTTAGTTCACGTTAAATAATCATCGTTTCCTGTTTATGCCATTGTAAATAGATCTATCGATCAATAAAAAAATCCTACAATACTTTTCGTTTAATGAAATTTGAGACATCTTACCTATATTAATTTAAAATAAAATAATAATGAATAATATAGTAGTTTAAATTTTAGAATTTTAATATGATTAGACTGCAACAACTTAATATGATAAACTTTTCACCGTATGTTACTTTTAAAAAATACTACGACTTTTTCCATAACATATTTATATCATAAAATCTTGAAATTTTTATCTTCTGTTATGAAGGCTTAATACAAATTCTTCCAATTAAGAATAAATTTGTTTTAATTTAGAACTATTCGAATATGAAATTAAAATTAATTGACATCCACCTCAGACTGTTCAAATTCTATATAAACATCAAATCTGTTAACATCTTGTAACTGCATACAATTAATTCTAACAATAGAATTTATACGACCAACGCAATTCATTCGTACATGAGTTGTTATTTAACATTTTATTAGGTGTGAATGTTATAGATAGTACATAATTTTTGGGAAAATGCTGTTAACAAATTATTTTATACTTAATAAAAATAAATGTCTAAACGATCAAATGTTATTTGGGAAAATGAAAAAATTTAATTTTCTGCAGAACGTAATAGCTATATAAACTTGTAGAAATTCTTTAAATTATTGGATTGTTTGGAAAAACCGCAACGTTTTCAAAGTTGGAGGATAATTATTTATTACAAACTTCTGTGAAATACCAAAATGTTAAATTTGAGCAGATCATTCTAGTTTGATATTAAAAACAGCAATTAAAGAGACTAACCTAAGATCGCTTAATGGAAAGAGAAATTTTTTTTCATTTTGGAGTTCAGAATTTATACGGCACTTTTTTTAATGACAAGGAATAGAATATTTTGTAACTCGCTAAAACTAAACAAAACAATCAATTGCAAACAAACAATCAAAAGGCGAAAATACCTCCAGAAAAGCGACCATAAAGTTATTCGATAAATGAAAGAAAGACATCACGAAAAAATCTATGCATAAATAATTTAATGAAATTCCAATTTTATAGAAATATATTATGCAAAATTCACCAGAAACTTTTCGAACAATCCAAATACATGTGTGTATCTTGCTTCAAACAATTTTTTAAAACAAGTACAATGATGAGCAGCTACCACAAAGTTTTGTCTAAATATAAGAGTAGGCAGAGTAAATAAAAAAGACCAAACACACGTAAGGAAACAACGCACTTCATTGTACTTCACTCCACAACACTTTACTTTGTCTTCTATATGTTCCGTAGTTTGTATTTAGCAAATAAACCTCAACATACTTTTTCTTCATTTTCTCGGCGATCAACTAGTGGTAGTATGTTGATTTACACTTTAGTCATAAATAAGTTAATAAAAAACATTACCATTCAATTGTTTATAAAAATTTTACCGCGATTTTTGGTAAGCTATTGATGTTATATTGTCCATCTTATGCAATTATTGGGTCTGGAAATGAAAAGACTAGAAATCCGAGAGTTCTATATAGGAAGTTTAAATAATTTGAAGGTTCTATCAGATTAAGCGATTTGAATTTTGGATCTTGGTTTGTTAGTTCTGAATTTTAAAGCTTAGAAGATTTTGTCCAAAAGATCTGTAATTAAATTTCTAATTCAAACAATCGTACATTTTTTAAAGGAATACGAAAATGTCTCTGAATGAGAGATTTAGAGGAATGTATAATTAAACCACTGTTAGGAGTGAAAAGTTCAATTTAGTATTATAGATAAAAAAGAGATCACAAATATCAGATTAAATTTAAAAATAATGAGGAGTTATTAATAAATTTAGTATAATAAGTTTAACTAATAAATGTAATTGTAAGTATAACTTCTAGAATTAAAAAATTTCAAGTGTAACATAGGATATTCGTGCTTGTCATGATCTAATAATATTTAGGTTGTCATAGGAAAATGTAAAAAATTTTTTTATTTGAGTAAGACTTTTTACAACTCTTTTGATTATAAACGAGTCCAAATTGAATCAAGTTTATACGAAAATTTTCGAGAACATTACCAAATATGAAATACAGTGTACCTTTCAAAGAACTCAAGAATCTATACCAAAATTCTCCTAAAACATATTTATGTAGTGGCACTCGACAACAAACCTTCCAATAGTTCCTGTCGCGTGGCTTGCTTAAGGACCCGCCATAAATCTTAGGATTTCTCTAGTTAAGGACCGAATATCTTTTAGTTTTAGCATTCTTTAATTTATTACCTACTCTGGAAAGATACGGGAAACCTGGTTTTTCTCACGTATGATGCTTCCTGCTAGCAACTTCCTCTCGAGGGTGCTTAGCATTCTTCCTCACCCACCAACCTGATAGATTAACCAATTAATAGCGACGTCCATTTCCCTCATTTTCCTAATGAAAACTTTCCCTAATGAATCCGATTATCTCGTATCTTTAGACATACCCACCACACTTTTCCTCTGTAGTATCATCGTCATAGAAAGGACAATTCCTCTACGTTTCTTGAGCAGTCATTATCTTAATTTATATCGCGTACTCTGCTCGCTATCATCTTAACTCATCGTCTATCAGTCAAGTTGTAACCGAGAAGTGCGAATCCTCAGTTGTAATCGCGAGTTCTACGTAAAGTGTCAAACGCGAGGATTGCTAATAAATATACTGTTTAAACATGTCCGAGTATTTCTTTGGCACCTCAAATTGGTGACTCCAATATGATCTTAAGCGGAAAAGAAGTGAACGTGTTAGTGTTACGTAAAGACATCCTACGGTATATCGAATATGTTCAAAATTAGCATCGACGGACCGACAGCATAGACGTGGTGAGCACATCGCTCCGCGTACCGCCGTTCTGGCCACATGAATTGCAATTTGAAACTGTTCAAATTACTAGCGACAAAATAAAATTCCACACCGTTGTTACAAATATTATAGCGCAGCATGTGCAGCTAGTCCGGGACATATTACTCGACCCGCCGAAGACAGGGCAGTACGAATGCCTTAAAAAGAGGCTGATGAGGAGATTGGCCGATTTGGAGAGTTCGAGAGTG
This sequence comes from Bombus haemorrhoidalis, assembly GCA_014825975.1. Lineage (NCBI taxonomy): Eukaryota > Metazoa > Arthropoda > Insecta > Hymenoptera > Apidae > Bombus > Bombus haemorrhoidalis. Next base: position 2,075,575 of record CM026167.1, on the reverse strand, counting down.
CAAAGGTTTCTCGAGGGCGAAAAAATTGAAGATAGGATATCGTCCCAGTTCTACAGGGACTTAAAGAAGTTGGCCATCCCATCAGTTTCGGACGACTATGCTCTGACGCTCTGGAAGGACAATCTTCCGGTAAATGCAAACGCCCTGACTGAGATGGCATACCGGATTCACGAGATATGGTCCGAGACTAAGACGCGTCTCGAACGCGATACAAGACAAGATAAATGAATTGGAGACGCAAATTAACTCGCTGAGCCTAGATAGCCTGCGCCGTCCAAGATCATGCTTGAGACGCCGAAGATCACATTCCAGAGAAAGGATGCGGTCTATTATTACTACGAGAGCTTCCGAAGCCGCGCAAGGAACAGTAATGCAAGTAATAGACAGCAGTTCGAGGATTTCTTTCCTCGTGGAAACGAGTGCTGAGCTATGCGTGTACCCGCACGATAAACTACGCGGGCCCGCGAACAAAGACGACTATGAACTGTTCGCGGCCAACGAGACGCACATCGTGGCGTATGGTATCATTCCGGTGACCCTGAGTCTGTCTCTTCGACGGAACTTCAGCTCACGTTTCGTAGTAGTAGACATTAACACGCCTATCATCGGTCTAGACTTCTTGAGTTCTTACGGATTGCTGGTGGATCCACGAAACAAACGCCTAATCGACACGACCACCAATCTGTCGGCAACGGAATTGTCGGCCACGATCGATACAGCGTCGATAAAAACGATCATCGGCAAATCGATGTATCACCAACTTCTCGCCGAATACTCAAACCTAACGCGTCCATCTGTTTTCAAACGAGAAAAAATTCGGCACGACGTGAAACACCATATCAAGACCACGCTCGGATTTCACGTCAGCAACACACCTCGACACCTTGCCCCGATCGCTTCAAACAGGTGAAGATGGAATTCGAGCTGATGATGGAGCAAGGAGTGATATGGTCACCGAAGAGTCCATGGGCATCATCCCTGCATATCGTCCCGAAGAAAGACAGAGGTCTACGACCCTGGCAACAACTACCGCCCGCTGAACGCCCGCTCCGTACCCGACAGGTATTCGCCGCCGAACATCAAATATTTTACGCAGCAACTTCACGGTAAGCGAATCTTTTTGAAAATCGACCTCGTCCACGCGTACCACCAAATACCGATCGTGCCCGAGGACGTCGAAAAACCCCCGATCGCGACACCTTTCCGATTTTTCGAAGCAGTCAATACCATGTTTGGAATTTGGAATGCCGCGCAAACATGTCAACGATTCGTTGAAGAAATCACACTTGGTTTAGATTTCATTATATGTGTACATCGACGATTTCCTGATAGCTTCGGAAGACGAACAGCAATACCGCGATCACCTGCGTACATTGTTCGAACGGTTAAACGATTACGGTGTCGTAATTAATCCCGCGAAATGCGAATTTTGCGCGAGCGACAAACGATATGATTAATTTCTACCGACGTTTCATAGCAGGGGCCACGAGGATACTTCAACGACTTATTGAAAAGTGCAAAAAAGACAACGCGACCATTGAGTGATCGGAACATATTGAAAATAGTTTTCACAAATTGAAACGTACCTTCGCTGACGCCACGATGCTAGCGCATCCGGTACCTGGCGCGCCCGTCAGTCTCACGGTAGACGCGTCCGACTACGCAATAGGTGCAGTATTACAACGCGTGAATGACAAATGGCAGCCTCTAGGATTCGTTACAAAATCTTTGACCCCCGAGCAGCAAAGATATAGCGCATACGACCGCGAACTTCTTGCGATGTACATCGCGGTTAAACGATTTAGACACGCCGTGGAAGAGAGAAACATTGTGATTTATACAGACCACAAACTCCTTACATACGCCTTCAACCAACACTTCGACAAGTGCTCGCCGCGACAATTTCGACATCTCGATTATATCGGACAGTTGACGATCGACATCCGATACATTAAAGATCTAAACAACAATATAGCTCACGCTCTATCCCGGATCGAAGCGATAGGGAAGCCAGGGATAGGATAGGGATAGCACAGGGAGACCATCAAACTCTCGCCGCCGCGCGAGAAAACGACACCGAGCTATTCGACATTGTCACGACCGGGTACACTTCAAAACCAATGCGCTGATGACTGAGATAAAGATGTGGCGGCACTTGGTAACAATGTATATCGTCGAAGCGAAGTGCCTAATGAGCCATCAATATATCCCAACGGTCCTTCTGCTGAATGTTCGAGAAGAAGGCGTGCGTGGCAACGGTCGCAGACGCCTAACAAAAGCGTGGATAATAGGGATATTGAGAGGCGGCAAAGGGAAAGTCAAATTGTAAGAGATTCGATCTTGGAAAGTCACGACTGGAGTTCGGAAGTAAACTGTTATTAGTGTAAACAAGATGTTGGCAATAAATTCTCTCTTTTTTTATTTTCATCTTCGATTTCTTTCTTTTATTTTACGTGACAACTCCGATACATACGCGTTATAATTAAAGAAGATAAGTTTTCCTGATCACGATGTAGAAATATATTGCGACGTATCAGGCGACATTGTACGATCGCATGTACCGAAATTCTTGCAGCGCAGCGTATTTAATTCGCTTCATGGACTTCCCTATCCTGTGATACGCGCTACGCAAAACCTCGCAACGACGCGTTTCGTCTAGCCGTCAATAAACAAAGAATGCCGAAACTTGTCACGATAATATATTTCGTATCAGCGATGCAAAGTCACCAGGCACATATCTTCACCAACCGGAACATTCGGACCGTTGGCAGATCGTTTCGAACACATACACATTATCTATACACAGACATCATCGTGATGTAATATTCGCAAGGTTATCGATACTGTATAACATGTATTGACTGTTTCTCGCGCTGGTCCGAAGCAATACCCATACCCGATATGGAAGCATCAACCGTTGCTTCGGCCCTCCTTTCTGGATATCTCGTTTTGGCGTACCTTTGAAAATAACATTCGACCAAAAACGCTTATTCGAATCAAAATTATTTGAGGAATTATGCCGGTTGCTCGGCAACAAGCATTTACGCACGACAGCCTATTACTCCGCGTCCAACAGCAATTAAACTAAAAGCAGCAATCAAATGTCACGATATGAGCAACTGGGTAGAGATCTTATCAATTGTTTTGTTGGGCATTGCCATTAAGGAGGACCTGAACGCAACGGTGGCAGAAATAGTTTATAGCACCAGAACACGATTACCGGCGAAGTTCTTTTTAGCCGCGATTCAACAAATTTCTCAAAATACGTCAACCGAGTAAAAGAACATATCAATAGAAGCAAATCTTAACCGATCGAGCGACATAGCATAAAGAAAATTTTTATCTTCCGCGAACTCGCGTCATCACCATACGTATTCTTACGTAACAACTCCGTCAGAAGCCCATTATAACCACCCTATAAAAGGGTCATATAAGGGCCATATAAGGTGATACAACGTAGAGATAAAAATTTTACGACAGATATCAACAATAAAAACACAATAGTTTCCATAGACTGACTAAAACCCGCCTTCGTTGTAACTGACGACATCGAGCGAAAAAGCGCCGAAACCCGCGACGTATCAACGCTGTCTGAAATCCAAATTGAGCGAAACGACTGTCGAGCAAGTATTAAGGGACAAAAGTATTAAGTGAGAAATAAGTATGTTACGCGCGTGGGCACGAAAGTCCGCTTTCTTGATCGTTTCCAAGCAGGTTATAGATAAGTCTAACATGTAAGATCTACCTGCGCGAAACAAAAAAAAAAGTTATCACTGGTAAAGGGGTACTGTAGCGACACTCGACAACGGAACTTTCCGACGGTTTCATCGATACAAAGTATATCACCGAAGTGTAAGGCCGACATGCCCAATAAACCATCGATATCTCTACGGTCCTTCTGCCGAATATTTGGAAGAAGACGTACGTGGCAAGGATCGCGGAAGCCTAACGAATGCGTGCGTAATGAGGATATTGAGGGACGACAAAAAGAAACGAATCAGATCAAGAAAACAGTCGAGTTGTAACCGAGTTGGAATCGAGAATTGTACGAAAAGAATCTAAAGCGAGGATTGTTAAATAAATATACTGTTGAACACCACCGAGGATTTCTTTGGCATCCTACACCAAAATCACCTCAAATCGTTCATGATATATCCAATAAAAAAATAATAATATATAACTAAGAGTGTTGGAAAAAATTACGTGATTTAGTTACCAAAATAATTCCTAATATATAAATTTTATATTTTAATTTAGATAAATAAGCAAGATTATATGATTTTGTTCTGAATATAATAAAACAATTTTATTTTTTATTTTATCTTGAGTATTGTGTACAAAACTAAAAGTTGTCTGCACTTATTATTAAAGCTAAGCTTAATTTGTATTGAATTCCAGGTTACATTCGAATATTAAATTCATAAGCGTCTACTGAAGAAAATTTTAATAATTAATTATTAATCTTTATTTATAATGTAATATATAAATTAAAAACTTTCTTGTTAGATGATAAAACGTCATAGTTATAATTGAAGATTACAGATGAAAAGCACAATAAGTCACATCTCATATTTTTCACACGCAGTTTTACATTAAATTTAAAATTGAGTATGTTATTAATTAATCTCGTCTAACCAAAATTTTCCTTTTAATTGATTTCGAGGCTGAACATGTATTTTTCAGTATTTAAAAAACTTTTGATTATTGTAATATTACAATACTGAAATTCATTAAAATATTAGAGATTCTAAAATATTATTTATCTTAACAATCATATATTCAACTGAATCTAACAGATCCTTCCCATTCTTACCTATTTTATATCGTAATACTACTTTTTAATCATAAAGCAGTATCAAAAAAAAAAAGAAGGATGAAAACATCGACGAATATTCTACAAAAGTAAGACAATTATAAAACACGATACACGTGAAACAAGTTGCAACTAGGACAGTTATAAGGCGATCATTTAAAATTCTACTTCATTAAAGCGAGGGTCCGTCTGGCCCTGATAAAATTCTTGTCATATTTTTGGAAAAATGTATTCCCGATCGATCGGTATTTCGAAAAAGATGACAGTCCACGTTCGATAAATATTTCAAATAGATTCGCTTCGACGTAACACTGTTATGAAATTCCTTTCGTCACCACTTATTATGCCCGTTAATTATGGCTGTCAGAATGTGAAATCCCTGTTGTCGACAGCCGGCAATCACATCGAGGTGGCGTTTAATAATTAATATGCCAACTATATTTCCCTGTGCTGGAAGGAGCACACGCGCTATTGATACTGAAGCGCATCTTCGGCATAGCATTATTAAACACGACTAGCTCCGCATGCCATAATGCCAGCCGTAATGGCTGCATTATTCACTAGGACAACGGTCGCGTTTCCTTCCCACCGAAACAAAGGACTTTGAATCAAAAGTAGTCCTCGTGATCGTTCCGAATTAATTAGACACTTGTTCTCCTCACCATAGTCCTTTAACCATCGACTAGATTTTATAAAAATGAACTTTCCAAATATGTATGTTCGTGGAGGAGCTTTTGTGTACTCGTTTAGATGATAGAGGAAGAGATTTTTCATAAAATAAATTAACCTATTGAGAATCAACATGTTGTATTTACGTAACATTTCATTCGCAATCTTTTTCAATTTGTGCGAATGATCTTGTTTTTGCAATTTTATGTTATAAAAGAGAGCTCTCAGAATTTATTTAATAGCGAGTAATATAAATAAACAATAGCTTTTATAAAAATCTTCAGAAGTGAAAGAATATTAACTACCTTGAAAATTGTTTCATTGCAGAAGATGATCGCGTAGTTAATAATTTTCTAACGCAAACTGATTTCTGAAAAAATTTGTGTTTTTTACTTATATCGTTCTTCTATACAACCGCCGATATTTAAAATTATTGGGGTTGTTCAAGAGGTTTGCATTGTAGTGGTTTGGATTAGGTTTGGATTAGAGTGTATTATGAATTTCTATTAAATAATGAAATGTTCAAACAAGTACTGCTCAAGTGGGTATTAAAGAAAATGAAAGAGAAATATCCAAAACTTCTTGTTTTTTTAGAAAAAATATAACCAGCTTTCAGTAACTATAAACACAGAACATTATGAAGGCGATAAAACGTAAAAATCTCTCTCAAAAAGCCGTGTAGTCATCGACGTTCGCGGTGGATCAAGTGCCGATAATCTAAAGATTAGATTATCGATATAATATAATCGATGTAATCAGTAAGGTAAATAATTGATCATTTATCACGATTATGTATTCCGTTTATCACGACCAGTGAAGCTTGAGAAAAATCTAAAATTATATATTTATTTCTTATTTATTTTCCATAGTCCCTTCCAGTTCATAGTTCCTTTTCCAGGTTAGGACGGACTTGGTCTACTTTTCCAACCAGCAAACTTAACATCTCTCGTACTTAACATTTATATTTAACGCCCTACAACTTAAACTTGACCTTAGAATGTTCCTCTTATATTCTTATCTTATATCTCTATGCTTTCACTACTTATGTAAAAACATATACAAAAGTTAGGAGATGTTTAGTACTATATACAAGGGCAAGTTGAAAGGTGTCTGGAACCGCCGTTAGGAATTGGATCATTTGTTATTTGTTATTGCCATTCTGGGAACTTTTCGATCTGCTCTCGTATTTCGCAGAGATTACTGTATGTATCAACTTTACACTAGATATATGTTTGTAATAAATATTTCGTAACTTATTTTTAACTAATTATACATATAATTATATATGTTTCCGGCGATATGTAAAATGCTGGCATTCTATACGACGCCCAGGAAATCTGTAGAATGTATCTGTAGAATAAATGGGACAACGAAGTATGAAACGCTTAATATTTTACAAGTTTGCCAAACATTCTATGAAATACAAAAAAGTCGGCTAAGTATGAAATTCTTCCGTCAAGTACGTTTCCAAGTGCTCTTCTGTCAAAGAGACAGCTAAGTGCCAAAACGCCATTCTGTCATTCCTTATTGCAGCATGTATAATTCTTTTGGTAACTGTGTATAAAAAGGCATACCTCAACGATTTTGATGAAATTTAAATATGTTATTAGGATGAAAATGCTGAATGATTTTCTCTTATAAATGTAACCGTTGTTTAATCTTAGTTTCGAAATATTTGCAACAAACTGTCGGTACTACTACAGTGAATTTTTTCTGTAATTGTGCGACCATAGGATCAAAGTTCGTTACCGGCCACTGTAACGCGACCGGATAAAAAAACAAAAGATAAGAATTTGGGTTAGATATTTTACTGTAAGGTAGCTGACAACCAATACTAACGCAGCGTTGTCACGAATGTACAATTATAGGTAGCATTTACTGTACTAATATCGACAGCGTTTCCGCGAATAACTCAGAAATTAAAGCCAAGCAGCGGTTATACGTATAGGAAAAAGTTCTTCAGGATATTTTTTAGAACGTACTTAAATTTCATGAAAATCAGTAAAGTGTATCCTTTTATATACAATTACCTTTCTTTTCTTTTGTATGTCAATAAGAAAGTCCTGTACTTTACTTTATATTTTACTTCTATCGTTTTCATCTAAGTACTTTGTCTTTGCCAGATATATTTTTAACAAAAGCCTTGCCATAACTCTTTTCCCATACTTTGCTCAGATATTACTTGCCGTTCTGTAGAAAGCCTAGTTGTTATATACAATGTCTAGGAAAAATATAAAATATATTAAAATAACACAGACACTTCATGCTTTGCTTGAAAACGCACTCTATAGATTTCCTAAGCATTATATGAATTGTCAGCATTTTACACATTACCGGTATTATATACATTTTCAAATTGGCTTCAAATTTTACCAATATAATTGTGTCTTGTGTCATTGCGGTCCTAACGAAACTTCAGAATATTATATATAACGCATACGATAATATATACATAAATATACTTCCCAGAATCAGTGCATATTACGTTTCCGACATATGACTACAAAAGTGTGATATTATGATAGCGATATATGTCTGTAAAACCTCATAAAAAGAAACATTTCATTTACAAAATCGAATATGTTCTCAAAATTACAAATTTCATACACAATCGCTATTTCATTGAAACAAATATTCGATTTGTCAGGTGAAAGAAGGAATTAAACGACCTTACAACCTAGTTACTCCGAAACAAGCAATTTCAATCTCACGCAACCGATCAACGATTAAAATTTATCGCCCTCTGCATGCGTCGCTGTTGCGTCGTCGATTACGGTTCCTAGATGCGATGATCGTGACCTAACCATCACAAATTGGATAACGGTAGATTCCGTGCTCATTAACGGAGCCCTTAATTCGATAAGAGCCGCAGTCGATCGAGATTCACGAACTCAGGGATTTGCATCTCGATTAATCAAAATCATGGATTTTATCATTGCACTCGAGTGATTGCGTTCCATTTTCAACCAAATGTCGAATCGGACCTTACCGTTATCCAGTTTATTTCATAACCCGCCAATTAACGGCGACGAAATCAATAGATGACGAATTAACGCAGCCGATGAATTGATACGTTCATTCGAAGCGTGCTCGTTTCAAATAGCGAGCGACTTTTTTGCTGTTCGGATATTTCCCAGCTGGACCCTTTGACCTCTGATGGCCGTTTAATTGAAACGTGCGAAAGTGCCGTTTAACTGTCGCTCAAGCTTTCTAGCACAAGCTTTTCGTTTGCTGGTTCATGAAAGATCGGAATTGTTTAAGTTTATCGAGGCACCGTATTAAATTTAAAAATAATCTTCTCAAAGTCATGGAATTGCCAATTCTATATATCTGAAAAAATTCTTCTTTTGCCTTTAAAAGTAACTTAACATTTGCAAAGTGTATTTTATAACATACACAGTAAACCGGAGTGACATTGGTAAGTTTTTGTAATATTTTGCAATGTAATATAAACTAAAATATAAAAATGTTGTAATTTCTTCGTTCACACTTCAACATATAACCACTTTTAAGAAAACTCTACATCTGGTTTTTTAGTTTTGTCAAGCACTGAAGCCATCGATAGCGTATAAACAAAAGATAGGGTCGAAGACAAACCATAAATTGTAGACAGGCGACGATGGCTTCAGGGTTTTCGGTCATAAGGTAACACTTCCAGCGTGCGGACCTGGACCAACTCAATAGTATTGCGACTTGTATTTACACTTCAGAGTATTTAAAATATATTTTCTACCTTACACTTTAGCCACGCATTTCTTTATATTAACATCACATCCACCTAATAACCTTAACATCATATTTCTTTAAAAGAGATCTTTTTTCGAAAATCGTTATTCTATGTAATCTATGTTAAATCTATGTAATCAGTAATGTAAGTATTATCTTGTTTTATTATTCCTTGCAAGTGTATTAAGTAATCAAGTTCTTGCTGTGTCAGTACAAAGCTTTTTGTTCTTTTATTAACAAATTTTTATATGTGCTGAGAAAATTTCGTAAATATTGGAATAATTAATGCTCCAAAATTAATAATACGATAAATCATCGAATAATATCGAATGAAAGAAATCTGTAATCTAATGTATATAATATTTGTTTTTTTTTCTATTGTTGTTATTAAATGATGTAATAATATTTAATCATGTTACCTATATTTACCCATTGAAACTAATGAAAGTAAAGGTTCTATAATATTTTTCAAAATACAACAACGAACGAACTTATTACGCGAGCCAGTACTTATATTTTTTTGAAATATCTTACCATAACATAACTGGGATAACGTTTGCACATTATAAGAAAACATCAACAGTAAAGATTGCACTAATTTGAAAATACATCGCCATTTAAATTTCTTCCTTTCCAGTGCTCAAGTCTTTATTTATTTTAACAAAATTATTATCGTTTTTATAGTTTAAATTAAAGTTATTAAAACGTAATCATTTTTCTAACAAATTGAACATTCATAATAAATTTCTTTAGTTTCACGAATGCAAATCCCTCGAATCTAATTCCTCCGTCCTGACTATGTTTCCTCGGTTACCACAGTTTGCTTTACCACACTAAACACGTAAATTTACTCACCTACTCGCACAGTTAACACCAAGCGAGAATCACACAATATGTAAGCTCATTCAATGACGCGACGTTTTACTGCTGATTGAATACTCCCACAGTAGATTTTTCACACGTACACAAGAAATATTTACTTTAAATGGTTGCCAAGTCATATCGGGATCATGCGATCAGTCCTCAAGATACTTAAAATAATTGGATACTTTCGGGACAGATCTTGAGCATTTACGAAGGTTTAAACCATTTTGAGTTAAGTTACACATCAAATAAAAATCATAAATTCTATAAAACTCTAAAATGTGAAGTTTACGGAAGAAGAACATGATATTAGATCAGACTTAAAATTTTTTTATAAGACAACAGTTTTAAAATTCATTATGTTGCAAAGTAGTTTTATGCTGTAAAAATTGTTATTTTATTCGAGTTTGAGGTCAAAATCGTTTATATTAAATTACATATTTTTTTTATTTTTTTCATAATTTAAAATATATTTTTTGTTATAATTTAAAAATATTAAAAGCTTTAACAATTAATCACACTAATGAGTTTGTATTATGTGTTAAATGTTTTGATTGTGCTTTGGACTGGATCTAACAGATTCTTTCCATTTTTAATTATTCTATATTAAAACATTCACTTTCAATTATGCAGCGAGAAAGTCAACAAAAGTATATATACTATGTTTTTCCCTGTAATCTTCACATTTAGGCTAATAAGATCTAACTAGGATTGAGTAGATATTATTTAAGTAAAATATTGAAGAAATAATTATTTAAATAATAAGTCATCTTTGAAATAGTGTTAAAAATAATAACAATTAAGAATAATTCTATATCGAATTGTGATATTGTTCTTCTTAATTTTAGATGTGATTTTTCTAGGAAATCAACGATATCCCCAACATTTTATATAATTTAATTATATAAATTTAATAGTTCAGTAAGATTGTCTGAAATACTTATGAAAGTAAAATAATCTTGAAGCTTATTTTGTGCTCGATATTTGTTGATTATCTGTTTTCTTTTATGAAGAATAATTATTTTTTGTTATTTGAAATTGCATCAACTATTTATCACTATGTGTACTATTAGTAACATAGTAATGAAAGTAGCGAGAAAGAATACAAAATGTTTAATCAACATGGCTTCTAAAGTTAATACTTTTAATATTAAATTCTGTGTATGGTTGCTTTACAACAAATATGTGTCAAATGTTTAATTAGTTTAATTCATATTTTAGAATATTCTATTTATATATAGTTATTTTATCATTTCAATATTCGAAATTCAGAAATGGTTCTCTTCTATCTTTTACATTATTTGTTTTATCTATAGACTTTTTAGTTCCAAAACCGTGACATTCAGTTACAAAGTATTAATAAGTATTGTATTATTCTTTGAAAATATAATGACCTGTATAACTGTATCAATATTAAATAGCTTATTAATTTTCCTATTAATTCGAAGTTGACACAACAAATGAAAACCAATATCTACTTGTTTAATAGATTTCACCACTAAAAAGTTCTTTAGCTAATTAAACACTCAATTCACATTCTTGAAAAGAATTAGAAATATATAATTTCGAAATTTTTAGTTTAGTAAAAAGCCTTTTATTCAGAACTATTTTCACATTTTCAATATAAATGAAAGTTGATAAAACATACGTTAAATAACTATAATTTTGTAAACTATTTTGCACGTTTTCGTTAAAATCGATATGCACGAGATAGACAGGAGTACTTTCTCGTTAAATGAATAAACGGTCGCGCAGATTACACTCGTATCGATTATAAGAAGCTGCTATCGAAAATTCACGAACTCTTCTGTATTGACGGTACCTACTTACTTGTCTACTACTTGTCGCATTTATTGGAATTTCTACAAGAACCCATCCAAAGTTTGTCAGAACTTGGCAATTAGGAAGCTAAAGAATTTTTCATCACGGTTTAGAATACTTTTCTCTTCTCTTTAAAAACTTTTTCTTTTCAACTTTCAAGGAACCTTCTCTGGTCTCTTGTAAGATTTTTTTTATATCTTCAAACATTTTTATCAATTAAAAGATTTGAAATTTATAGAATTTTGAACTTTACATTTTCAAATATCGTATTAAATTTTCCTCCTGCAGAACACGACTAATTTGTTGACGTATTATGTATACAGCTTTTTCGATTAAAAATTATTATTCTTCAAAACATTTCACATTTAATAAAAATAATTTCCACATTCGATGGACTTTCTCAAGGTTTCAATACTTCCATTGCATCCGAAAATTCCTGGAACAGAACTGTTATAGCTTTTTTCTTCGTCTACAACTTCTTTTAAAAATAATTCTTTGGGTTAACTGTTCAAGTAAAATAGAGAATACTTTGAATTTTTCTAAAGTGTTAAATTTATATTTTCTGCGACTTTCATGATATCTAAAACAATTTAAGCTCACGTAAGAATATTCTTATCATTCATGAGGACCAATACTAAAGTTTTAATATTTTTATCACAAATCTTCTTAACATTCATTATTTAATTTCATTTAATTAGCCATACAAATTCAAATTTCAACACAACGGCATTTCATGTGCAGACTACAGATGATTAACACGAGAAAACTTTCCATTCTTCACATGGCAGCAGTTTTAAAATTCAAAATTACAATCATCTATTCCTATATCTGTTTCATAATTTAAAAAATATTGCCTTAATGTTTAAATATCATTCGTTTTAATTGTTATACTTTTGTCCTCTATAAAACTTTGTCAACTATATCTTTCGATCTAACAGATTATTTCTATTCTTAGCTATTTTATATTAAAATATTCCTTTAACATTAAAATAAATAATTGCACAAAAATATCTTTACAACATTTTCCCGTGTGTACCAACCTAATAAAATTATACTAAAACAGCCACAACTCCACAATCTGTTTAGGAACTCGACAAAGACTTCGTGCAACATTTAACGAACTGACACTAATTGCATTGACCTATTCTCAGTTTTAATCATATTTCAATCATCGTTGAATATCGTTACAAAATAAAATTACAGTTTAAATCAATTTTAATCACACTGTATTACAATGAGGACTCATGTTATTAGTAGGAATTTTAAATATCTGAATGTGCGTTATCAAAGCATTACGTTAATAGGACGAAAAATTTCTGGAGGAAATACACGGTAATTTCTATATAGGGAAATTAAATCGTTATGCGACGCAAGACGTTGATTGAGATTACAAATCGATGGTCGATCATTAATCGAAACGAATTCTCGAATAAGAGAATTCTCAGAGGATCGAGGACAAGTTTTTGTCGAATTCATTGATCCTGCCGATAAAACGATTATAGAACATCTCGGTTTACCGGCAAAATTTACGAGAATGACCCATGCCTACGACTAATCGATGTTACCATTTCGTTACTGACTGTTCGCATGATATTAACTGATCTTGATATAACGATCTTGTTAAACGTGATCGTTATCGATACTCGCTAAATTCACAATGAGGATAAAAAAAAAAAAGGGGAGAGAACTGATATCTAGTATATTCATCCTTATGAGTTTGACTTGGTTTTGGAATTGTTAATTGATTTTTGTTTGAGCGAAATGTTAAGTGTACATGAATATTAAATTTCAGAGTATATTACCAAATAAGATTTACAAATATGTATAAATGTAATATTATACAAGAGTAAAATATGATAAGTACAATTTTGTTGGTTTTCTGATTTTGATATTATTTTATAGTTAAAAAGCGTTTACTTTAATGTAATATGGTTAAAAAGGGGAATAATTTATTCGATCCAGATATATAAATTTTTTAACAATAGATGACAAATCTATACTAATATTTAAAATACAATAATCAGTAGTTTTGAGTGAAACTAATATTTTTTACGTATCTAAATATTTTTCAAAGGAAGCCTATAATCAACTTTAATAAAAAGACAGTTTTCGTAAGATGATTAGGTATCAATTGATGGATAACGTATCGAATTTTAAAATATAATATGAAGAAACAAAATGCAACCTATCGTTTTTCCCTTGTGGTCTTGAATTTGAATATTTACAATAAGAAAAAAAAATGTATTATTTAAATTAAATTAAAGTATTACGTGTTACTTTCTCGATCTCTACGTGTAACACAAGTTTGTGCAGATATTATCCTTGTGCAACATCACACGTTTTTAATCATCAATTTATATTCATTTAATCATCATATTCATATAATTCTAATTACTTTTTATGAATAATTTATAATCAAATATACAAATAAGTTAGCAATTAACTAAAAGCATTATATAAATAGTTAACAAAATATGTCTATTCTTATAATATACATATTTCTAGAAGAATTTTGTTCTTGTTACTATCACTGGATTTAGCATCGGTTTCGATTTTAATATATCGTTTATGACCTAAAATGTTGTTTTATTATTATATTAAATGATTGTTATATATCACTGCAATACTTGTAACAATAGTTTTAATAAAATTTAATAAAATTATTCGGTCGTTATTTGTCAGACATTGACATACATACTACTTTTTCCCGTCATCTAATTAGAATTTAAAATTAGAATTTATTAGCTCAAAGTCTTGTAACACATATTCAGAGGTGCAAGAAACTTAATCGATTTTTCCTGATTATTATGTATTATGTAATAAAATAATTCACTTGTATATCGATGCATTAAAAGTAAATACAAGAACTAATTTGGAAATACATTTATAGGAACTAAGCACGAAATACATAGCTAATTCACTGTTTCTTACGATAATTACTTATTTCATAACCACAAAATATTTATTCAAGATTTCCATAGAGAGTTAAACATTTACATTAAAGAGTTTCGAAGAAAAACAAGCAAATCGTACAATTAACGATTCCACATATTAACAAACAGGAAAGCTTTGTCTATTTTATATTGCACTCAGTGTCGTACATTTTGTAATATTTTTCATCGAACCGATATAATGTAATCGAGCGTTCATATTTAGGTCTAGACTGTAAAGGATAAAGCACGTAGACCGTCTCCATTACGCGTATCGTAGATTCGTCAGCCAACCGATTAATCACTGTCTAGTCGCGTCAAAGTCACGTTTAATCACTTCGTGGTGTCTTCGTTGCACCGTCACTCCGCGAGACGAGCATCGGACACTGATTCGATATCGACCATCAGGCCTAGCGCGCCCACTGGATGGATTTACCTACTAACCTAAATATTTCAAATGTGCCTAAATCCGACGGATTTGTTTGCTCCGAGTTCACAGAGGAATGAAGCTTCTCTGCTCATTCTGTTCTCTTCGAAGGTATTCCAAACGTCCGACCGCTTTCCGCTGTTCCAGTTTAATTGTTATTTCAATATCATTCACAGAAACCAGTGTTTTTAGCTTATTAGATACTAACAATACCGTTTCGTCAAGTTTTTTAATGCTAACGAACTAACGATCTTCAGTATGCAACAGAAACGTTTCAACACTTACTAATGTTATATAAGACATTTTAGCACTGTAAAAAGCACTGTGACGATTGTCATAATTATACGACACTTTTACAGAGAATTTATTTGGTGTTAAATGAATAATATAATAAAAAAAATATAATCTAATCAACGAAACGAACAGATACTAAATAAATTGCCAATACGAATTGCTTTTAGTAAATCTGAAAATTATTTTCTCGTTTTATATTTATATCTAAGTTATTAGCGAACACAAATTGCGTCTGTATCGGTTTCATACACGTTAAATATAGTTTTTCAAAGTTTCTGATTAATTAGTGTACTTTAAATTTTATTCGTTATTCAATTCCTAGAGAACGCGAAAAGGAAAGAAATTTACTATAATTGCAATTCTGTTGAATATTTAAAGTGCTATGAATATTAAATAATAGTATTAAAAGCTACCATCTAAAACTTTGTTATTTGATGTTATGTATCATCGGCATATTCGCTTAACTTTTTTATGAGTTCCAACTTGAAAAATACATCGTAAAAGCTGCTGAAAGCACAAATTTAATATTCGGGAAAGTTCATATAAACTCTGAAACACTCTATCGTTGATGTTTAGAATTCAAATTTCACGATTAGATTGAAAATTTATACTTCTATGAGCATAAGAGAAACAGGTCTGAATATAGATTTGTTTCACTTGTTAAATATCGAAACATGTACTTCCGATATTTTATGTACATTTGCATATTACATTCCATTTTTTCCACAACCATTCCCAAAGCCTGCCATCAATAAATTCCTAAGGCAAGGTAAAAACGTAATTAATCTCCGTGTCTAACTCAAACATACAATTTTATTCTGTTTGCTCTTTCGTAATTGTGACAACGTACCATTGAGGATCAAAACTACAGAGACTCTTTTCTTTTTTCATGCCATTCACATGGCCTTTTTATCCGCGCTTCGTAGCCGAGTTGCGGTGGTCGCTGAAGGATTCTCCGTGTAATTCATAAGTTCCTTTTGTCTTCGTTGGCTCGTGACAGAAGTATTTTTAATTAGGCTCCTAGCTGCCGGTTGCTACGCCTCGCTATACGCAACCAGCTTCTTCGACAAAAAGTGACACTGTTTCATGCTTACGCATTATTTGGATTTATTCGTGAGATTCGATTTTACCGCGTGTTCCTCTTTTACAGCGTTTCATGCTTATTATGCTAAGTCTGACTTGAGAAAATTATCATTGCCAGGTACTATGAAACTTGTGGAGGAGGAATTCGATGATGGTTGTAGATGTAAAGTTGTTTCAAATAGATTGAAATATCTAAGCGATCATAATATAATATATAATCATAATTATATTAGGTTGTCCGAAAAGTTTCTTTCGTTTCACAAGGTGATAATAGATTTTTTTATTTGGTAGAATTTTTATAATTAATTCTCATTGAGAATTAGAAGTAAATTACTTTAGCGTGGTACTGTAACTTGGATTATAAGAATTCATAGTATGTTTGATTTTAGTTGAATCTAATGCTTAAATCTAAAAGGTATTGTCCTTTTAGTCTGTGGATCTGATCTGTCGTGTCAAGTAATTGTGTAACTAATGGGTTTTGGTGATTGTTAACTCTTACATTATATCTGTTACTGAATTTGTATATTTCTTCTTTAACTGTGGGTATTTTAAGGTCGCGATGTATTGTGATAATAGATGAACAACAATTTCTGTTTTATATTATTTTATTGAATTAGGTAGGATCCATTTCGTTATATTTGCATTATTATGGTCGTGCATAATTCAATAAACTAATATAAAAAAAAAACATTATGCGTCTATTATTTCTTTATAAAACGAAAGAAACTTTTCGGACAACCTAATATATAGAAAGTGGTGATGAATTGGCGAATTGATGAATCGAAATGGTAAATGACACGCTATATTTCTACATGAATATTTAACGGTTTATTAGATGATTCTATCACATAATAACGGTGAGTTGGTTAAATGTTTTGTTACCTCCTCGATTGGGGATTAAAGTTATTTTTTGGATATGAAAATAAAGGAACTTTTTAATTGTTGATATTTCAGGCTTCTTAAAAGTTGTTTATTTTGGCAATTATGGAGCTGAAATAATAGATGATGTGAACTAATAGTGAATAATGATGTGAACTCGATTATATTTCTCCGTAGACAAAAGATGTATTATGTATTAATGAGAAATAAATGTCAGAATAAAATGACATTTATTGAAAATTATACATTTTTCTAACGGATCACAATATTATTACCTAAGACTCTATAAGATTTTCTAACTAGTCTCATTGCATCATAGATAGTGATAATATTTTTTGGTCGATATAAGTTACCTAATCTCACGTAGTAAGTGTGTTATGGAAATTAATGCTCTTAAAATACAAAATACACATTAAAATGAAATATTTAAAAATTAATCTGATTAATTCGGTTTATGTTGCGATAACTATAAACTGTTATATTTTTATACATTAACGCGATAAGGGAATAAGATATAAAGCACGTTACTTAAAGTATAGATTATATTCGCCGTAAAAACGATAGAAACCTAATTTATTCCTTTTTACCACTGTACAATTAGAGTAGCAGAATGTTTTATTATATAAAAATCGAAAACTGTATCAACAAGTGTTATAAGCTTAACTGTTCAACTCTGCATGTTGGCAATCAAATTTTATGCTATTCTATCTTGTTCTTCGTGCTGTATAAGAATTGACAAAGTTGGAGTGATTTTATAGTTACAGTATGAGGCTCAACGTATTGTGGATCACCCACGATTCGGTGATATCAACTGAGTCTAAAAAATATTAGACTACTAAATTTTTCAGAGGTACCACTCTCAATATTGATCTCACAGGAAAATTTTTTAATACAGCTCTCCCAACGGATGTTCGACGAAATATAAATCTTTGACATATCAATTCCTCAATAATTTATAATGTATGTACAGTCAAAGAATTAAATATTTACAATATAAAAATGATGTAATACATATCTTGATGTGAAAATATTCAATATAATTCGTTTATTCACTCTTTGATATTAATGAATTTCGACAATAGATTAATTAAGCACTTAAATTTCGTTTTACTACGTTTTATTCGATTTCTAAAGAACTATTACCTTGGACGTTAAAACCGAACTTCCCACAGGATTCGCACCCTCCCACTTGATTCGTTCCCTCCGGAGTAACGATGCCTGTCCTATGTCCATCGGTGGACGGAAGTTCACTAACGGACAGAGTTTCCTCGAGGGTCTGAAACCTCGTATCGATTGCCGAGAACTGTTAAAAACTAATTTACTGTTCCCTAAAAATTCGGAATGTGTATGACACAAGTTTGACATTAAAACTATAGAAAAACTAAAAAGTACTCTATTATGAACTTTTTAACCAGAAATTCTTTCCTCGATCAAAATCCTTCTACGTGTGAAGAAATTAGTGTACCTATATCAGTTGGTACAAGTTTGATATAGAAAATACAGACTCTTTTCGTCTAATCGAAGTTCTTCTATTTTTGATAAAATAAATCTGTACGAGTACAAGATTGATATCAATAACACAGAAAACTGCTGGATCATATATTTTGTTTTTAACAGAAAATCCTTTTCCAGTTAAAATCCTGTTATTACGGAGAAAAATCAATTTTTTAAAAATTAAAACACACGGTTGACATTATTGACATTTTTGTCAAAAGTTTAATCTTATATTTTTTGATAGCTTTTATTTCATTTTGTCGCCGTTGAAAAATAACAGACGATTGTAGAAATAAATATTTTACAAACACATGTTTCAAAGTAATCGAGAGATACATGAATAAAATGGACTTTGTAACTGAATTTTGTCGCAAGAAACAACATTCACGAAAAATATTTCACGAGTGCCATATTTTTTTCTTGTGAAGGATCACCCTCTCTGTTTTTGACAGACGGGTACTTTTAGGAGAAGGATCAAGTTGATTTAATCTTTTTACCTCTATTTTTGTACTTTTTTACGTATTTCGAAGCTGCAAAATAAATTGAGCATGTAAAAAGAAGTTTACGAATTTAATTAGAACAATTCAAATTTTCAGCTTATTAAATAGAGCGTTCAAATCTATCGAGCATCATTAAGAAATATCATGTATTCTCGAAATATCGATATAAAAAACGTAGATTATACTTTGAATGAAACTATTCTAATAAAAAATTTAGATGTTTAAATAACAATACTACTACACAGGCACGGTTAATATTTTTATAAAATAATTATCAAATATATATTATTACAAAATTAGAATAAAATATTTTATCTTCGAAAGGAGAATTTTTGAAATTTTAGTTCGAATTAAAAGATCAGAAAGTGTTTGAGAAGATATTTTACTGTTATTCTTAACAGATGTCAATGACGTCGTTTGCAGAGGTTTAGATGTTCTGTATTTACTAAGTAATCATTTTAGATATTGTAATATATACAAACAGTCTGTGTTATTTTAACGTAGTATTGAATATTTTTCAACTCAAATAATTAATTAAAATATTTTCCTCTTCTTTTTTTGGTAAAAGAAAATTCTGATCAGTGGAACACAAAATTAGATGTATTAAAAAAGTGTTATGTATAAGTATTATTATATGTACGTATGTAAACCTACAAAATTCGGATTTACGTAGGTCCTGTTCAAAGGAAACATAGTACTTCATACATATTAAAACAGTATGTGTTGAAACAAATATAGGTATTGAGACAATCAATACTAATTTACCTGTTATTTGTACTAAGTAGGTATAAAACTGCGGAATATGTTCTATAGAAATGAGCAAAGTATTTTATTGGATACAACTACGAATGGCTGTAATTACTTTAAAATTTGATAAATTTCATTCTCTGTTCGTATATCTGTCGAAAAATTCTGCAAGATAAGGGAAAGAGATATCTAGATCAATTAGGAAAATAAAACACATTACAATTTAGCTATTTTTAGAATTGGAGATATGGTACGTGTAGACACCACATATATATTACATATATATTACATACATCCGTATCTCAATTCTTGTATCTTTCAGTACACGGATATCTGTGTATCATTTCACGTGCATTTAACGTATCCGTATCTTGGTTCGTGTTATCTTTAACACATAGATATCTGAGAAAGTACAATAAACAAATTACTCAAGCATTGTGATACAAGCAACGAGCAATGAGCAACGTCAGTTCTTTACGAACTACTATCGGAATACAAATCTGTGGCCTGGTGCAAGAAGTAATGAGTTTGTAAACAATTCTACATAAAAAATTTCAAATTCTATCTAGATACGACTATTATGGCATTTGTAAATGCCAATGTCAAAATTTTTCATAAAATAAGCTTTCTACGAAAAATACCGAAGTCAACAATAAAAAACACAAATACGTTTTAGTTCTCTCTTTTCGTATTAGAAAAGAAGTTTGAAACAACAGGAATTTTTGTATCTAGAAATTATTTGAACACGAATCTTTTAACGTATCTTTAAGTGCTAATATATCGACCTTAGAAATACTGACATTGATACTTCTTGCACCAAGCCACAGAAACGTATCAATAGCAAATTGTAACTAAGATAGAACTAATTGAACCAATTTTATTCGTCACGGAACGACCAACCGTGTGCTTAAAACCCGAAAAATCATTCGTAAGCCAGCTTGTATCCAGTTCGTAATCGAGCCGGCATGTAGACGACGCGACGGTCTTTCCTCGGGTTCACGGTGATTAATAATATTCTTTCACGTGCAAGAAAGCCCAGGGATTCTCATTCCTGTGCAAGGTTTGCCATTCAACGAGCAAGCATTCTGGGTGGTTCTTTCTGGAGCTGGCCGATTAGTTTCCGAGCACTTGCTCCTAAAATCGAATCTATCAAGCGTGACATCGAGCCCCATTGTTCTCAGCTCTGTGACGGAGCCAGCCCGTTGCCCATTAATCGTCCAAAATTTAATTAAGCACGACAAGAACGAGTCCTGGCACGCTCAGACCACTTACATAAGTCTCGTTCTATGGCCTGATGATGGGTTCGCGCTAATAAAGCGAACGATGCATTCGTTAACGTTTGGATCTTCGATGAAAATCGTATTATCATCGTTGCGGGAAACCATTAAAAGATCACTGAAGTGGTTATGAAGCCATTTCAGGCTATCCCTTGTTGTCTGGAACTGTGTAAACTAGGGAAGATGATTGGAGTTTTAATTAAGGAATTTCGTGATGTTGTTGGTTGTCAAGCGGAGATTTGGCGGGTGATAGGGATGATGATATATTTAAACAGATTGTTCCGGTTCCTCCTAAATATATTACATTTTTTTAGTACCTTTTATGGGCTGAAACGAGAAGAAGAGGGATAAATATAGGTCAACAAGTACGAAGAAAAAGGGCAATGAACATCGAGTTTAAATGTAAAAGACATTGACAATCGATGTAACCACTGTAAGATATTTTTTCTATCGATTCTAAATTTTTTCCTTATTTGTTGTATGTAATTTATTTGTCTAATTACTGTAAGAACAGCATCTAGTCGAATTGAGCATTTTGATATTTAGCAAAATTTCATAATAAATAATTTTCTTTAAATCTCAGAAAATACAGTGGATTTTGGAATCATTTTCAAAAAAGGTACTCTATTTCTCAACAATTTCGACAAAAATATCGAATAAAGCGTAGGTAATTGTTTGTCAAAAAGGAGTGGAAGATTCTTTGGAAATGTTCTATTCAGTTCTATTTGACTTTTGATACAGGTTAATTTTCTATAGTTTACTATGCAGTAAAGATATAAAGTAAATAATTCTTATTGTTATTATTGAGAAAATAAAATGTATACTTAACATGATGAAAAACGAAAAAAATACAAACATTAATATCCGTTATTTAGTAACTTATCATCGAAAAAAGCAAGACATTACAATGCATCGCAAATATTTTATCGTTAAAAAGATTTAATATATATATTTCTTTACTTTACTTTCTTATTTCTTTATTCTAGCATGAAGAAAAGTTCAAAAACTTTTTCACGCCGTCGTATAAGTCGGCAAAATTAATAGTTAAAGAATCTTTGAAAATAAAGTTATATTCATGTATAATTTTGTAGCTATTATATTATCTCAAGACTATTCTTGTCGATAATCACACATTGATAGCGGTGAAACAAATTAGAAGCAAATGTTTACAAGTTGCTTTTAATTAATCATGAATTTTTCGTATCATTTCATCATACGTATTAATTCTTGTTCGATATATGTATATGTACTTTATGTTTCAAAGTTCTCTATAAAAGTTTAATAATAGCGTTCGAAACTCTAACAATAATAATAAAGTTTGATAGTATTTGGACAATTGCCGGTAGGACGTTTTAAAAAAGTTTCTTTCTTTCTGAAATGATCTTGTAATATTACTGTAGGTACATAATCAATCTATATGATTTTACTTTGGGCTATGTCTATTCTTTGCTTCATTCATCATGCTTGATCATTGTGCTTTTGTTCTAAAATGGTTCTTCAATTTTCTATACCCTTTGTAAAATTTTCTTCTCTTTCTTGTCCTAAATCCTAAATTCTTTCTTACTAGATTTCTATAGATATTTTCAGTTTTTCTGTTCTTTTGTCTCGTCATATTCAAGGATCTTTCTTTCACTCGCGGAATACTGACAAACGTATGTATAGGTACACGTGGTGTACAGCTTGGCCGGAGAGTAAATGGATTTTTTCTTAATTTCCTTTTCCGATACTTTCACCGTTTCTATCTTTATCAATCCTTTCTAGTCGTGCAGACCGAAAGGGTACTTAAAGTCAGCAATTTTTCTTTATTTCGATGTTACTGAATTCAGATAGAAGTCGTACTTTTTTATTTTTTGCTATTTTTAAACATATAAAATGAAGTTAAAAAGAATAGCTGTTAATTTCTACGTTCTTCGTTTTATGTTTAATATTGTAATTAATATTATTCGTTAATAAATTCTTGCACAACAGGATCCGCTTCTATATTATAATATTTTGAATTCTGTGTTGAATTGGACCGAATGTTGTTATATTACATTTCTTTCTTCATACAAGAAATTAATTTAGTTCTTGTTAAATTATCACAAGTAACTGAAAACACATCGTGAATTCAAGTGATCATCTTATATGATATAGTTTGACATTAGACTAACTGACCTGTGATATGTACTTAGATACACTGTGTACAGATGATCTTAATTAAAATGATGTAATAAAATTAAATATACGTAGATGTATGTATATAAAATTATGTTTCTACTTCAATAAAAATTACCATTAATTTTGTCAATAATACTTACCTATTTTTTATTTAAAATCATTTCGACAAAATCACATCATTTTACACGCAATATTTAAAAACTTCTTTAAATTCTCGTTAAATCGCAAAAGGTACTAAGTAATCGTTTAAAGTAATTCATCAGAAATTCCCACTCTCAACAACAAAACTAGATTCTCGTTCGTTTCATACATCAAATCCCAGTATACACTACTAATACATTCTGGGAAGATTCTTCTGAAGCCATATATCCTATGGAGGTCTGTATTTTCCATAGGAACACGGACTTGGTTTGGAAAACTCGACCACAGATAATAATTCTGCTAGCCGATATCGACATAAAGAACCATGTTCTGTATTCCGAACGAGTGAGCCGACGCTTTTCTCAACGCGTTATCGATGAAACGAATCCATAAAACGCTGCGAGAAACGAACCTCCCATCACCGTACTGCCGATAAATAACATTTCGAAATTTCCTGTATCCAACGAGAAAGCTTCCAGCGACGCGGAACTAACAGACGCATCGTCATTCTCGTTGGAATTAATAAATATCTTTTTCATTCCTCGCTGTTATGTCTTAACGCTGTTATGTGCATACATTCAACGAAACTACTCCTGAAAACGTAAATCTATAGAGAAACCTACATTCTGACTTGAATCGTTAAAAGCAGTCTGTTATTAAGATATATGTACAGGATGTATAAAAAGTAAGAGTAAAAACTACCGTAGCGTGGGTCTACACCTTTGGATCGGTGGAGATTCGTAAAAAAAATTCGTACAAAATCGACCTTAAACTCGATTTTCAAAGTCAATTTTTTTTATTGAAAAATGGAATAAAAGTCTCATAAGAACCAGGTGTTGCAAATAACTCAATTCCCTGAGAAAAAATGTTAAAGTTTAAATAATTCTTAAACTGGATTTATTCACAATGCATTTACATTCTGCAGTCAAATGCAGGGAGAACTGCGTTTATTGTTGCACGTAGGCGACCCAGATCTACCATTATATATCTCGTTTCTTCCTTTCTTTCTTTCTTTCTTCTTTTTTTCTTTTTCTTCTGGTCTATATAAATAGTCATTTTCTACGTTTCTGCCATGTTTCTCCCCAAGATTACGTATTAATTTTGCATGATAAAAATCACATTTAATCGGACGTTATAATTGTTTAACGTAATCTGTTCGCTTGGACTATAAACAATTTTCTCCCTCGAAGAAAAACATTCATTGCCATCAAATCTCGTAAGAAGCAGACACGTAAGCAGCAGATCTGCATCCTATGCACGGTGATCCAAACTTGTTCAGAAATTGGCGAACCGGTCGAGTATGATGAGATGGAGCATCATCGTGCATAAAATAGATGAAAAGACGACTCTGTCGAAAAGTTAAAAATCGCAAATATGTTACCAAAAGCAAAAGTGGTTGTTGATGTTGATTTTCTGTAAGCCTAAATTCTAGTATTTTGTCGATTGAAGATGCTAAGATTTGAGAAACTGCTTTCATCCGTAAATAATATAAAAGGCATGGATCGCATTACAACTTATGTAGCATCCAACGACGAAAACTTTCGTCATTTGGTTGGAGTGTTTGAATACGACGAATTTTGTAAAGTCGTAAGCATTCTTTTCGAATTATTCGTCGCGCTGTTATGTGATTAATTCTCACTCGACGAACTATTGTATGTAAGTCCAACAGTGGATAAGTACGAGAAAAGGCGGTAATTAACCTATCCTTCTTTACGCCAATTTATGCGAGTTCGAGCTGCATTCAGACGTCATGATATTAATTCTTAATTACCAAATTGTTAACATAGTTGCTGAAAATCGAAGCATCACGGAATGTCTTCTGCATGTAGAGATCTCCCATTATTCCTGTATTTTGATATATTTCTCGAGCCAATCTGTAGTTTCCTGTTGCTTCCTAAATAGCACGCTACGTTTTCCTTCGAATGTGAATATAAATGCAAACACATTGCGAATAATTCCAATTTAAGAATTATTGAAGCTTTAATATTTTTTCCGAGAGAGCAGGTCATTTGCGACTCATGGTTCCTGTGAGACTTTTGTTCTTTATGACGAATAAAATACGTTACAATGGAAAAACTGACCTTGCAAATCAAGCTGATTTTCGCACGCTTGTTTTTACAAATTTCCATTGATCCAAAGGTGTAGAAGTATGATACGATGGTTTTTACAGTTGCTTTTTATACATCCTATACTTGTATTTTAGCGGATATTCATTGTGACTCTGACAGTTCTTAGTAATAAAACTTAAATACACTCAATCCTCTTATATCACGGTACTCTGAAAACACAGTTTCGATACAATACGCCGCAAAAATTGCAACGATCCTCCTATACCACGATATTCTTCTAATACAATTTCCATGTAGCACGATTTAATAAATTTGGACAACTCTCGTATAGCACAAATGTTTTCATCACACTATTTTGGTTTTACTTAATATAACGCGGAACGAATCAACCGTGTTATAGAAGGTTTGGTTGCATTTTGTTCTTTTACAAGCTTTTCGTATTTCTAATAATTAAGTCATTGCAAATGTAGTTTCGCATTTGTACGAGTGACTTTAGTTATAACTTTACAAAATTAAAAATAGTACTGATTGGGTGGCTGAGATATATCGCTGTATAAGTCAAGATTTTAGGGATTTAATCACGTATTTTAATGTACATAAATATCAATCCTTTAAATTCACAGATATGTTATCATTTTCACAGGATGAAAAATATAAAGAATTTCCCACAGCAGTAAATAAACATAGAACAATTATTTTATGAAATACTTACTATGATTCTCAGTTAGCTATATTCTTTAGAAAATTTTAAAACAAATCAAGTCTTTATCATGTTTCTTAATAAATAATGTATAATATCTATTGTTTTTTAGAATTACGTTTCATCTTTGCGTTAATTTTTAAATTAAAGTTTTCTTGTTTTGAAAGATTTTGATAAAAGTTTACTTTATCTCATGTTTTTTCCGCTATGCCAACCGATTTTTTTTTATTGAGAAAGAACTTCTTCCTTGACTGATTATTCATTGTACATAATATATGTAGTATGAATCATTCTTACATTAATATGTAATTTTTTAAATATTTAACAATAAATTGCAACGGTTATCACTTGATTTTGTTTTAGGAATTCTAAACGTAAAGTAAGATATAATTACTTATGGAATAATCTAATAAATATTTGATACAAAATTATAGAAAAATACCACCTGTTCAACCACTTGTTTATATATGTAAACGTCTATTATTTTTCAATTCATCGCAAAAAATCATGTTGTGTATTAAATTTATAATCAGGAAGGCAACGAAAGAATCTTAAGAATTAATCATCTCATTATCATTCACTTAAAATTTAAAACATCTACTATAAATCGATACATGTTGGATCTTTCTCTTCTTCTTTCTTCCCTGTATGTCTGATTTCACAGTATGTGTTTAAAATACTTTGATATCGTATATATTTTTAAGAAATACGAATTATGGACTTTAGAAATTTTACAGAAGCACGAGAGACCTAACAATGAAGAAGGAGTTTTTAATCACCATTTTGAATATTTGACACGTCCAGCCAGAATGCGATATTTTGTATAATTAGATATTTGTGGAATTTTATTATCGAAATTATTGCTTCCTAATTTAGCTTCGCCTGCTATATGAAATTTCTCATTCTGAAGTTAAATTTCTCTTTCGTTTTTTTTTTTTTTCATTTTATCAAAACGGGAGTTTCAGTTAAGCGAATAGTATGAGTACGTAATCTCGATCGTATATCACAACAGATGTAGAATTTCAAGCAATAAGTCGAAATCGAAAATGATGTTCTAGATCTTGCAAAAGAAGAAAAAAGAGGGGGAAAGGAAATATACCATGTCAATAAAATCCGGTCTCGGGATTTTTGCCCACTTTTTTGCATTCTAGTTTACCTTCAAACCTATCAAACATTCAAAGTCGAAAGTTCCACAACTCTTAAAACATTCAAGCCTTTTAAAACTTCATAAATTTCGTGAAATCATGCTACGGATTGCTGTTGGTGTTTCTGTAAAATTCTCGAAATCGACGAAGGTTATATAAAGAGTTATTAAAATCACATAAAATTCCAGAAATTGTATGATTATCAAATACTGGATTCTTATGCAATATTTAATAACTAACTGTGCATTAAAAAATTAGTTAAAGAAATCGTAAAACAATATATGGGTTTCTCCTAATCTCGATAATAATCTCTTACTCAACTAATACTCTAAGTCTATCTTCTCTTCAAATTTACATGAAAAGATCATCACTCGCGAATTACTAATCCAATCTTCATTGTTATCACACAATACACTACACATAATATGGAAATATACTATAAAAAATACAATCAAAATATACTATACATAATACTATACATAGCACCATAATACACAACATATCACGAATATTTTACAATTTTTATTACTATAAAGACGATGTTCAATACAAATAATATAAAAACAGTTTAACATTATGCACTACACATATTTAGCTATGAATCAGTTTTTCTCAATAAAAAGTATAACCATAAAAGTATAAAAAGAAAGAGATATAAATCAAGATCGTTATAGCATCTAATTTTAATAGCATGATAAGTGTCCCTACTATATTTCTTTAGTTATCTTACTGCGATCCTCAAATTTTGTGTCTCAATCCCGCTTTCATTAGCGAGAAAAGAACTTTTAATGTTCCTAAAAAATCTTCAGTACACAATTCGAATGATAGAAAAATACGATTCAGTCAAAAGTGACGCAAAAAATCAGAAGATTTCAATCAAAGAAACTTTATCAACCTTTTTACAAACAATTTATTTTTATTCACTTAAGCCAGATTAATTAATTTACTAATCGTTTTATTTGAGCAAAAGCATCTTATAACCTTCCAAAAAATTCAAGTCTGAGACACAATTCCATTAGGCAGAACGATTCTGTCGGGTGATGTATCACAAATGTCTAACGAAACGTTCTGAGATTTCACGGAGTTTCAGGCTTAAGCCCAAGAGATTTTGGATCGTTGGAAGTCCCATCGCCAGATTCGGGTCAAAATTAACGTAGCTTCGAGATACATCGGCATTCTGTTTCGATAGGGAACAGGAATGAAAACGTGACCTCACGATGTTCTGAGAGCACGCATCGAAAACGGCACGTAACTCGTTGGCCAACATTCAATGCCGTCCTTAAGCTTAGTTCACACCAAGAGACCATCTCAATACGTGACTACGACGTAATTGGAAATACTCATCAGACTTTAAGGTAAGTTTATTCATCATCGTACAACCACTTCGAGTGTTCCTCGAAGTTTGGCCCTAGAAGTGTTCCTAATTTCACTTGAAAACAGTTTTTACGAATCAGTTCCCTCTGAGCAATAGGATTCGTGGACAACAACATTGATGGGCAAGTTTCCTTTCTACCATGCTTAAGTTCGTGCAAAAACTATGAAACGTTTATACGGTGATTGAATATTGTTAATTCACGAATGGTTACGGAAGTTTTTCACTGGGATCGAGAAAATGGTCTCTAGGCGTCGATCGGAATTATGATTTGAAAAAACGATTATTTTATTGTTAAGTGAATGTTAAATATCATAGAATAAATTGTGCTCTACTTATATTTAGTATAGGACATATTGATAAGTATGATGATCAAGATTAGATTCCGTTTTTACATTATGAATTTTTCCTCTGTTTTCATATCCTCAAAATTATATTAACAGATGTTTTGAAAGAATATACTGCTTCTTTACGTTCAAAAATACTAAAAAGTAGTACTGTATTACTCTATTAATACACCACTTCAGAATGTAAAGATATTTAAAAAATAAAAATGTCTATAAATACATTTTTGATTCATTGCACGATACGTCTTATTGAATATTTATTTAATATGAATTATTCATATATTATAGTGAGCTTTTATTGTAATTTTTGCGTTCTATATATTTTAAAGAATACAAAATATACATAACCCTATGAAGTATTTGTTTTTTGCAATTGATTAGTAGATGATAGATTATTATTAGAAGCTGGTTAAACATTAATTGCTTCAAAACTAGCAACAGATTCCAAAACTAATTAATCATGGAGTTATTCTTTGCCATAAGCTATATCTGACATTCATAAGTGAAACTTTTGGATTACAAATTCGTTAATGACTTTATCCTCGTGTTACTATTGATGTGTAATTCCGAATCTAATAATTATAGATCGTATTACAATAATCAGACAATCAGTGGATTGCGCAAGAACTATATGACGTTATTATAATATAACTTTTATAAAATTTGTAAAAATGTGTAAGATTAATAAACATTATAGCGAATATACATTTTTTATAAACACTAATTATTACAAAAATACATAGTTCAGATTAACAATTATTTATTATGTGCAGATAACAGTGTAATTAGAGAAAAGCGTAATTTATTTCATGATGTTAATCGTTCTTTGTTTTCCAATTTGCATATACATAGATATATGATGCGAAGAGCATAGAAGGACACGTTTTATGAATTTTATATTCATCATATGCATTTGTTTTCACTTATTATTGTTTTATTATTTTCAAAAAGGACTTTGAAATACTCACTTTGAAAATAATTTACTTATCGTTTCTAATATATGTGTCATTTCTTAATATGGTTAAGAGTATTATCAAATTTTTGTTCTTACTCGTATAACCAAGTCTAAAGCTACAAATATTTAACTTTTAGCTCGACATAGTGCTGAAATACTTGTTGCATTACTAATAGGGTAAACAACGGGTTAACGACGGTTTAGTAATCATAACAGATGAGGTAGAACAGTTTAATCTACTTACTTCTTACGTCTTACAACGCGTTGCAATATTTAAACTACATAACGTTAGTGTATTAATAATGAGGGTATTTTAGAAGAGCACCGTCAATGATTCACATTGAGAACATTTGAATAGTTTGTTATATTAAGCAAGATATTCCTTTTTAATATTTTATTAAAACCGTTTTCCTTCGGTTCCTTTTGCGTTTTTAGAAATTAAAATTTTTCTATGTTATATATAATTCTTCTATTTAACGAAATAAAATCTTGTGAAACTATAGTGGAACATACATTTATTTTTATAGTTATTTGATTATATTACTCGAATGACTATTAAGATCAACGAGGTACGTAATGTTCTTGGTTGAAATTTTAAGTTTACATTACGAAACACGATAAATGATAATTAAATTTTTAATTATTTCTTAATTGAAAATAGTTTATACATACTTTACAATCTAAGAATATTCAATTTTAAAGAACTTGTTAATGAATAAAAATGGGATTACAATTAATCGTTTATTCACCATTAATAGCCCTTGAAACAGCAACTTGGGCCTAATTGCTTATTAATCCAGCAGAATCCTAAGTGCCGTTAATACCAATTAGCTATCAGACCTCTAATTGATTTCATACTACTAATCAACAAGTAACGGAAACCTAATTGCATCCAAGACGGATTAATTAATTGCAAACGCATCACTTTAATGACTATATTGTTAATATCTACAAAAAGTATAATCTATTAGATTAATATATACGAGATATTATTTTCACACGCGTATTCTTTTATTTTGTCTTACTTTATTTTACTTTCTCAAAAGAAATTATTTCAATTGTATATACTTTAAAAATATCATATATCAAATCAAAGTAATTTCCATATAATTCTATACGTTTTCCTCAACAATTAATAATTTGATATTATACAGGTTAATAAAGATATTCGACTCTAGAAATCAAATATTTTTCGTTCTTGTAGTTCATGAGTTTAGACATACATACATACATACATACAATTGTATATATGTACATATAGTTAACCCTTCGAATAATAAATATACATATAAGAAATATAACTAATTTTAGGGATTTTTACGCACGTGGGATATTAGAACAATTACAAATCTACATCGATAAAGTTTCGTCCGGAGGAATAAAGAGACGTGAGAATTTTCGTAATTTTACGACATACGCTTTCAAAAATTGAAAGCACACTTTCATTTTCTATGTTCATCGCATTCTTAATAGCCGAGCGTGTCATAAACACGTGTATTTCCCAAGAGCGATTCCGATTTCAGACGAGCGATTTGCGGCAACGTCACCGCTGCATTTGCGCGTTCAATTTTTCTTGTAGTTCGCATGTGCGGTTTCCGTTCATTTTCCGCCATGCGTTTTGCGTTTGCTTTCAAATCGCATATTTGCTCGGTTTCAATTCAGTGATGGGAGTGGCCATTCTTAACAAATATTGTAAAGAATACGTATTTCCTTTATATGAATTATTTAAGATTATATCACTTTACTTATTGGGCACACTTCACTCCTGCTAGTCTTTTCAAACGAACATTTACTTCTATATTTATCGATTTGAGAGAAAATAAGATAATGTTTTTAACATTTCTTGCATAATCGAATATTCTTTTCACAAATTAAATGCAAAAATTAATGAAAATTTGATGTCTCAGAACACTGTTATGGTCCTTGCTATTTCACCAGTAAAAATCATTACTGTACATTGAGATAAGAATGTTGTTTCTTAAACTATTTTAACTAAAATAATAAAACAAAATAAATGAAGAAAGAAATATCATTGTAGATAAATATTTTCAAATATATATTAATTGTAAACTAAATAATATATTTACAAGTGATAGAGATCTGGTTTGTGAGTAGAGTGGATGGTGGATGTGAGTTTGTGTCATGTTTTGATGTCACATAGGAGTGAGTGTATGTGTTTCGTGTGAGTATTGTGTAGTAATTATTCGCGTTAAAGTGCAGGTACTATGGCTGAGACTGATGCTGTGACCCATTATATTGTTCCTTAATAATTTCAATATTTCATTTCTAAATTCAAATTAGACGTTAATATTGAAGATTTTCAGGATTGAGACGAGAAATTGAAAAAATGCCACATCATTTAACATTTGAATCGCTATTCACTTGGGAAGTGTATTTGTCATATTATAAGCTTTTAAAGTCAACATACCTATATATGTATATTTATTCGGAGCATTCTTACTTATTGTATCTTTATCGCAGTCTCTTACGAACGACAAAATAAACCTGTAATTACGCAGGGAGGCTAGAACCTAAATCGTGAGGTAGCATTTCACAACATATTTTATGAGCAAGTTTGAGAAAATACTACACCAAATTTTGTCAAAGCTCATATTCATATACGTTTCCTTTCATGCTAGAATTTAATCTTATTATTACGTTGCTGCCTGGTTGCCAACCCAATAGCTGCTGCCCAAAGTTATGTTCCGTGTGAACCGCTTCGTATAAATCAATGTTATGTTAAATCGCGACGTGAAATTGACGCGGCAGTGACGCTGCCCCGTCCCGTGTGAACTATTTCATGTACATCTATGCTATCATGTACACCTATGCATCCGGAGGAATTTCTGCGACCCTTACCTAATTAATTCGAATCTTGCGTTCGTTCAGATATCGCATATCCTTTTACCGCCAAGTTAATAAGTAGACTTTTCTTTTGATCGGTGAAAACCAATTAGTGCGTATATTTTTCTGGCATTTCCGCTTGAATCTTGCTAACTGCTCGGTCGATTCTAACAGGACCAGTCTCATTAAAGAGATGCATTCGACGACATTTCTCAGAAGTCGGAGAAATCGGTATTGTTTAAACATTGATAGGCATCGTTTGATCAGTCGAAAGGATCAGGCCAGTCTCGCTTGAGCTTTCCATTCGTATACATCTGTCAACAGTCGGAGAGAACAGTCTCGTCCGGGCTTTTCGAATGTATTCGTATTCTTCAAGCAGTCGTGGAGCAAGAGTCGTTTGATTTCTCATCAGTCGGAGAGTATAAGTTTCATTAAAGTTTCTAAACCGTTCGTTTCGTCTCGGCAATTGCAGATAAGAAACATTCGAAAGCTCGTCGTTCGGAAAAAAATATCCCTTGTATCGTTTGTCGCTCTATGAGTATCGCTTATTTATCACACACATACAAATAAAAATAATAAATCTTATTAGTTTATTATGACGCAATTTTCTCCAAATTATAAAGTTAGGAGTGTGAGTTCAATTGAGTCGCTAACAATGGTTGATGCGAGTATAGATACTCCATTGAAAAGAATAAATAAGTAAATATATAAACAAACAATTGATTCATTAAAAAATGCTCTAGGTATTTAGAGGAAATCCAATGAGAGATCACGGAAACAAGAAGAGATTGTGGTAAAGTTCCATGCCGTAATCTTCCAAGCTTTTGCGTTATTATTTTCGATACACGAGATCATGCGTTATGCAGAATTAGCTTCCATTTGTCCAATAAATTGCGTGTTATTTCTATATTAATTCCAAATGTATACTATTATTTGCATCAATATTTGCAAATGTGCTTGGTATAATTCTAGTCTCAGATTGTAGGAATTATGTTCTTTAGATAAAGTGGTTTTTGTGTTTTGAATATTCATGTTTTATTAATTTTTTGTCATTTTTAATTTTTTTTATCATAAAAGATCCACTTCTGGTTAAAAGCGATGATTCATTCTAAAAATGGTTGCTACCTGTTCTTTTTTTTTTTTGAAGAATCACCATTTATCTAAACTTTTGTATATCACTTAACTGATGTTGAATCCACTTATCAACATACTTTGCTTTTCCCAGTTTTAACTCAAGTAACGAATAATACTAGAATATATTACCTTCATCCGAAATGATATTTTTCTTGCTCTCTGTCGTGGATAATTTTCAGTAATATTTCTTGGAACATTGTCAACATCTTTTAACTGTTCCCTTGGTGTATTCCGTAATGAAAGATCATCTTGAGTTTCATGAATCAACGTTGAACTATTCTAACATTTATCTTATATCTAAAGAAAACATAAGCTACATAACTTTCTTCAAATGCTACATTTATGTTGTTTACTTACTTACTTTTACGTTTACTTACTTATGTTGTTTATTTTTGTGACATTTTTTCGAAGATGGATTAATATACGAATATTTTAATTTTTGGTAGCGAATAATAAAGTAGTTCAAGTATTTTTCTTATAATTCTTAAAAGCATTTAATACACGTATGTTACGATAAAGTTTCTTGTTAATGCGATCGACGCTAGAACAAAATCTAATGGATGGTATTAGCCTGTTTTTATATTTTGGAGTAGAATATGCATTTTTATACAAGTATAAATATTTACGCATAGAACTATCAAATTGTATTAAAATTATAATGAACTTATTAAAAATTATCACGAGTACTCTACGTTGAATACTCAATGTATATTTCTGTATTATATGCATTCTGCACATGTTTTTATTTTCAAATTTTACGTAAATGCCTAAAAGTTCGTATCATTATATAATGCATCATTTTAAATTCCTAACGTATTGAAAAGCTGACTCACTATAATAGATGATCAACAAAATTGTCAGGTAATGTCAGGTAAACAAGAATGTCGGTCTGTTACAAAATGTAAGATATGCGTTAACATCGCTTGATTACTTTTGACTTACGCCGCATGATTTCTTACTTAATACCATATATATCATTTTTTTTAGAAATGATTTCACAGAAAATTGAGATACAAAAGAACTAACAAAGATGTCTTTTATCAATAAAATGAAGTCAATTAAACTAAAAATAAATATGAGTGATAAATATGACTATTGTAAAATATATATAAAACGGAAAGATCGCGAAAAAGCTGCAAATTCATTTACTGAATATGAATTATAAATTTTGTAGTTGTGATGTGATAAGGAACTGAGAATTTTTGAATATAAATAAATTATATTCATAGTTTGCCCATGAAGTTAGAGATATCATCTTTCTCTGCCATGCAAATATCATACAATATAACGTTTTTAAGAGCCGCAAGAAAATCCCGTTATAATCTAATTCTCTGTCTAATCATAACACTTTTTAATCTCTTGAAGTTAATTTTATTTACTGCCATATGTATACGGCGATCTATCTAACAATAACATTTATTAATGTATCAACTGTTTTCTCCGATACCTACTGTAACACGAATTTTTCAAATTGCAGTAAACTGTCTCTTGTAAATGTTTTTAGAGATTTACGAGCCGAGTGGGTGGAAACTGTGAATAGGGTGAATAGAATTGCAGTGCATACCTAAATTTTGCATACGACTGGCAGCAGCACCCTGTTGCTCATCAAGCGTACAATGCGCGAAATTGTCGCATATATTTCTAATTTCGTGGAAACTGACTTATCCTAAAGTCAGAAACTGACTAAATGCGGCCAAAGCCTGGCTTTCGCATAAATTTTCGATAAATCAATTAACACGCAAGAGCGAATCTTAATTCCTTGAACCGTGATGTGCATGCAACAATGTCCTCTCAACTGTAATTAAATTATATTAAATAGATGACATTATTGTATGTTATGTATGATATTATAATCATATGTATGCAGATAATGATACAACAGATTTATAGTCATAGCGATGTTTCTCATTCAAAATCAATTTCTAATCATAAAACATGATGAATTTTGAGGTTTAGTTTTGAACACATGATACAATAATAAGTTAATCTTGCACGATTAGCTAATATTATTAATGTAAAGTTACGAGTCATAATCAATGTCATGAACAATCTACATTTTCCCGTATAACAGCAACGAGCTTGGTAATAGAATTAGCGAAACTGTACATACATGTAATTTTTATAAATAATAGGGCAACTAATTATCTTATTTGGTGTAAAATTGTGAAATTATGAAAAGGAAGTTCATAATCCATAACTTGCAATTTGTCAAGCTACTAATAGTATTAGTTAACAAATTATTATGCAGGAGTGCTCTGGAATTTGAAAAAAGGAAAAAGCTGATCAACAAGGAAAAGCTAAACAAACATAATGTGCAATTAGACAATCTCATATTATATAGATTTTGCATTATTTGGAATACTCGTAGCGTTTGAAAATGTTTAAACACAGAAATATTTTCACGGAACTAGCACCTTTTATTTTAGTATAACGCGATGATTTTTATTATTCATTAGATTGTTTAATTTTTCTGAAAATGTTTCATTTCCTTTAGTGCTATGATCTTTTACGTATTTTTTGTGCGGCTGTAACATATTCGTTTCATGGCATCAAAAGTTTTGTAACAATTATAGTAAATGACAGTTTGACGATCCGATCAATAAGACGGATGGAGTTAAATTTCAAGTTAAGTTATTTCTATTTGTTTCATCCAGAACATTGAAGCAACCACGTGAGCTACTCCTCAGTAAAGTTTATAACACGATCGTAAAGAGAGCTGCTTTTCAGTTCGAATCTTAAGATTTGTTAGGGGAGCATGAACATTTGCATTTAGGATCTTTAGCTTATTTCGCACTCAATCGTCAAGAACGTGCTTAGTAACTCGATATCTCCGAAGGGTTCTTTGAAACGTGGTTTCATATGGTGACGGTACAAGTTGCCGAGGTTCTTGACTCGTAGCACAACCTTTTAAGAAAATCGAACACCTCACGTGTATTCGAGTACCACCACACCCTTACCAAGAAAGGGCACGCCAAAGACGCATGGAAGGGTGGCCCTGGCATTCGGGCCATTGATTGGAAAATTAATTTTTTGGCGACAATGAATCGGCGCATGTCCCAGCAGGCAGATGCTTTCTGTCCTTCGTCAAGGCACATTCCAGCCTCCTCGGAGGACACACATTCCAGCTTACTGGGGAAATATACATTCTAGTCTTCTAGCAGAGGCAGTTTCTGGCTTTCGTAACCAGATAGTTGAGACATACTGTAACATCCATTGAAAATGCATCTGCTAGCAGTCGATCACAGGCATCAAACATATTACAAACAACGAATTACATACATTGTGCTGTATTCGATTGCGTTTCTTGTTTTCATTAAAATACAAGTGTTTCGTTATTATCGCATTTAAACGAGTGTAAACTTTAGTTCCTCTCGTCCAATTATTCGTACACTGTGGCTGATAATCGCAGTTATATTAACACACAATATTCGCGTTTAGGTCAATGAACTACCGGAGACAGCGCGTCCGTACATTATATCGACCTTTATCAGATCCACCGTCGTTTTGTTGAAAGGAAATCTTATTGTAAGTTTCTCTTGAATTAGTGAAGTTGAAATATTTAGCTAAGAATAACATTTCTTCAAATTCGGCATTTCGTTATAAATTTATAATCATTATAAATAATCATCTTTCAATCTATAAGCTATAAAATATATATATATATACATACATACATATATGTAATAACGTAAATCCTTAGGGTAAATCAGATGATCGATTCTGGAAAATCGAGTTTATTTTGGGAATAATTAAATTAAATACAATAACAGTTAATAACGGATTTACTACAAATTTTGCCTGGAAAATCGAGAATCTAAGTCCTAAATTACCGTTATTCTCTCGTGATTCATTCGATTCAGCAAATGACTGCTGGTAAAACAAAACAAAAGTAAAAACATCGGTCGGCAGATAGTTTGAATTCTATAGAATTTACATATATATATAGGTTCGTTATGAAGATATATTCACACCTTGGATAAATAAAACCCGATATAAAAGTGAAGTATTATAGCTTTAATCTGAAAACTATACTGAAAATATACATATGTTTTAATAACGGTTATTACACAAAAATGTAATATTTGTCTAATTTGTATTTCATTTATTATATTTTTTCACTATTTTTTTTTTTATTAATACTATATGCTAAAGTTTTTAAAATAGGAATAAGAATTTGTATTTAGCAGAATCGGTGTATTTATGCAATTTTCAATAGAACGTGTTTACACATGACAAAGATTCGCTAGATCACCATCATTACAAAATCATCTGTTTAATATGCTAGAACGAGTTTGCCGTTATTATCCATCAATGAGTTTTGCGTCTATTTAATGGATATTAATTTATTTCGTTAGTTAAACGTACTACCAAATTACTATTCGATTTAATTATATGATTAAAATTATTAAATTGTATTAAGAGACATTATATACAATCAGAGTTTTGGAATCAATAAAATCAAATTTTGCATTGATTTTATAAATATTATATTAAGCTATAAAAATAGCAAAATTTTGTTATTTAAATATTTTAGAAGGTTATTCCTTGAAAGACTGATTAAAATAGTATTCTATTGAAGTTAATTTTATTTTTATAGACACACTATCGATTTTTATATATTTATGAGAAATTTAAACGTGTAAAAATCTACAGAATATTAACTATTGTAGTATCGCGAACAAAAGAACAAAGAGATATCTGGTGAGCCATAAACAGTGTAGAGAGAGCCGAAGTGCCCACAGGCATATCAATGTGTCGTCGATCCTTAAATTGAATAGTTTCGTCGGGAAGGCCTACGCGACCCTGGCCACGAGCGGATGCTGAACACGTGCATGGTGGAGCTAAGAAAAGACAAAGAGATGCTAAGCGAGAAAGACGAATTAACAGTCAGTGTCAGTGAAGAAGCCAGAGAGTGTGAATCGAGAAGTCAGCAAGTGCGAGTTGCGTTGCGAGATAGTGTTGCTAGTGTTGTTGAGAGAATGTGGTCCGCGCGAGAGAGAAAGAGAGAGAGAGAGAGAGAGAGTGAGAGAGAGAGAGCGTTGAATCCGTGGTGACGAGAGTTGAAAATTAACTGTTGAGTTGTCTAAATTATAGTACGTTATTGTATTTAGTTCACGATAAACAACCATCGTTTCCTGTTTAATCAACATCTGTACAGTCCATTCATTGTAAATTAATCATAATAGTTTAAGATACTACACTATCAATAATACTATGTAAAAATATACATAATGTACAGAATGTAATGGTTTTTGTTATATTTGGAGAATGAAATAGTTCTCTATATAAGTACTACTTCTTTAATTGTATTCAGAAAAATACAAATTTTTATAAACATTTGCAGTCTGCTATATTACAGATAATGGACTTAGAATATAATGGGTTTCGTAAAACTGAGAACATTTCACTTCTCCGCTGTTGTAATAAAAATACGTATTTGAGATCAAAATAGTTTGCATAAATAACTTTCTTATGCTTCCATTGGAAGAGACTTATAAGCATTAGTTGCAAAATTCCTTCTCAACAAAATACAAAATCTCTTGGTTGCTGACTAAAGTAGTCAGGAGATTTAAGATCCATCTCAGAAGAAGAACGAGTTCACTAACTTTAGCCAGGAGTCTAAAGAATTCTTCTTAAAAGATTAAAGTCGGATAACTCGTTAAATTTCGAGATTGCCGTAGAATGAAAGATTATAAGGATAGTAGGCGAATTAATTTCGAAATCAAGATTCACACGATATAGTTATTATGTTGCTCGTTCATTGTGTCTTTTAACCTATTTTCCCTTTCTCTCTTAACTTTTATCTAGAATTAGCTTTAACTTTAGTAGAATTTGGTTGAAAATATTTCTTGGAAAGAATGAAATTCTTAACGAAACATAAAGCTTTTGGTAATATTAAAGGTGTTACAAATTGTTACGAGCACATAATGTCAAGGAAGTTAGAGATAGGGGAATAAGGAAATGGCGAAATCGAGAATGTGTGTAATTCTGGTCCCTTAGAACCAGAAATTGCTACATATAATAATAAAATTAAAAATTAATAGTAAAGACAGATAAATTTTAGTTAAATCAATTTATATATAACAACAAATGAAATTATATATGAAAACACGAGAATAGATTGAGATATTATTATGCGAAATATTTTGATAATGCTGCTGACTTGATTGCTGTTTCCTTTCATTGAATATTACAAAATACACATTGTAAAATGACAGTTGTTTGGTATTTGTCAAGTTGCTCGTCAATTATAGACAATCAAAACGATAATTTTTAACGAAATTAAATGTAATAACATTTGTAAACAAATAACCCAAGAAGAGGGAAATTTTTTAAGTAAAAGTATTTAATATTTTTCTTTATTTTATTATTTAATCCGTTTGAGTAGTATTTTAAGATTACATTTATTAAAAGAAAATTTGTGACTCTTAGATTATTTCTATTAAAGTAACAAATTTTTCTTTCTTTATTATATTATAAAACATAACTCCCTCTGTACAAATAGGTTGAAAAATAAGTTTGAGAATTTTTCAGGTACGCGCATTAATTTTAAACTTCAAGCCGACAGGCTACTGTCTCTGTTCGTATTTATATCTTTAAACACGAACAATTAGCAAAAATAATAATTAAGAAAACCAATAAAAATTAATAAATTCAACTGATAATTGATAATACTAATACCGATAATATATAATGTTGACAAAATGTTTCGAATTCTTACAAGATTTCGTAAAGCGTTTAAAATCTCGAAAATCTATTAGAAAACAATGGATATCTTTTCACATAGAAAAATTCTGTGTGTCGTGAATTTAAATTACATATGCAAGAGCTGGCAAAGAAAATATACATTAGCGTGAGCCTTGATTACAGTGAATCTCGAGGCAAGAGCTGGATGAGCGCTTGCTTCTTGATATTCGTCGTGCAACGAGGTGCTTAGACGGTTAGGATTTGCGGATTATGTTTATAGGATTAGGATCTCTCTCGAGAAGCCTTTCAACAATTCCTCGTCGTGCATATACCGGTGCACGAGATCAGATACGTGTATACGTATTGCTAGAGTATTCTAGCAGAGAAATCGAGTCTCAGAAATGATAAATAAACTGTTAATCATTGGTAATCGCTTTTTATCGAAGTCAAGCATCCATTATGCACGATAGATTATTGAAAAGTTGTTTAAATATTTCATTCGAATACATAAAAGACTTTTTTGAAAAATATGAATTTTTAATTTTAATAAAACATATTTAAAAGGTATGTTTCGTGTTTTCTGTATTTCTAAATATTGTATACTTTGTATTTCCATTTTATATCTTTATAAACAAATACGAAACTTGACATACTGTAATAAAATTATGTATACTGTAGTAAAATTCCAGACTCAAACAGAGCAATTATCGTCTATTTCCTTGACACAGACGTGAACAATTTACAAACTGATCTAGAATTCTGTACCCACCTCATACAGACAGAAAGGGTACATGGAATTCCATGGAACTGTAATTAGACTACAAAGCATAATGAGAACAATTAAACCGTAACTCTGTTACAAAAGTAATGAAACACACGCTACAGTTTTAAATTAATTTTTTATATTTTTTAAACTTTCGCTTGATTATTCGTTCATTTATTCAAATTCATATTACGTTAATTTATTTTATATAATACCTGGAATGTGTTAGTTACTTGAATTCTCCTAATCATAGACAAAAATATAGTGTAGGGAATAATTTCTATCACATACCGAATTCATCAAAGAAATATTTCAACGAAATACTCTTTCTTTTTTTTTACACTTAGTTTTATTTTCAACTATTGTTTATATATTTCATTTCTAACAAGATTAGTTCAAATTAATTTTTTTCATCTTCTCATAAGAAAAGCTCATAAGAAAAACTGCTAGCAATTCGTTTCTATTCTGGTTAATTCAGCAATATTCAAATCAGATTGCGATTTTTCAGTGCATAAAATTCAACAAAGAATATTAAATTTGGTAATATTTCAGAAGAAATAAATATCTTTGTAAATGACAGTAATCTAAATAAGCATTATAAATATAATCGCAAATAAGAATGGAATAATTCAAAGCTATTACAAATATTAATATTTTGTTATCAATATTAATCAATATTGAATAAATATTATAATAATTTA
This sequence comes from Bombus haemorrhoidalis, assembly GCA_014825975.1. Classification (NCBI taxonomy): domain Eukaryota; kingdom Metazoa; phylum Arthropoda; class Insecta; order Hymenoptera; family Apidae; genus Bombus; species Bombus haemorrhoidalis. Next base: position 2,033,036 of record CM026167.1, on the reverse strand, counting down.
ATAAATTTAATCCTATCTATGCAATATCATAACATACCTAATACACGAACATATTGTGTTCTTTCAAAAAATTGTTTTAAATATTATTTTTAAAATGCAATATTGTAATTAGAACGATGTAAAAGTTTTGTTCGATAAAAATTCATTGTATTTAAACTATAAAAATTTATTCTTTTATAATAAATAGATATCACATTATCAGCGTTTTACAATCTTTTGGGTAAAAGATTTTAAAATTAATGCTCCATAGATAAACATTTCTTCACATTATATAAGCAAATTGGATCATTTATGTTCTACCTTTTTATTGACCTAATTCTCAAAACATCTAACAGACACATAGAATAACTATAAACAATTGTTCATTAAGACGAACATCTGAAACTATTTTTAATAAATATCAAAATTCTTGTTTATTCTAGAATAAAATTTCATTTATACTGTCAGGTTGCTTACAAAGTTTCATCAAAAACTAATTAATAAAAACAAAAAGGTAATTTGATACAAAAAAAAAATAAACAAATGCTGGCATAGACCTAATATTTCGAAAGAAATTATTTGAAAAAGAATTTTTAAAATTTCTGGGCAAAATGGACAAAAATATTCAGAGATTCTCTGTGAAAGTATTTCTGCAATATTGCATGACATTATAAACGACTTGTTTGCGTTTTGTTTTCTATATAATTGTTTATTTCGTATTGTCACGTACTGAAGTTTACTAAGATAAGAATAAAACGAAGCATCTCTGCATGTAGTTGTTTCAATATTAAAATGAAAGGTAATAAATTGTTTTCGTTATTTCCAGCAGTTATTATTTGAAACAGATCGATACCGTGCTCATTTCGAAATGGTATTGTTATTTCAAATCCGCATCGCTTTACTTTTAAATAAAGTTTGCTCGCCTTTGAAACGTGATACAATCTGTCCGGACTATATTTTAATATGCATTTTAATCGGAATGTATCGCAATTAAAATAGGATTTCGGCGGAATATTTGTTTCATCGAAACGGACCTACATTGGAATTAATACAATTTAATGTGTATTTTAATCAAACAATTGTAATAAGAATTAAGTACGATTTCGTGATTACGAACGAAGGAGAAGTTTGCCCTAAAGCGTAAGGATAATGACATAGAGGAATAATAAATTCCCCATGAACTGTAATTAAGAACTTGCGGCGAAAAAATAACGGTAATACGTTTATGGAAGGATAAAAAGTATCACGAGCAGCATGGTAATGTATTTAACTGTAATTTTCTTTTTACGAAGAGATGTGAGGACATGATACAACGTTTCTTTAATTGTACTGAAAACGTCTCACAGTGGATTAAAAAATTTAAAACAGTTATTCTATTTTCAGCCTTGGCCATGTATTAATAAAAAAATTATATTGTACATTTGATGAACATATTTGATGTAAACTGTATTTTTAGATAAGTTTATCATGCTGGACATTTTTTATTCATACATTTATTCAAGTTAGACGGCCTATTTATGAATTAGGAGCCAAAGACTTCATTTCCTTAATCTATGAATAAGATTATACGCCTGTGTATATTTGTGTAGAATATGCATGTATCATCGAATGTATATGTATCATGGAATATATTTTGTTTATAATGAAAGTATATTGCCTTACTAAATGTGAAAGTGCAAAAAACAAAATATAATCTGTGGCGGACCCTTTATTCCAATCTACCGAGGTAGCGAATGTGTTCAATAAAGTGGAAAGGACTGAATGAGCAAATATTTCTGTCGGCGATAGCGCAAGTGCGAAGGCTGTTCAAGAAAAACGAAAATAGTTCCTTTTTCTTATAGAAAGCTCAATGTCGCGCGTACCAACGTTCATTTCATTTGAAAGCATGATAAAAATTTCATGAGGTTATGTTAACTCGTGGAAAAGTTATTAAGTTCTGAAGCTAGATCGGCAAAATTTCGTTGCCTTGAAAAATTCCCCGTGGCTAATTCATACGGAGAAGGTTACGTGACAAAATTTTCTTTCAGATTGGAAAACAATACAACTGAAACGTATAAAATGTCACGTATTATGGATCGGTTTTTAAACGAAATTCAATCAAGAACTAAATTTAAAAAATGGTACATGCATATACATACATATATGTGATCATACGTTCAGTACACGATTGAATGTTTTATCATGCAGTCCACGTTGTCACGTTACTATGAATCTTTTAGCCAAAATCACCAGTGGTTTGAACGGTTATAGAATTTAATTCAGATTTTGCATCTAGTATTTCTATTCATCTGGTATGACGAAAGAAAGTTTGAATGTAGATATACGAACAATAAACAGGTTTTAGAATCATTTTTCATAAAAAGATCGAAATAAATTAAGTTTTTAATAAACAGTCACTCAAAATATTGGAATCAATTATTTGATGAAAAGCAGGTTTAATTTTTTAATGTAAATGATAAGAATACTGTGATATACCATATAAATGTGATTTGATTATATCTAATCAAGCTTGTATTCATATAAAAATTGTTTATGATACGAATTTTGACGTAATACTCTCAATTCCTTCATATTTAATCTTATACTTGCAATTGTATAAAATTAATTATTTAACGAGTAGCAACAAGAAGTTCCTTAAGATATATGAAAATAATTTTCAGTTGGAAAATCCTGTAAACTGTGAACTTGTTCAAGGCGTGTAAAATGAAATATTACTATTTACGAAAATAAAAGGCACAATAATGTAATAATGGAGAAATATCTTCAGTATTTTTATTGAAAATAAGAGATAACAAAGTACATTAATTTCTATTTTACTCTTCTCCATAATCCGTTAATATTAGAAATAATTTTAAACTTTCCTGTGGCAATACACGTTGAAAAAGAGAAAAGAAAGAACGAAAAAAGTAAAGAAAGGAAGAAAGAATGCAAGGAAGAAAATAGAAGAGAGATAAGCGCATTAGATCAACTCTTTAACAACGGACAGCTTTTACCGTATTGATATTCTTCAAATAGTATTTTCTAAATTATTTAAAATAATAATATAAAATTTATGGATATACTAAACAAGTTTTGATTATTATTTCTATATTATCGATTTAACATCGTTCAAACTATATGATATATTATATCAAATAATAGATATTTCACATGGCACATCAACTTAAATTAATTATAATTAAATCCATAATTAATCCAATTTAAACAGTATAATGTTTTCGAATAGATTTAAGTTTAGAAAGAAACAATGTCTTCAATTATCAATCTTTGTCGAACTTTTTACTTTACTTAACATAGATGTTAGTGATATATGTCATCAACTCGTCATCAATTTCTACTATAAAAGGGAATAAGTTTTAACAGGAAATTAAAAATCGAATTCTTCAGTGAAAGTACATAATGGAAGTATTTGGAATAGGAAATTTGTTTAAAACGAGTAAAACATTATGACAAAGGATGGAAACAAATAAAATTGCATAATATCACAGGGAAATTAATGAACTTTTATGTATATTTTAAATTATAGTGAATAATAATAATATAGTGAAAAAGTATAAAGTATATGAAACTTTAGTTTAATTATTAGAGTATTAGTAGATTATCATTGGTAGAAACTAGATTAGTAGATTAATAATAAAATTATTATTGATAGCATTAGTATTAATAGAAACTTACCTTCACTTCACAAAATTAAAAAAAGCAGATAATACAATTATTTTCTCGTATCTAGTAGACACAAAAATTACATCATAGGGACGATCACCTCAGGCACATATCAATTCTAAATCATCAAATTTACTCGCAGTAGTCACAGGTGCAGTATTTCACATATGAAATACTGTACTCTCTTTTCTCCTCTTTTATCTTCGCTGCAATTTACATTGCGGAAAAGACACACAACGTTCTCCTCGATAGATTTTCCTTCAGGATTCCACACTAGCAACAGCATTAAAACCTATTTTACGACACTTTTTGTATTTTCGAAATGTCGTAAAATTGACACGAAACCATAGAACTTCATATATGAACAAATGGCAAGATTAAATGATTTCCTTTAAAGTTTTAACATATTTTAACATATTTTAACGATTGAATACTTGATAAAAATCTTTTGCAAAATGACATTTTTTTTGCCCTGCAGATTGAGTCGGAAATGTGAAAATTACAGTTTGTCCCCAAATGTCATTGGTCAATAGGTCTTTCGTCTCTATCAATTACAATGTTACAAATTAGATAACGTTAGTCATTTTTCAGATATTACTCGATATTCCAAATTAACGACAGTATAGCTGCACTTCCTTTAGGTAACAACATCAAACTAATATCAATAATGAAATATCATAGCACGCAATATAAAGTGTTAAACAAACACTACCTATACAGCACACGAAAATTCAGTAAAAGAGCGGTCATGGAAAATATCCAAAGCCCTAATAAATTTTATCTTACAGTTAATTTTTGTTGAAAGATCCTCGTAAATAGCGATTGTATTAAAGTAAAATAAACACGAAGTTAAACCTTTAAAATCATCTAGGACTGATCTTATCAAGAAACCAGAGTCAGACTGGCAGTAATTCTTAATTAGAGCAGCGGAGGCTACTACGACCTGGATGAGCACCTGCTTCTTGATATTCTCCACGTGAGAAGGATCTTCTTAGGCATCGAGGATTTTAGGATTAGGGTCGTCCATGACTTTTCCCTACTGCGAATCCAGCTGTGCCACGAATCTCCGGTCGAGATTACATATAGTCGCGTCGAGCAGAAAATTGAAAAAGTCTCTGTATGTTCCATTTACACATTTTATTCTCTCTACTTTCAACGTGATAGTACCTAGTCTTTGATCGTGTATCATGCTACGATACGATAGAATAGTTTATATTCTTGTACTTATCGGATAAAAGACTTTATCTAAGGATTTTGTTAAAAGGATTCGTGATTCTCGGATATCCATTTATCCTTGCAGAATGTATTATTGAGATAATAAACATAGACAATGTCTTGTTAATAGACTGTAGATATTTATATAAATTTGCACCTTTATTACGAACATGTTAATGAAAAAGATGAAATCTAGATAGGAAATTGGTTTCCCTATTAAATATTATTGAAAGTATTCTATTGCAGATATTTTATGCATTTTTATACATTATCTGTATTTTTACATCTTTATATTTTTCACAAATGCATGAATACGGATGATCGTGCATTTATGGGAAATTTGATAATAAAAATATGTATGAAATACCGACATGATGTTTAAAAATATAATAAAAATATCTAAAATACAGTTAATCAGATAAATGTTAGGAATATGTGTATAAAATATAACAAACATAAATACAAAAAAATATTAAATACTTGCTGTAATATTTAGTGAATTAAAAAAATCTTTGTTTACATTCTATTTCTTTCGTCGCATGTAATCATATAGAAATATTAAAAGACAACTGTTGAATTAAAAGCTAGTTATTACATTTAATTAAAGTTTTCATTGAATTTACATATTTGTACAAATAACTTTTACAAATCTAAAAACTCCCTTTTTTGTTTAGCTTGTTCATAGTTGCCAAACATTTACTATCTTAATAATTTCATATTTATTGTTCGATTAAAACCATACTGTATCCTTTTTACCATGATTACTTTGATATTTTAATGTAAAATTTCATTCTTTTAACGATTTTCACAATTTACACGGAAGATCACTTGCATTATCAGTTAAAAATGTTCGATTCAAATATGAAAAGAATACGATGAAGTTTCGTTATGTAACAATGAATCTATCGAGATATATGTAATTTTGTGTGTTATACCGGATTAGCCGCGTAGTAGTGACACGCATATAAGTATGAGTGTGTGTGGGAATACGTGCGTGTGCAGCGTCTCGTAGAGCAAAAGAATGCAACTGTTCCTTACGCATGGTGGTAAAAAGATAGTGAGACAAAAGGATTGCTGAGACAGGTGCAATGGATATCTACGAATATCTTGTAAATCACATATTAAATAAATCTGGAACTATTTTAATATCATTTCTATGTGTAATGTAAGTATTCCTATATATTTATTTCGACGACTAAGATCCACAATTCTCAACAGAATCATTACTATCATATTTTAAAAGAAACTGTTTTCTGTGCAGCGATAAAAAATTATATCGTTTTTATCCTGAGTATTCAATTGAAGTGTGGTTTAAACTTGAGTAGATTTGCATGTAGGCCTCAAAGCGAAATCTTTATTGCGTCTACGATAAAATACTTTAAAGGCTTTTTATGAAAGTAGATATACACATTAAAATCAGTACTCTTTTCCTTTTTAATTTACAAGAAAAAAATTACGGAGACTGAAGAAGATAAGTTTATTGTCTTTTACCTACGCTTGAATATAGGTACGCTACTATATTAAAAATTTTTAATTAAGGTTTCAATGACTGGTAAACACAAATGTATTTTAATGATAATTAATCCTGACTTATACAAAAGAGTTTGATTCAAAGTTGAGAATCGTAGAAATATAATCGTAGAGTATAAAGTTAAAAATAATTCGAATATTGTTATGCTGAAAAAGATTTTTTAAAAATTCTGGAAAAATCCTAAAACTGACTCTTAGCAGGAATTCAAAGAATAAAACGAACAATAAAGAAGTGTTCTCTATCAACATTTTTAGAGATATTGCTAAAGTGAGGAAAATTAAATTAAATGGAAAGAACGAAGGTTTAATTAATCTTGACAATAAAAATCTACTTGTTACTCCATGAACGGTATTTGAAGAAAATAAGGAATGTATAGTGTTTTACAAATGTAACTTAACAACAAAAGATAATTTACTGTTTCATATTATTATATTTATAAATGAAAAGCTATTCTTGTAAGAAACTATTTACTTAGACGAAATGTACAGAAAGAAACAATTCCTTGTATGTATATTTATATATGTATAATTTATCAATACTTTAAATAAAAATAAAATACTACTCTTACATATGTAATTATATTTAAACCATTCGAAGTTTGGACATCCTACTGTTAATATTAGAATACACTGTAAAAAAAACAATTTTGTCTCTATTACAAACATAACATCTAAATATCATAATATGTATCTAAATAATAATCTAGTAAATAAATAAATATGTCTAAATACAATAACTAAATTCTATAATTTTACCTGTATGTAATATTTGTGTATATATATTATTTGAATCATAATATGCTAATTTTGTGAGCTATATAATACTTATATAGCTATGTAAATCTTGAATCCTAATCGGATAAGCAATTACAGTCTTTAATAACTAAATAACTCGTGACAATGGTGCGTTTAGCTACTAACATTTTACTAAAATTATTATCTATCCATTAATGTTACCATCATTATCTGTCACAAACAAAAGAAATAATAAAACTGATCGGCTTGTAATAACAGCTACAATCGTAAAACTATAATAATACTATAACTAAAATCGACGAACTGTTATGAAGCAGATATTGGAGAAAACCTAGTCACCCAAATAAATAACTTTACGAATAAATAAACTACGATGGGATGGTCGATTGTGGACCAACCAATCTTGAAATAGGGCTGTGTTTAGGAGGAAGGACAGCTGACAAACGGGAGAACATCGGAAGACATGCATCCTGGTTGGCCGGAGAAATCGATCGTACGCGAAGAAAATTGGATGGCACATTGTCCCGCAAAACAAATGAACATCGTGGCCATGCCACGTGATTGGCTATTAAGCTGTGGACGATACGGGGATATTAACCAATCGAGATCGTGGTTTCCATTAAGACTAGACTAGAACTACATGTAGATGACAAAAGTGAGGAACAAGAGCAAAATTATATGAGTCACTCAGAGGCACAATTGATCAACTTCGAAATTGAAAAGTTACAAAAGTTATTTTTGAGAATTTGTGTTATTATTTACACCATTCCCTTGCGATAGACGAACTTACGAAAGTAAGTAATTTATTTTTCAATCATGCTCACGTAGACTACAAAAGGACAAATCCGCAGTAGTTGTTGTAATAACAAAAACCAATTTTTATATATCTCTTTCCAAACATACAAAAATTATATCATCAAATATTCAATAGAAGTGAAAATTTTGTATTGAAGAGAAAGTTCTTCACAAACCAAGCTTAATGATGTAATTAGTTACTATTTTAGTGCTGACGTAAATAGCATGCGCTATAAATAAATAGTAATTGTTTCAAAATGTTTATGAGTCAGATATTGAAAGATATTGAATATTTTAAAAATTATAATATTGGACATGTAACAGTCGTCTAAATTACGTTTAAGGAATGTGTGTTTCTAATTATTTTATATGGAAAATTTGTATTGCACACGGATACTACAAACTGTAGGAATTACAGCAAGAGTAGTTACTTTATTTGTTAACATTATCTAGGTATGTAAAACCTAGAATCTGTTTTTGTAATAATAATAATAAATTATAAGTAGCTAAACAGGATGCCCTCAAAGTCTACGAATTAAATATCTAGCATTTTGTACGTGTATCGATTAGCATGCATTTGGTTAATTAACAATGATAAAAACCTATCGATAATTTAATTTGGCAAACTCATGAATTACATACAAACTCCAAGTGGAAAGATTGGATTGAATTATCGAAAAATCATAATACTTACAATTAACTTAATATACAATACAAAGAATACTATATTACAAGCTTCCTATGCTCTACTGCACGAACAGTGTAAGGGAATAGTATTCAGTAGAATATATAGAGTTTTTTCTATTTCCCAGCAGTACCATTGAGATTCTATTACACGAAAAAAGAGTATAGTCTGCACTTTGAAGCGATAGACACTCGTATCAACTCTAACAAAACACATAGGTACTATCGAATATAACGTAAGTACGAGATAAGCAGGAGGAGGTAAATAGAACAGAGTAGAACAGATGGAAGGTGTAGACAAAGGTTGAAGGAAGCTCGATCAAGACATCTGGGAACTGGAAATTACGGGACCAGTACCGTAGAGCCTTTAATGAAGCAACGGGCGCGCAAACAAGCAGAAATTGGGGAAGCCAGCCAAGAGAAAAGACGGAAGCTCGTTGTGTAACTGCGAAAAGAGGGTCGCCAGGGATGCTTGGGGTAATCAAGAATTAACGGATAATCGCGATGAAGAATTAACGAGGCATCGAGATCGTATGAATGATCGCTTTGAAGTTTAATTGAATTCCCAATGATCGAGCGAGATTAAAGGGAGAAAAAACGTCGTCTTCGACGTTATTGAATTGGTAATCTTGTTTGCAGTGACTGGTCAGAAACGTGAATTATCTGGCGCTAGGAAATATCGTATGCAAATAAATTTGTCTCTGTTTTCTTTTTACTGAGATCCTGGTCCGTTCTTTAATTTGGTGACACGGATGGTTCTATTGTATTGAAGAGTTATTGAATTATTATAGGATTATATCAATTCTTTTTGTTTTTTAAATATAAAAAAACAAATAAAACTTTTTAAGCATCCTGATAGCATGGAAATATACGAATGATATTTTTTACATATAGTTCTTATGTATATTAATACACTGATGATATGATAGATGTAATGTGTTTGTGGAAAATTTTTAAGCGCAAAAATGTATAGAATGTGCATAACAATAAAATAGTATTCCATCTAAAAATTAAAAGATAAAACAATTTTGTTCTTTTAGTTGTGTTTAGAAAATTTGCATAAATATTTGCAATCTATTTACTAAGTGTACCTATCTATAGTTTTATCCACATGTGGATCATATCTTTTACTAAAAATTCTCCGAAAATATGATTTAAAGAGTTGAGAATATTTCGACGAAAGCAATTTTTATGTTTTTCAGGTATCGAGAAATGGACATGAGATATGAAAGTATAAAGGCGTGCAAAATATATTTCTACATAATTTTCATGTTTATTGGTTTCTTTGGCATGTAAATCAGATTCTCCGCTATTAAAATTAGATTCAACGCATATTCGAATAATTAACAATTTAATCATCTAAACTATTTAGATAGTGGGACAAGAAAATTTTATGAGAAGTTCTATATTAATCGAAATTGTAAAAAATTTTTTAATTTCGAGAACATCAAAATTTCTTAGAAAGAAATAATTTAACATTTTGTTGTTGACAATTTTATTTGAATAATATGAAATACCTCCATAGAAGTTAGTGAAAATTCATCAATATGCATACTAATTGAACATATGTTATTCCGATGAATACATAAGCCACGATTTTCAATTTATTAACATATTCAATAACATATTTCAATCACACCGCATTACCGTCATCGTCATACGAATCTAAGTAACCGATAAATTAATATGTGTCCTATTATCGAATTGTACACGCGAATTAAAATGACGAAACGAGAGGCGGAAAAAAATCAAAACAATATGATAAAAACGATAGAAGGATGTTTCAATTTTCTATAGAAGTTGATAGGATCCAAGAAAAATCCTGCTAGAGATATCGAAAGCTGGGAGATTCCGCGGTTGGTCGTGTGGAGCACTCGATGCACGGACGAGCGTGCAAACAACGAGAAACGGATAAACGGAGAGAAAAAGGGAATGAGACGGAAAATAGCATGTTGCTCTCGTATGAGAGCGGAAAATGAGACCCGTTAGCGATTGTGCTTCTCCCAGCGGGATTTCGAACCGGAGAATATAGGAAAAAAGCGGGAGAAAAGCAGGGAAAAAGCAGGAGAAACGCGGGAAAAGCGAAAAAAAGCATGAAAAAAGAACGAGCAAGTAGATGCTTAAGTGTCTGAACGTACGCGAACTATTTCTTTTCCAGCGTGTGCATGAAATGAGCACTTTTCTATTGTCTCGCGAAAATGCTGATTTATCGAAAGCAATATTCGTCCTTACGGCCCGTTTTCTCTTGAATCGCGAGAAAATTGATTTCGGAGGACTATGCGTTAATCCGCGCACCCGTTGAAAAGGTATTGCAGAATGGGATTTGTGCGTCATCTATATATATATCACTGGTTGACATCGTTATTCGATTCGCTCGGTTTATTTCGTGCCTTTTTTTACATTCGATTTTAACACCAGTTTTTTTAAAACTCTGGCAATTAGTTAATAGAATGTGATTTAATCATAGAATAGGTCCATTTATTTTGCTTGTAATCCGGGTATGATGGAATGGAATGTGTATGACCTTTTTGGGCTCGAAGAGAAAGCGATATTTTTGTATGCTCTTATCATTGGATCATCGAATTAGTTTATGGCGTTTATTGTTTTGATGCAATAGCACCTTTTTATTCTTTGGCGTTTTTCATAAAAATATCTTTTAATGTTGTCTTCATCTACTTGAGATAGATATTTCGAACGTGGCCGATTTTCCAAATTAAAATCTGCTTTCCTAAATCAAATCACTTTGTCTTGGTAAACGTTAAAAATATTACTTGCAGAAATATTATCTTTCTTTTATGAAATGCGAGATACCGAAAATGAATGAGCATCTCGCTCATAATTTTTCAGTACTTTTATGTGCATTTATAGAAAGTCGAAATAATTTCAATCGTTCGAGTAGTTCTGTGTTTTTCAAGTATCTCCAAGCAGTTCAAGTACTTTTCAATCATTCAAGTATCGTATCCCCCCGCTTTTCAAGTACGTATTCATTTTCCGGAAACATTGATTCAATAATTATTGCCGCTACTGTGTTTTGATTTTTAATTGTGAATCTTCAGAGTTACGGGCACTTGGTTGGTTTTTCAAGTTAAAACGTCTCTTACATTATAATCACTTTTTAGACGTTATTTGCTATGACGTTGAGACTAAAGTGGAAGGATTGATTTTAATAACTTCAACTTAGGTTTCATTAAATTAAGATTGGAAGAGAATTGGCTATTAAATCAACGTCACATCATTTGTCATTGAGTTTATTATCATTTTCTGGCTTATAGTACAAACACAATAATAAATGATATGATATTTAAAAAATAAAACGTCGACGCTATAAACGTTTTACAGGGAAAATATCTAAAAATAAAAAATATCGATTGTAATATAACCGAAAGCACAGAATTCTTTACTATTTCTACTAATGTGCTTAAAAATAAAATATTTTGACATATCATATAAATCATATCATAGATGTATGTTCACAGAGGAAATATTTTTAGGAAAATTTCGGTATGTTTGTAATTTAGACATAATTAAAAGTGATACGTGTCTGTTTTTAATTAGTACGAAGTTCAAAAGTAGAAGACGATACTGCTTTAAAGTTTCCGTTCCTTTGATGCAGATGCTACACATCGCAAACAGTTTTTCTTTAAATTTATAATTAATATAATGATTAGAAGAAATTTTTCGGTAGATTGGATATGAAAATTAAAGAAATGGAAAATGTTTCTCATAGTTATGAAGAATTCTTTAGAAACTGTAAAAAAGAAGTTTAAATGTCATGGGCGTAATAAAAATTATATTAGAAAAATATGTAATAAAGTAGTTAGCAGATTTCTTCCTCAAAAGAATTTCAACAAAAATATTATTTGTAAAGAAACTATTAAATAAATTACGAAACATTATCTAAACACAAAGAAGAATCGTTTTTAATTCGTTATCAATTAAAGATTAAATTTATTTGTTGCAAAATAATGTAACTAATACATTTAAAAGAAAAATGTTTTATAAATTAAATTACGACATTATAATTCATTATAATGATACAACTTTATATACTGAATTCTTCATATCACATGCCAACTTATGCACTCGATTATCACACTCATACAAATTGACTACCTTCGATAATCAATAATCAATAAATTATACGAATAAATTATGTTAAATCCAATGCCGTTATACAACTTGCCAACCAAATATGTGCATCTATTCTGATAAGGAGATGGTAAAAACTGTGAATTTTCGAATGAGTTGGCTATATATGTATTCGATACTTTAGATTGATAGTAAAACAACCCTAAAGGGCCCTAAGTGCGTAGCCTTTCGTTTTCAAGAAATTAACAAGTTTTTTTATATCTTACTTTGTAAATTCTTTTGATATTAATATAACGTTTCTTTTCAATATTAAATTCTTGCAATCTATTTTTCTAAATCTTTTATTATTTTTATTTATTATCGTAATTCTGCATATTTTACAATTTTGCGAGTGGAAATTCTAATAAAAACATTTGAAACCTAAGAGATTGCTGAAGCAAAAATATAATTTCTCGAAAGCAAAGAACCATGCGTCCAATTCATTTTGCAGCCGTTTTATCATCAATAACTAATAATTTACCACCAAAAGCATGTACACCCAACTCATTCGAGGTATCGCAGTTCTTGATTTTTCCTTGTAAGCTATATGTACGCAATGCAACTAAAAAAGAATTAAGGGGTGATCAAAAAGCACAGGCTGCTTTCAATCAAATGATTTGCATGAAAATTACAATCACTCGAATGTAAAAACTCGAATAAATATCTCTAAAATCGCAAAAATACATGCATTAGTATGTGTTGCATCATGCAAATTGAAGGTATCAGCTGGTGGCTACGTTTTCTGATTAACAGTGATATATGCACAAACTTTTTTCTTTCTTCTTTTCCATATAAAAACCTACTTTTTCATCCTGTACTTGAACCTGTTACCATTCAAACGTTATTACTTTATTTTTACAATGTGACAATTGACTTTGATCGTAAAATTTCCGTATCCGTTGATGGCGTATATTTTTTTAAATTCGGAAAAGTGCTGCACGATAGAGCGCATTTTCGAGCTTGGAGCTAAACTGTTTGTCCAAGGGATATTACGTTCCATGGCGTGAGCTCCGTATACACATAAATATTAGCAACATGCTGCACGCGAACGCGCAATTTCGGACAGCCTCATCAGGCCGCTTTCTATCTAAAAATCCCAAAGCTTAGCGTGAAAAAGTTAATGGCGTTGGATATAGGAATGTCCCGTGCGCGTACACGATGAAAATTATTAGACAGCCTTACGTGAAAATATTGCAAATAGGTTTCGTCTCCGCTGTGCCACACAATGTAACAAGTTTATTATCTAGAAACATCGTTCTGAATTAGACGAGTTATGCGAAATGGAGTATTTTTGTCTACACGCGTGGAAATTAGCGAACTTTATGTATCCTATAAGATTATAGCTTAAAAGCTAGCTCGAATAAGAAGTTCCTACAAAGCTACGTATTTATTAATCTTTATTACTCTAGATTAATTAGTTTTCAATATAATATTCATTGCTATTTCCGATTGACATTTCACTTATCTGACAACTCCATTCATTTCCACAACCTATCAATATCAGTATACCTATGACCTACATATGTTTTTGACCTCCTTATAAAAATTGTTAATAAATATTGTCAAACTTAACAAAAGGTAAATTGCCAGAACGACGCAGGCATTAGTTCCAACATAAATTTGAAGGAGATATATTTTTTCGATTTCAAGAAAGGATATCCAAAGAAAATATTTACAGAGTTTGTTAAATATATTCAAGCGTTTATAAAAACTATGATCTTACTATAATCATACCTTTCCCGACAATAAATATCTTGCAACATCTGTATATTTTTTCAGATTGATCATATCAGTCATAGCAGTCGTCTCTCGTTATTGTTTAAACGAAATTTCAGAATTGTTCGCGTAAAGCCTACAATATGAACATAAAAATTTTCTATGGTAACCGTTTAAATACTTTTATGAGCCAATGTGCAACTCTTACAAGATCGTTCCACATTTTTATACATCTAATAGCTACCCCAATAAATTTTATGACAAACACGAGCCAGTTATACTTCATTATAATATATGCATTACACGTATTGCATGTAAAATACAGGTTACACATACAATACAGGTTCCATAAATTCTTTGAAACTCTCTTTATTGGAAAGATGATTACCGACAAGTGCTTTATTGTAATATGACGAAATTACGATTAAGCCTATAGCGTAATTTAATCCGTCAGGATACAACAGAATGAAAGTTGGTAGTACTGGTACTTCATTCGTGGCGTAATGCGGTAACGTAGATTATTCAGGGCGTTAACTAGTTAATGTCATCGTTGTATCGTGGCCTTTACAGTTCATCGATAGTCGATCGTATACATTGCTGTCGATGTTCGTTGTTCTATTATTGAGGGCTACTCAATGATACTGAACGTTAGTTTTATTGCTGACTAGAACTATTGAAATAAACGTAAATATCGCTGTTTGGTTGAAAAGAATATTGTCAATTTGTCAATCAAATAGTATGAAGAGTTTGAGCTGGCCGAAATGCACAATCAACGAGCATAGAGTTTTTTTATTCCATCCTTGTAAAATGATAATTATATGTTACGTGAAGTGTAGGAAGAATTTTTTATAACGTCTTCCTTCCTACAACAGAAGATTGTTGTATGAAAATATGTTAATGGAAAGCAGATTTTTGATCGTTATGTTTCTGAATATCTCTTTTCCTTTCGTTATTTAAAGCCACGTTAAACATTTGTACAAGCCATTAGCCACCTGAGAAAGGTATATAGGGTTATAGTTTGATGCAGTGGAGTTTCCAATATCAGGAACTAATAAGGGGATAAAAATGTTCGAATAATGGAACTTTCCGATAATACTATTAAATTTCATTTGTTCGTAGTGATTTTCATCATTCTCATGCATTATTTATGCTTTGATAGATATAATAATACATATAATAATTATATTTGTAACAGAAGAAAGCATCTGTTACTAGCAAACATCCTGTTTGTATAACAGAATATTCGGATAGTATAATAGAACGTTTAGATATTAAGTTATTCGAATAATGAGAAATAGTGGGTATTCGACTAATTAATTGTTGTTTTTATATATAATCCTTTAAATTATTCTTTACAGTTTGTTCTTTCCTTTCTTATAACAAAAGTAACGTATAAAGCAAAGTAAATTAAAGTTATGAAGTAAAGATTGAAAGCTAAGTATAACACAAGTAAGAATTAAAAAAGTTATTCGCAAAAGTAATCAGCGAAAAATGAAACGTGTTCCAGAAAAATTTATAGTCAAGTAAAGATGAAGTTAAAAATACCGAATAATTCATCATTTTGGTTTACTCTTTTAGATCATTATCTATAGTTTTAGTATTTAGTATACTACAGACACTATTAACTATTAAACATATCAATGAATAAAATTTGTTTTAAAATACAAATTTTTAACTCAAGCATATGATGCTATAAGATACAGAAGGACATACTTTTTTTTCTATATTTAATTACCGTACTAGATGTTCGTGTTTATTGTTTCATACTTTCAGAGCTGCAATTAAGGTCCATCAGAATTATTACTCATCTGCACGAAACTTACAAGTGTTCACTCGATTGAATTTACTGTAATATATTTCCCATAAAATTATCATTTTCTTGTCTCTTTGAGATTGTATCAGCGAAAGATATGAAGTAAATGTATACGAAACAGATAAGCTAGCAAGCACAAAGCACTGGAATATCAAGTATCAGTCGCAGAAATTACAAACATGATCCTGAAGGTTTTAATAGGCGGTCAGATATGACAAACAATGATATAATCCAGATATGGACCACTGTGTAGAATCATGGAATGAATCATGTAATCAAGCAGAAAAAGATTTTCACGCCTTTATGTTGATTGTGAACAACATTGATTAGAAAATGTTTTAATTAAACAGTCGCGTATAAAAATAAAATTAAAAATAGATTTCATCTTTCACAAGAGATAAGAATTACAGAAGTGGGAAAAAATAGAAAGAATTATTATAAACGAATACATTTATTATACTTTTCTGAAGAACAAAATGATTTAATAAATACTGGAATGACATATTTTTCTCTAAATGTAATTGTACTTTTGCTAATTTAAATTAGTTTTGCAATATAGTTATATGTATTAAATTTTTATAACATAATTTGATTACATTAATTATATGAAGATCACAGGAAAAAGTGTGAAAAGTCCATTTTTTTGTAGATTTTCTCCAGTTTAATATCATCAGATATTTAAAAGGGAGTACATATTTAGTACAACAAAATAATATAATACATAATACATATATCGAATGCAAAAAAACATCTAGAAATAATTGATAAATTCCCGACATTTTGTGAAAACCAAGGATATTTTTGAAATAGCCAGAAGAATGGAAAAAATACAGATGTAATATAAAAACAAAATGAAAAGCGTCCTTTTTACCTTGAAATTGTTTTTACCTTGAAATTGTTATTTCAAGTAAAATCTGTTTTATTATTTTAAAATTAGTTTTCTATAAGGAAAATGAGACTTATGTATGTATTATATAAGTTCCTATACATATACACAATCACGTTCCTTCTTTATAGTTCTGTACCTGTGTGCATTAATAATAGCAATATGAATTACCTTAAATATATTTCATAAAATTTGTACGCACTACATATATATATATGTAGTTTTAAACGCATCTCAGAACCCCGATTGATTGTTAAAGGCGATTAACTAATTCATAAACGTCAGTGTGAATCTTGATTTTAATCATGTGGTAGAATTGAATCGAATAAATTCAAAATTCAGATCGTCGCGCACCGCGCCGTTATTAAAGGTTGTCCAATTGGAACGAGTCTCGTTGAATTTTTTGTATCAACAGTATCTCTAAATTTTGCATCTGGTCGCTGAGAAACTGCATTTTCCTGTTTACACAAGGAAATTCAATAATCGGGAGTTAGGACGTTTACATTTAACGTGGAAATGAAAAATGCTGCACAGAAGCAGACACATAAAACAAAGTAAAAAAGAGAAGGAAAATACAAGAAAAAAGTAAAGATAAACATCGAATATAATTCATAGTCACGTATCATTGTAGAGGAACGATCCCAAACTGCAAAACTTGTCTTGCGCAATTAATGAAACCAGCAAACGTCTGTCCCGTTTACGTTATCAACCTAGTATGAGAAATTACGTAAATTAATTAAAAGCCACATTTATATGAATGCACTAGCCATGCAAAACAAGTTTCCGTGACCGTATAAATTCATGCGTTGTCGCGTGGATTATTAGAACTTAAACTCTGTGACGAAATTTTGCCCATTGGATCGGCATTACACGAAAATCGGCGTTTATCAGTGACAATTTCCTCGAGAGCGTATGTGCATCATGACAAGGAATAATTATTAAATGTTGTGTTTAGCTATAACACAGTACTGTGCGGCTTCCGAATTTATTAGCTTTTTGAAGAAATCAGAGATAAATGATTCAATTATTCTGTTTCATACTTTAATTTTTTAATTTTATTAAAGTAAAAATCCGCAATACATTTTTATTTGTATCACCCTTTGTTGATAGAAGATGAATAATCCCAAAAAATATAATCATCAGACAATCTTAATATTCATTACCAATTTTGATACTTATTTATTTGACTTATTTTTATTGTATGCTTCTTTTTTGTAATTCAGAATATCTGCAACTTAATATTAAAAAAAAAAAAAATAGAAACGAAAAAAATGATATTCGAGTAAGCTTACTATAACGTATTCACTGGCGTTTTTGATTTGTTTGAAGATTTTCAATGTGTCGACTTCCTGCTAATCAATATTTCATGGTAGCATATTCTTGTCATCAGTACCTTTATTTCAATTCATCTTTTTTTAGAAAACTGGAAATATCATTATCTTGAATAATTTATTACAATAAAGATTGGCGTTCTACATTCCCAGTTTATTACCGCGTAAAGGTATGTCGCCGACGAAAATAAAATTTATTCAAAAAAATTAAAAAATCTAATTGTGCAAAATTTCAGGGTTTTGAATAAATAAATATTTATAACAAAATACCCCAAAGTATTTGGGATATTTAATTGTAGAAAAATAATAGCTTTATTCGGGTCTTTAGATATTAATTACAAAATCTCATTCAAAATGATTATGACGTTTATTATTTTGTATAAAATTGTAATTATACATTTTAAATTACAATTTTTTAAATAAATTTATTAGTATATCAATAGTAGTATATCTTTTTTTATTGCACAAATATCAAGTGCCGAATTATATTTTTTCATAACTTTTAATGATTGCTTAATCTCTCCTAATTCTCCAATTCACATAATAATTATCTTAAGAATTTTGTATGACGATCATTCGATTGGCTTTTATTTTGGATTGGGAGGATTTATTTTGGATTTTGGATTATACCTTATTAAATATTTATCAATCTTCATACACGTAAATGACAAAAATTGTTGTACCACGAAAAAAGGTTTATGTGTAAAGAAAACTCATCAAGATTTCTTTTCATAATATTTCAAATAAATCACATCGTACATGTAACGTATTCAATCAGCAAGATATATTCCAAATTTTTCATTTTTAAAATCGCCATTGCTAATGTTAACCTTCTATGATCTAATCTTTTTTTTCTCATAAAAAAAGAAGTTATGCTAAATTCCAGATTTTATTTTTAATAATATTTTCCTTGTGAGATCGAAATAATAATGAATGACTAATGTAAAGAACCTGTTTAGGCGTATTGCAAATATTACTGTAATGTAGTATCATTTTATCAAGTAGAAAGATGGAATTTATTATGTAGTAGTATGGTTTGCGATTTCTTTCCGCGAGTGGAAAATTAGTTTGCAAACAAGGATTAAACGTCACAGACTTTTCCACGCTACTGAAAGTTATTTAAATGGACGACGTGACGCTTTATGAAGTGCATTACGTAATTGAAGTAGAACTAACTCTTAAATTTGTATATATAATACATAAGTAGACAAGTTTCTGAAAGATATTAAGTATCATGGCTATATACTAAAGACTATATATACTGTAATTTTTGAAATTAAATACACAAATATAGGATAGACTCTTAAAGTTTGAATTAAGTAATGTTAGTACGTTATGTATGTAACTAATGGTATGTCAAGTATCACAGCACAACGAAAGTTTAAATCATACTAATATAATTTCTTAAATATATTTTGTTTAACCGCTATTTGTTTATCATATTCCTAATTTAATTAGTCTTTTTGGTGTTAAATTGGCAAAGTGAACAAAAATTAGTACAGTAGGACGGTAAATTGTGTTACATTTATGAATTGTCTTATTGATATTAGAAAAGATGATACTTTTCACACTCTTTAAAACAGAATCACTTTTTTGAAAGTGGACAAACGACTTAAGTTTTATTGAGACGTTGGAAGAATTAGTTTATCAGACGACGTTTAAAAAATTTTGAGTAAATTGCAATTGATCGCAATAGCGAAAAAAATAGTACAGGTCGCTTTTTACAACTATTTTATATGAGGCTGTAACGAAAATTTCAACAATACGTTTCGTAGATTTTCGTCAGTTATGTGCACGCTGAAAATTCATAAAACAGATACAAATAAAGATGGTAAAGATAAAAAATGACAATTTGAAGTAATGGATTATTTCAATGAGAAAATTTCAGACAGAAAAGATCGAATACGTCATTTTCAAATAATTGTTTTCAAATAATGCTTTAGTTAACTCTTCCAAATAAAATGACAATTAATTTTGATTGTTATATTTATTTGAATTCTAAATATTGTATTTTACATTCATTTAAGTTGTGAAAGATACAGCCGAATATTTTTACAAGATAACAGCTCTCAGGCTTATTTTAATTTTAATTATCTTTCAATCATACGTGGCTTTCGAGACATTTTAAAGAAATTAGTGTATTTCTGATGTAACTAACGATGTTGAGATGATAGAATCAGAAATTACTTGAAGTATTATTTGTATTTCAAAATTGTTAATCGTATTAAATACAGAATATCAAACAGTATAAAATGTTGTTTGATTTGATAGAAATAAGATAACGTATTATTTAAATAATTATTCTTCAAACATGTCACCTGCATAATTCTCAAGTCTGATACACGACATATTACTTTTTTATTCATGGCAAATTGACACAGGAAACGGATAAGGGTTAAAGTCCATGTATTGTAACTTCAATGTTGCATAATACTATTAAGGTTTAATCCATACTAATATAGCTTATACGTATTTGTAGCGAAAGTTTATGCATAGCGTGATCAGACAAGATAAATCAATTTACACTCGAATGAGAATTACATTTTCACGTGAAAGCACAATCTTTACACAAGAGAAAGGAAAGCAACAAGAAAAGAGAGAACAGCGTAGGAAAGAGAAAAATTCGCATGGTGTAATTTTTCCGACACTTTATATGTAAAGCATAAAATTTTCATCAATTCTTAAAGGATCAAAACGAAAGACATGGAAGAGAAAATGGGAAACGAGAGGAAGTGAATGAGAGAGAGAGAGAGAGAGAGAGAGAGAGAGAGAGAGAGAGAGAGAGAGAGAGAGAGAGAGAGAGAGAGAGAGAGAGAGAGAGAGAGAGAGAGAGATGGAAAAGGGAAAAAGAAGAAGAATGGAAAAGAGCGAAACGAGGAAAGGGAAAACATTTGGAAGGAGTTAATTGGAGAAGCCCGCGTAGGAATTAGTGTGGCGACTTTCAGCATCACGTGCTTTTAACAAAATGTCAGAAAGTTAGGGAAAACATTCCATAGTTCTGGCAATTTCCGCAGCGGCACAGGGGCTTGCTCATTGGCTAATTTATGCTTAAGAAAATTTCTAGGCGGCCGGCGAGCTTATTTGCAACTGGAAACGTGCCGTGCCGAGCTCATAACCTTAGGCCAAGTTCATATTTCTCTTCTTGCCGGTGCTCGCGCTCTAGACGAACAAATTCGCGCTACCTGGTCCCCTCAGTCAGACAACCGACTCTCGTTAAGTTCGATTCATATGCGAATCGCGTCGTTGATCGCTGCCAACCAAATCTAAGATGGAAAGAGGAATAGGAAAAGAAGACAAAATGAAAGATGGAAAGATCGAATATACGCCGTGATTCATAAATTACGATTCATAAGTAATCACAGAAGAATATATGTAAGATGGAAAGAAAGTAAAATTTTGAACGAAGAAGGTGGTAAGAGAAACATAATTCTTTATTATTTCTGTTATTGTAACATTGGTGTGTTATCGTAGAGTATGAGTATATAGGATAGTCGATATAATTGTTTTAAGTCATAATCTCCTTTTCTCAGTGACATTTGAACAAATGTCAGAAGGAGAAAATGTATGTTTCAAAGAATATTATATCCATGCGGCCAAGCTTCATTGTGACTGCAATGCTAGTGATGCATGTGCATTAAATATTTGTATTGTTTTTTTAAAACGAAAATACATGGTTTTTGTATAGACTGAATCTTGCCGTCATTCTGCGTAAAAAATAATACTGAGTAAAGCGAAAAAAATGACCATTTTTCTAGTTTTAAATAAATTTCTTTATGCTACATATAGAAATTTGAATCTCGTTCTGTATTTGTACTACTTTGAAATGCAAGACATGTACTTTCAAATCTCATATTATAAGATAATAAATCAATATAAAACATTTCATAATAGAATTAGTTGAATTTACGAACCAGTTTTTCCCGTATTTATACGTTCGCCAGTACAAATTGCTGAAACGAAATAAAAACGTGTCTCTATTATGTATATAAAATAGCATTATTGAAATAGTATTATTTTATATCCTCTATATCCAGATATCTGATAGAAAATAAAATTGCTTGAGATTTGCGTTGTTCGAAAAGCTTGTAGCAAAATTTGAGAAGAATTTTAAGTTAATTTATCTTTTAGAAATTTATTACAACATATTATTGTATGCATAATCCCAGCATTGTTTGTTTTATGGTTTATTGGATAGTTTCACGATCACTATCATTAAAAAGAGATCCATAAAGATCAGGATAAATTATGTATCTATTAAATGAGGCGAATGAAATTGAATATTTCAATTGTTAATAAAAGCCAACATTTCTGGCATGTTTTTCATAAATACGAAGTCTAATTTTATCTCGTTAGAAAACAACTACTATTGATAGATCGCGAACTTCTTATTAATTATTACATTTAATATCCAATTAAGAACATTTCTCTAAACTCAGTATGTTATTGCATAGAAGCTTACGACAAATAATTATCTTCTAATCTTGGAAACGTTACGAACTTTTTAAATAGCCCGTCATTAAAACATCACTTTTTAATTATCTTACGACAGATAATATTATAAGCAATATTATGCTGCAACATATATTACTTTGTGTCGTCTTTTCCGTTTGCAAATGAAGACGAACAAGTGACAAATTTATATTACAACTCAATATTTTGCTTTCGTATTTGTCATTAACAAAATTATAGTTCAGTATATTTCGTAACTTGTTACAATGTGATCAATGAATTCTGATCCATTTTCAAACGGACATCTGTGGAAATTGGACGGTTCGAAGAAATTAATAACCAAGATCGAGCCTCGATCGTACAGGATAATGAAAGGCACTTTGATGAAAATCGAATTACGTGATAACGTTAACTACTTCGGCCAATTATATATCCAAAGTTATGTTACGTATCGCGATCTGATTTCTGAAATTGCGACACATATCTTGTTGCTTCTAAAATATCGAACTTGAACTTCAGAGAAGAGACCTTTCATCTATTATCCATTAAAATGAAAGGAAATACGAATTCTGAAGACCAGATTGAAAAACAATCTCTCTCTCTCTCTCTCTCTCTCTCTCTCTCGACAGGAACACTCTCTAGGAAATGAGAATCAGACCAGCATCTTCGCTCAGTGCAGTTAGGTGTCAGATAAAGTTAAGAGTGCTCGGATAAAATCAAACAAGTTACGATTTAGAAATCGTACTACTACTACTAGTTACGATTTAGAAAAGCAACGATCATCTCTAGTCATAACTACTCCAATCTCTGACTGAAATTGATCCAAAATTCTAATTCCGCTTTAGAACATTAATTAAAAACCAGTACAAGTTGAATTTGATTTTATTTTAATTATTTTAAATACTCGGACCATATTTTAAGCATACTCTGAATTATCAATAATTTTGTTTAGGTTGAAATAGCATTATAATATTAATGACATTGATGATACACGGAAGCTAAAGTTATTTTGCGAAATCTTTGAGCATATGGCTTTTTGACTTGTATTATATTAACGATTTCAACTCAGTGATCCAATCTGTGACAGAGATAACGTATAAAGGTATCTGATCCATAATAAAAAGGAAAGATGGAAAATTAATATCATAGAATAAACAAGCGTAATAGAAGAATTAGCTGAGCGAGTAGTACGTTAATTGCAAGATTGTTATAAAGTAAAAAGAATGGAAAAATACAGATATGAAAGGATGAGAATGTACAATGGAGAAATATGTGTATATTATTTAAGAGGAAATTGTACGCCAAGTCGAAATTAAATAAATGTACGTATACTCATATTGGAGCATAAAAAGAACTCAGAAAAAGAAGTCAATTTGAACGATGTACAATTGTTCTTTACCCAATTTTTGGACCGACGTTATTAATGTATTAGGATGGTCGGAAAGTTTCGTCGTTTTGGTTTTTGCAAAAGGAATATACCACACATTTGATATAATATTTATTGTTACTCGATTGCCTTTCGCCTATCTAATCAGATATCCAAAAATTTTATTTCCTGGCTGTTGAACTTTTAAGATACTTGTACCTTTATAGTATCGGTACAGTTAGTTTCAGACGACTTTTTTTTCCATTAAATATTTGAAATCTCATGTAAGATTCATTTTAACTGTAAAAGTATGTGCAATGCTTATGCAAGCAAAAAACTACTTAAATTTTTCGATAGCATTTAAAATGCTATAAATATTTCTTAAAGATCCAGGCTGTAGGAAAACTATCAATTCATCTAAAATGTATTGAGATATCTCGATCGACAACTCTTCTATCTATCAATCTAACAATATAAAAAAATTCCCTATGAGAATTGGTCGCAATATGGTCCTGCTGCTTAAAAAGAAAAAGAAGCAATATAAAATGCAGTATATGTATAAAATGCACTTCATTATCGAATAATTTATTGATTAAATTTTCGACGACAAATAATTTCTCAAACAGTATTTGGTACATAATTTTGATAAGAGTTTACGTTTTAATGAGTAATCTACTGCCAACGGAGTTCTTCTTTTGCTTATAAAAGGGATGGTTTCTTCGAATAATTTTGTAATTTATCATTTATTTAATTAATTATCTTATAATTAATTAATTTATCATTTATCATTTACTTAATTAATAATTTATTAAAGTGCTGGAAATAATTAAAATATAACTACATGTATATTTCAACTATCTCCGATTTGTGAATATCACCAGATAAATTTCTAAATATATTTGGCTAAATATATCGAAAAATCCGTAACCAATTTAACAGTTGCGAGAAATATAATTTGACAAAATGCCGAGTTATGATCTTAGTGGTATATTAAAAGAAATCAAAGAGAAATATTTGAAGTTAACTAGTTACAAACATTTCGTCTTTCCGCAACTTAATGACGGAACTCGTATCTATCGATAAACAATAGACAATAGATGTTGAATCTTAATTAGAATGGTCGATTCCATTTATCAGACGTAACATACTTTAGTTTTTATAAAAGGTTTTTAAAAATTTTAAAGAATTCAAATAAAATTCATTAGAGCTAATGAGCTAATGAGCAACGACTCGGAAAAGTTTCTAAGATAAAAAAGATGCTCGTGTCATTCTACAAGGTGTTACATTTCTCTCAAATTTCACTACGAACTTTCTAAATAATCTAATACAAAATACATAAAATGACAACACTCGCTTGTCAACTAATAACTATTTTGCAATAAAACAACGGTAGATAACGTTTTTCTGTTTTTCGTTTGATACGCGCACGTGGCTGATTGAATTTATGGATAATAGTATAGATGAAGAATAAGTTGCCAACAAAGAGAAACAGAGAACAGAGGAAGAAGATATTAGGCAGATCGATATACCTATAGGATAGCCAACTGTTAATTGCACATGTTCCCGATACCTACTAAAAGTTCAGTGTTGTTTTCTAGGTTGCTCTGTTACGTCATATGGGTGTGTTTTTATCTAACAGAAATGTACGAGGTGATTCGTAAATGTGTATTTATGATAAAAAGAATATATGTATAACGCCAGCAGAAGTTGGTATGTATTATTGATATTAAGTTGAAAAATATGAAAGAAAATATCATAACGCAATCTTCGTAGTCGATAAAATTTTGGAATGAGTCATCTATTGTCCGCTATGCAAGGTTCTATTCTGTCAACCATTCTTCATTCTATTTTATACAATACGAGTAAATTTGTATGTCACAGCGAAACTCAAAATTACTAAAAAAAAAAAAATTGTTTGAAACCTTCGAAAGCACAGTCGCTTTTATTTAAGAAACTAGAATTTACTAAGTAAATATTTATATAGGAATGGGTTGGTTTTGATCTCAATTGTTATATTGCAATGGTAAAAATATATAAAACCTCAAAATCTTAAAAAATATAACTGGATAAATTTTGTGTTTATTATATTTGATTCTTTGGGAAAAAGAATTTTCTCCTGCCATTTTTACTATCAAACACAAGTGAGATATTTGAAGTCTTGTCCAAATTAATCACAAAGCTTCGAGTGAAGCTTGTGCTCATACCACTTAAATTACTTCAGTTCGAATAAACTGACCTCAAGTAATGAATATCCAAAGTGGTGTAAACGAAGATCATATTTGCTGAAATATTGTTAATAGTGAAATTTCCTTCACACAAGAAAAAGTAGGAAACGCCCATTTTTATAAGTTTGTTTTCAATTCCCGCTATAATTTATAATCGCCTAACATTTGTTTCAAGTTTCCAGACAACGTAATATCCAAGTTTAAACGAATGTACTTGTACGAACTTTGTAATCTAATACCACATTCAGTTAATTTTATATAGCTGTATAAGGCTCTCAGAAAAGGAAGATTTGAGTAAAGTTAATAAAAAATAAAGTTTGAAGGCACAGTTGAAAGAACCTCAACTTCATTTGAAACTTCAAAGAACGTTTCGTATCAAATAAAATAACTTCACACTGGTTATGCTATTGCGAATGAAGCTCAAGATTCACGGTAAAACGGAATATAATGTATAATATATTAAACAAATTTCTCTTAACTTAATGCAAACAAACTATACATAAATTTAACAATTTAATAAATGTGGTAATAGAATGCCAAAATGAAATAAATTAATAAACCAAAGAGTAACGTTGAAATTTGGAAATGAAACAATAAAACGTTTCCTGATGATAATCCTTTTTGTCTATAAAGAACAAATGGAAATACCAAGGAGAACTCATGAATCAAAGAATAGTCTTAAGAGTAATAAAAGAGTAAAAAAGAAAAACGCGGAGAAGCAAGAGCAAAAATATGGAAAAATTCCCTCGGTAGAAAGAAATAAAGAGAAGGGGTAGTAGAATGTAAAATACCAGAAACTGTGCTAGAACGTAATAAAAAATAAAACATGAAACATGCTGCGACGATATAGGAAAAGAGGAGCGAAATATTCATAGATAAAACTAAAGGAGAGATTAACAAGAAAAGACAAGTTGAAGAGAAGTGAAAAAAGTGGAGAAAGAAGAAAGGAAGAGGAAAGAGGGGAGAGGCAAAAGATGTAAAAAAGAACGCAAAGAAAGGGACATCCTTTGGAAGTACCGAAAGGATGAAACACGTTTAATTACTGAGGCGTCTCCTCTTGAAGTACCAGCAGTTGTTTGAAGCTTGGCGACTGCTCGGAAACTTTCAACAAATACGCTCAAAATCTTCTACGAATTTTGATATGCATTCCTACATAACACGAATATAATGTCTTCTTTGTTCAAGTTGTCTTAGTATCGAAAACAGTGTGTCTTTTTTGAATTTACATTTATGTTGAAGGTAAAAGAAATAAATAAATATAAATATTGAGAAAACTAGTTAACGAAATGAGAAAGAGAAGAAGGTTTGATGAGTCTAAGATAATAATATGTGAGATTATTATAAAAATTGGTTTAAAAAATTGGAAAATTATTTGAAAGTAAAAAACAAAAAGTAATGTAAATTTAAGCATAAATTTAGATAAACTGAATTTTAGGTTATTTTATAGAGCTTCATATTAATTAGGAAAAATTTATTTTTGTATGTATTTTTATGTCTTGTTACTCCTACTTTGACAAAGAAGAAGATAAAAAATTAAGTTACAGATAGTTTTCGTCTTCAGATGCTGAAAATCTGTTGATAAGAGATAAAAAGACATTGAAAACTATTTATATTTCACCAACTTCATTCATGATTTTCATTTATTTATAATTATTATTGGAATTTACGTAATTTTAATTTAGTTTATGGTTTTTCATTCCTAGCTTTTGTAAATAATCTTCGTAAAGTGCATCTAGACATTACTTAAATCATTATTTGTATCAATGTAATGGCGCTTATAGCGAAAACAATAAATTTATTTTAATAGCATCAAATATATCGAAACTTCTTCCATTACAGAATTTGTTCAAAGTATTTCTTTCTACTGTATCTATTACATTGAAACATTAGATCATCTATTTTGTTGAACAGAAATAAATGGAAAAACATACCAAAGAACGTACATACGCAACATCTGACACTGCCCTTTGAAAATTGATCGCGAAGGGTTAAGGATACGAGTCTCGAATTAAGTAGCTTCTATTTTCGTCTCGAGTGTGAGTTATCGATTCGAAGCTACCTTTTTCAGCATGAGACACATTTTAGATTCAATAAGAATGCCATATAAGCAATACGATAGATATAATTTTATTTAATTTAAAAAGTACAGTATTTTACGAGTGTATTCAAACATTCATAGAGATCTTTTAGGAATATATTATTTATATGATATGAAACATTTTGAAGTCTTATTAGCGCTGTAATGATACACGATTATCGTGATTATATCGTTTAAGTTCGAAATAAGTTAAAAAATATACATATAGAAACAACAAGATATTTAGTGTAAGTAGATATTTCACAGAATTTACAAAACTATTTAAATAGGACCATCTCTAATGCTTATTATAATAATTGTATTTGAGATGACTATTCGTGTTGTTTTTTTCTTTTTTTTACTAAATTTATGTTCGTAATAAATCTTGTAATTTTTCCCAAATTGTTTCCAAATTTTATTACTACATATAATCACGACCGCCGTGTCTTATTACAGCATTAATGAAATTTCAAAGTATTTCGCATAATACGCATAATGTAGCGTTCAAATAGTTCCGTGAGCCATTATATGTCATACGAAAACATTTTACTTCGTTACTTCCGCTTTAAGATGAATGACGCCTGTGTTATTTAGCGCAGAGATTGGAACAAAGTGAAACTGAGCAGTTGAAATAATCCTTGGCAATCGCTTCTGTAAATGTAATTACTTAAACATTCGCATCTTTGTTCTCTATAGTAGTGGTAGAAACAACGTTCAATTGGAAGCTCCACTTTAAAGTAAATCCTATTTTCTATTCTGTTACTGAGTGGATGTACGTAACCCAAATCGGCTCTAACGACGACATCACACGGCAATTATCCTAATTGTCACTTTAGATGTTTCCGAAATTTCCTATCGGTCGAGAAGGAACGTTTACGTGAAATCGAAGCGACCGCTCGTAAACTCGAATTTCCGCCAAACTGCGGTTCGTCGTACCGATGACTAATTCGGCTTGATTATAACCGTTGATTGTTCGTACTTGTAAGCAATTAATGATCAACTTATATAGTGACTGAAGCAATGGCAAAACGATAGGAAATAAAAAGCATACGGAAAAAGGTATGATAAGTCCATTTTTTGTTGATTATCTGAGCTGTTTGGTTGGTAGCATAGCCAGATATATTAATAACGGTTCCATTATAAGAATTTTTAAATACTACGGATGATAGTTTTTATAAATCTGGAATTATCAAAATAATTACCTTTTGATTAAATAACATAATATTTTGAATGTACTATGTAAGATTAACTATATTTTATTAAAAAAAAAGCGAGGTCTTATTATGCACCAACAGAGTAGAAATTCTTATTAGCGCAGCAGCCTAACAGCATAGTGGATGAAAAAGTGTATGTAAGTATATGTATGAGGATAAAAATTTCTAAGTGCAAGTGAAAAATTCAGGAACGAGAAGCATATTAGAAATTTTAAGGCGAAAGTATATAACGGAAGAAGTGTTTTATAGAAAGCAATAGAATAGTTGTTAAATAATAGTGAAATAAAATGAAATTCAAAGTTATCAATAAAATTTACCTTTAATTGGTACTGCATTAAGAAATAAGCAGATATTATTAATAATTAATGAACACAAAAAGCAAAAATGATGTTCG
This sequence comes from Bombus haemorrhoidalis, assembly GCA_014825975.1. Lineage (NCBI taxonomy): Eukaryota > Metazoa > Arthropoda > Insecta > Hymenoptera > Apidae > Bombus > Bombus haemorrhoidalis. The sequence continues at coordinate 2,002,815 of CM026167.1, read as the reverse complement.
TGCCTGGAAAACGTTAAATATCGGCCGCAGAAGATAGCACACACACAACTGCATAATTCGTAGCTAATTCCTGATACATCGTAGCGACTATAATCTTCTTGGGAAAGCAATGAAAACAAACATTTCCGGTTGCTCTTAGAGCAAAACCGCATATTTATGTATGTGCGTCAGAATTATTCAGACAAGGACAGTCGAGATTCAATCCACTTATAAAAAAGAGCTTCCGTGCTAAAAGCTATTTTACATATGCCAGCATCGTGGATTGGCCTCGTTCATTTTTACTTTTCATTTCTTTAATAAGTAGTAAATTACATTGATTAGCATTATTTAAACGAAATAATAATAAAAACAAGATCGTTTCATAATATTATTTAAAGTATATTTCAATTATAGATACATTCATTTTATTTTCGTTTTATTTTCATATACTCTTGCAATATTTAGATATTCGGTTTTTAAAAACGTATTAATGCATGGCCTTAAAAAATTATCTGCTGTATAGCTATACGTATACAGGGTGATTCATAAATGCATGTCCATACTTCAGGCGTTGAATGTACACATTAAAGTAACTAAAATACGTCATATACATTTGTGTCTTGCGTACATTATGGATGACTACAGGAAATATTCAAAGCATTTGTGTCTGATGCCACAACACACGCAACTCCGTGTTTCAGCATTGATTGCATACATAACTGAAGCATATTTTGAGACCTAAAGCTAGCGAATCGATATGAATCAGATAGAACTTCAGGTAATCAGTATTATCTGCTTATGAGTTCATCGTTGTTCTAGCAGTGGAAAAATCAATAAATAATGTTGTCCTGGAATATATATGGATGATGTATATACAGATTTTTACGGATTTCTTTGTTTTTCTTACGGTTTAAAAAGATACAGAGAAAAATTTTACTACGAATATTTTGACTTAAGATTGCGCTAATTTTGTTATGTACTTATGTATGTATCGGAATCTCAACACTAACATGATCAAAACCGGCAAAATAACAAGTTCCACATTTCTTACTTTCACAATTACCAAACATATGAAAATATTATAACATAAAGTAATATAAGTAATATAAGTAAGTAATGTAGTGGATAATTAATATAATGTAAGTAATATATAAATATATATAAGAATTTTTGACAAAATTAACATTGATTTTTCTTCTTCTACAACGATGCATGTTTATACAAATATGAAATCTGTCGAACGTTGTGACTTTTATTTTTATAGAACAAAATGGATCATACGTAATTCGATAAAATAACACAAAACGGAAAATTTTGTGCATCCATTATTTCCTTATAAAGCGAAGAAAACTTTTCGGACGACTTAATATGTATGCGATGAACGTCCAAAATTAATTTTTTCAGAAACTAAGCTAGAAAGGAAAAAATCAACACATGCAAATGCTTTTATCAAAACGATGCTAACTTAATTATACATGCAACAATCATTACATATTACGTACAAGATAGATATTATCAATTTTAATTTTCACATAAACCTCGTGTCAAAAAGTTTTATTCTACGTTCTCGGTTTATTTTTGCATAAGATTTAACCTGCCGCGCGACATTTCCAAATATGCTTATAGTACCATCAAGATTCCATAAATCGCAGTCTAGCATTTATATCATCGGAAACTTCCAATTTGTCTTACAAAAAAAAAAAATTCTTATAAAAAGTCACATAAGGCGGAGAGATCCGACGACATAAGGGAAAGTCGATTGTAAGCTGCGTCTGCAGGATCTGGGCGGCGAAAGTCGAAAGTCAGCGCGACGCTTTCAGCGTCGGCGGTTCCCGGACGATGGAGTAAATTATTCAAGCCAGTGAATCGTGGCACGGCAACCGCCGCCAGCCTGTCCACCCGTTCGAGGATTCAATCCAGTGGAAGAGGTTCGCATTTAACACGGCGCGAGTCCGTTCTCTGCCGCCTTTTCGCTCGATCGACGACGATTGATCGCAAAGGGCTGCGAAACGACATCGTATTGCTCTTCACGATTCCGAACATCCAGCCATTGGCAGACGCGCTTAACGCTCGCTTTAATTACGGAATTAGGTCGTGCTTAGTTGCCACGCTTGCGCGGACACTAATTTTCGCGGACGGATTTGATTAAAACCGATAGTTGAAAAGCCTAGCTTCGCTAGAAATTCGATGATCGGGCGAAGTTTCGTCGCTTTAGTCGTGGTGAAATCGGTTGAAAATTATTAGCGAGGAGGAAACGTGTACAAGAAGGGAGAAATTGTTAACGAGGATGAATGAGTCTAGAAATTGATTTAATTTGTTGAGTAATGGTGTTTTAATTGTTGCAAGTCCAAAGGTCATAATATCGCGTATAGAATCTAGACTTTTATGCAGAATTCATATTTTTGAGAATATAATTGAAAAAGTAGAATCTCTGTAGAAAGTTGTTTTACCAATTGTTTTATCTTACCCAGTATTGTAGGAAGCCACATACTCTGTATGTTTCATATATTTTTTTCCATATTATGTGTATTCCGTGCAATTTTGCACTTTCACTTTTTGTATAAGCGCATAAAAATCAGCCTAATTATATGAAACGTCCATTTTCCAATGATTCATACTTTACCGAATCTCGAAGAAAATGTATTTATATAGGAAAGATCAAAGAATTGAAACATTATGTAAGGTTGAAGAGCAATCTAATGTAGGATAATGATATTTTAACCTTTAATAGTCAAAAGGCTTCACATACTTTGGATATTACACTTAAATTATAGGTTGTGACATATAAAATGTCAACCTTTAAAAGAATCATCATTCACTGAATCATGAAAAGAATGCGTAAATAATGTAAATATTAGAAATATTGAACTTGTCATTTTGGTAGATTTGCTGTAGTAAAAAGTGTAAGTTGAATCTTATCAAATGATACAATTTGATTTAATGATTAGATGCGATACTTAACAACAGTGTTATGAATTCAGCAGATTATGAATTTAAATTGTCTGTTAAAGAACTAACAACATTATGTATATTTCTTTTTACAATTAAATACGAGACTCGTTGATGAACCGGCGAATTTTATATACCACTCTTTGGTATATTTCTTATCATTTTACAACATTGGTAACATACTATGGAAAAATAAATTCTGTTTAATCCTCTGTCAATGCGTTTCATCTGTTAATTTCAAAACAAAAGTTTCACTACAGAAAATTAAATAATCCAAAGGTAAATAGTTTTTAAACAACAAAATAACATTATTTACTTGAATATTAAAAAAATTGGAATCATCTATATGAAAGAGAAAATTCTCAGCTTTAAGATGTAAGATTTAAGATAATCATTGATAAATAATAATCTTTGAAATTATAGCAACAATCCGTAAATCAAAAATTTTGAAAGCTAACGTTTTATCATTATAATCTCCTAAATTTGAAAGAATTTTTCAAGCTTCATCCGAAGGAAAATTTATTATTCAAATTATTTACGATAAGTATCATATATTTAATTAAATAGTCATAATTAAATTAGTGTTGTGTCAAGATTATAAGGTAAAAATTAAAAAATATATTAAAACTGTTAATGTCTTCAATATTTAGCTATTACGCTAAATATTTAAGACTAACGTTTCTCGTTAAGATTAAAGATTTGACGAAGAGGGAATATTTGTACCGTTTATTTAAGTAAGATAAGTTTTGCCAGAGATAGATGTCTCTTTATGCAGAGTGCACTTTAAAAGAGACGAGTGAGCGTAAATTACGTAAAACAGAATTCGATAAATTTACCCGCGAAATGTAATTTTGTGAATTATGAGAAACTGAAATACAGAGTAGCATCTCATGCACAGTTGCGTCTATGATATTATTCACGTTCCTTTTGAGAGAGGTTTACAAGCTTTGTATATTTCCTTATATGTATATTTCTTAGCATTTTACAACATTGGTAACATACTATGGAAAAATAAATTCTGCTTAATCCTCTGTCAATGCGTTTCATCTGTTAATTTCAAAACAAAAGTAAGTAAAACAAAAGACAAGAAAAATGTAACTTTATAATATCTTCTTTAACTTAGTCCTTTAAATGTGATTATTTAAAATAATGCATGTTTTCGATTGTTTTATTATTTTCATTTTAAAAATAATGTATGTAATGTGGAAAGGAACCTTGTTTTATGTTGACGTTGAATAAATTATTCTTAAATGACTTTTTTTTTATACGTGGGGAAATTCTTATGGACACCACGCGTCCTCTGGGAAGGGGACGCTGGGTAGTGTTGGACATTTTTAAATGACTATCCGTTTTCTACTTCTCCCAGATAGAATAGCAAATAATATTGATTCATATAATTTTATACCATAATAATGTAGTTGAATTATATTAGCATATGGTAGAGTGAACGAATTGTTTTATTCTGAATTAGATTTATTAGTATTTCTCACGTAGTTGATAATATTTCTATAATAAGATCAAAAATTATTCGAGAGATTATTTAAGAATATAAAGTTACTTACATTAATATTCAGACGCAGCACTATCTCCATATTTGTTGGTTTGCATAAAACGGGATGATTTAGATATCGTACTATTTATTTTATGAGAATATGAACCACTTCTTGGTATATTATAAGAATATTGATGTTACATTCGTCTGCTGTTAAAATTATACAAAATAATTATATAAATTAAATTTACTTCGCAGTTCAAACCGATTAGAAAAATTCCAGAACGTAAACAGGCACGAATATTAATGTTACGTGAAAATAAGCGAAAAATCTATTTTATAATTAAATGTTATACTGTTAGAAAGAAATTGTTTACGTATTTTAAGGCTATAATAATAATAGGATGAAGAACAAAATAGAATAAACTAAAAGTAAACTAAAATAAGATACAAAAAATAGAATAAACAACACGATATTTAAATCACCTTTTCTTATACAAAACAACAATTATAGAAAAATTATGTCCCAATATTAAGATAAAAAGTAAGGTAAACATTTATTCAAATATAGTCACAGGTAAATAATGAAACAATTTGGGACAAACTCACTTCCTTTTTCACATAGACTAATATATTAATTGTTCCAAAATAACATTACCATTAACTAAGAATGTATTATTCAAATAATTACTTCCCAAATATTTTGCTTAAGTAATATTCAAGCCTGTTAAATATTACATACGTATACAATAAAAAATTATTTTATTTAATAGCTATGTACTGAAATAATTGAAAAAATCACGTATTTACTTATTTAAATAAACTAAGTCATAATCATTTCAAGCAGCACGTAGCCGAATAAAATAGTCATTTCTCAATTATTTTCGTTTAAATAAGCCAAATAAATAAATAATATTTATATAAAATAGTCATTTCTCAATGATTTTCATTTAAATAATTTCCTACATAAATATCTCCATGAATGTATATAAACATTCATCAATGTTTCCGCTATCCCTTTTCACCTCACTGAAAACCAGGATCATCAATATCTGTGCGCTGAAACTACTTCATATCTCGTGTCTCCGCAGATATCTCTGAGACACATTGCGTTGCGATATAAAACGTTTAAATCAATAAAATATCTCTTTCCATTCGTTTCTACGGATAAATACCCTATATCGTGAACGTAACTTGGATAAGAAAAAAAAGAAACATTTCTGAAGAAATCCAGCGAATATGTACCGACCTCTCTGATGGAAGATCTTTTCTCATATATTTTCTTCGAATGAGAGAGAGAGAGAGAGAGAATGTTTGCTTCCTCCGACCGATACGGCGTAATGTGCCTGTGATTATCGAACTACGTGCAGCTGCATTCCTTCCGTCCATTATGTTCTGTAACTCGGAGCCAGGTCGACGTATGTCGCATAGCTGCGATTTAATGGGATGTCGGATCAGTTTTCATCACGATCACTCCTTGAGGACACAAAGGCGCTGGCGCTGCGGATCTTCTCCCCGATACCGGCATTTTCCAAGTAGAAATCCAGGGATTTCGACGTTTCATAGTTATCTGAGATTTACCACTCCCATATCCGTCAGTTATAATCCATTTATTATTTTAGTTTTCGTTTCTAGAGATAAGACTACACGCTTTCGTTTCACTGATATTTTACTAATAGAGTCAAATGTATAAATGCTAATAATAACCCGAAGACATCGTCAAAATAAACACACAGTATATACACACATTGGACATAAATACATATTTCTCCTTCTTATTTGTTAGAGACAACGCCATTCGAACAATCGAAGTTCCGGTAATCCATCGTTCCATTAATCGAGATTCCGATAATCGAAGTTCTACGATAACACGATGAATGTAATTTTCGGAAACAGCCACTTTTTACGTGGCTGAACGTGAAGATTCGGATTATTTTTGGGTTATGATGCTTTAAGTAAAATAAACAATATTCCTGAATTCCGTCTTTTTTAAGTTACTGAGAGACGTTTGGTAACAATAGGATGAATATGATTTTTGAATAATACCAAATTTTAAATGGAATGTGTAGATTTTGATAAATGTAATCTTTAGGAACTGTCGTTCCTCCAATAAAATTCATAAATTTCGTCAGATGTAATTACTAGTAATTATCGTTTCTTAAGTAAGCCACATAGGTTTGGGATGAATTCGCTGATTGTAATGCCATATAAAAACTGCGCTGTAAAGAGCTGCTCTTGAAAAATACTATTTGAATTAAATCATTGGCAACTAAAACAACTCATTGACTGCTAAAGGTCTCAAATTATAAACATTAATTAACGCTGATACAAAACCTACCAAATTTCAATTACATCGGCTGTGTATGGATTACAGCTAGCAGAAACATACATGTACCGTGTATTTAGATTTCCCAGTAGCATGCGAAGTTCTGGTCAAGTTTCCTGTGCTGATATTGTCGGCAAAACTAAAGTAAAAAACAGCAGGGACGTCATACGTTCTTTCGTCAGGCTTTTGTCAGCGCTCGTCCTATACTACTTAAACAACCATTGACGGTTAAACTGCCGTTAAAGCAGTCTCCTTCACAAGTGCTTTGAACAACGAACAAGATACGACATTCGAGAAAAACGGATAGCGCGATTTAGCTGTGCTCAAACGCCTGTAAAACACGTCCCCGTGTTTCGTAAACAAATGAAATTGAATTGTTCGAGATACGAGCGTGACTATGCTTCAAGAAAGGAAAGCTCGCCACAAGGATGAAACAGAGTGCGGGGCAGAAAGACAGAAATTTGTAAAATGTAGAACGAAACGAGGATAGAGTAGTTGAGAGAAAAGGAGGAATTAAAGGCAGATAAAAAAAATAAGCAAATGAAAGTAAATTGTGGAGCTGGGAGCAGCTGGGAATAAAAGGAATCAAAGGAAGACGATAAAAGAACGAATATAAACAAAGAAACGGACAAGTAAATAGAAAATTACGAGGATAGAAATAGTTGGAATGGAAAATTCCGTTGAAATGGAAAATGGCAAAAGTGGAAGCTGGCTTTGTAAAGAAAACAAATCCGAGAGAGATTAAAGAAAGAGATGGACAAACAAATAAAATACAACAAAAATATGAGTAGTCAGAAAAAAGAAAAAACGAAAGAAGAAGTAAGGAAAGGAAAGTAAAGGAGAAGTAAGGAAGGCAGGAATAATTAGAAAAAAAGAGAGATCACAGGAAGATACAAGAAAAGAGACAGAGAAAATGAAAATAAGACTGGCAAATGGAAAACAACGATAATAGCGATAGCTGTAAAGAGGAGATAAATCTAAGGAGACAGAAATCAGGAATTGGCACGAACAAATAGAAAATGAAGAAGGTAAGAGTAATTAGGAGAAAAAGGAAACGAAAGAAAATGATGGATAAATAGGTACTAAATACGAAAGATATGAGCAGCAACAAGGAGGGAAAGGAAACTCAAGAGAAGACAAAAGAAAAGGAGTAAACAAGTAAGAAGCGAGGAATGATGCAGATGCGGAAAATAGGACGAGAAACAGCAGGAAGAAATAGGTAGAGCATATAGACTCAGAGAGAAAAAATGGTGGTTAATTTTTGTAAAAGCCAACATGGAATTATAGGAACAGCCGAGGAAAAAGAAGAAACTAAAAGGAGGTAGAAAAAAAGACAAAGAAAAGGAAGTAAATAGAAAATGGTGAAGATAAAAACTGTTGACAGAGGCGAGTAAATCAAATAAAATCAAACGAAAGAGCATAAAGATAAGGACGAACAAATAAATGTAGAATACGGAAGATAGGAGCATCTAGGAGAAGAAAAGGAAATTGAAAAAAAATATAGGGAAAGAGACAAAGAAATAATGCACAATGAAATAGAAAATGACGAAGACAGGGGCGATCAGAACAAAGATGAAAATCAAAGGTAGACAAAAGAAAGGAGACAAGAAAGGGATTGATAAAGGAATGGAAAATTTAAAAAATAAAATCGAAAGAAGACATAGGTGAAAGGACAGAGAACCGGGTGGGAAAGTAAGTAGAAAATAACGAAGAAAGAAGCAGCCAGGAGAAAAACTGAATTGAAAGAAATAGAAAATTACAAAATTGGGAACTATCAGAACAAAAAGAGAGATCAGAGGATAACAAAAAGAAAAGGGACAAAAGAGAGGAATAGAACGAGTAAACATGAAATAAGAAAATGATATAAACGCAAAGAATATGACAGAGAGAGACGTGAAGAAAGAGACAGAAGGCATGAAGATAGACGCGGAAAGAAACGATGATCGTGTCTGTCCTCTTGGACCAGCCAACAAGGAATTCTCATTCCTAGTTCTCACCTTTTCTTTTTTCCTCATCGCTCAAATACTTCCTTCCGCCGTTTAATATCGCGCCACCCACTCGGTGTCCGTAAAATAACGTTGCTACTATTCATATATTCGGTGACTTATGTCACGGACGGGTTAACGAGTGCGTCAACGTTTACGAGATTCGTCGTAAAAAGGCAAATTTGAAACGCGCCCGAGAAATAACGTTGGTTATTCCTGCATGAAGCGTACATGTTTGAACAAAGAGCTCGTGTGTCTTGATTGCGGGAGTTTCGATACGAAAGAATATCGAAGTGAAAGAGGAAATTGATTTTCCGCTTGGACAGTGTAAACCTAGTTTGCCGAGAGAATTAATTTATAGAGTATGTAAAGAAATGTTGTGAAGTGGCAAGTTGGATAAAGTTGACATGGGATGGTTTAATTACTGAAGATAGAATATTTTATCTCTAACTTTTATCTATATTTTCATTTCTATTTTGTTTCTTTATTACTTAACTACCGATAGATAGAATATTTAATCTATACATTTAATCTGTACATTTATTTATATTTTATTTTTTATCGTGAATATATCTGACTTTATTTAAATAGTGTTTTAATTATTTTTTAAAATTATTAATGTATTATATTTGAGGGTCTTTTAACGTGTTGTGATGTATGCGAATAAAGATGAACAAAAATATAGAATAAAAGAAAATAAATAGCTACGATTAAATAATCAAATTAATAATAATCAAATAATCAAAAAATGAGACGTCAGGATTGATTAACATCTTAAAAATAAAAAATGTATAATCGAACATCAATTTATTCGTTGTATATTTTTTTTTCTCTATAGTGTCTACAGAAATAATTCTAACATCGTTTTAAGAGCGACCTTTGCGAATCCTTAAAGGATTAGTCTTATGAAATTAATGTAGTTTATTTGTATAAAACACACGTCTAAAATCAATTATATACAGAGTCGACGCGTTTTTAACATTTCAATAAACTTCAATGTTCAAATTAATATCCAATTCTTTTGATTAACTGAAAACTCAATATAAAGCTTTGTTTCGTTTTTGTGGGGTCAAGGATTAAACGAGTTTTGGATGATGTTTATAATACACTCTGTAGAGATCATTGACATTATTTTCTTGCAACAGGTACGAATATTTATACGTCAGTGAACGCAATGAAATCGAATGATTATTTAAAAATTAGCCGTTATTGTACTTCTGAACGTACCTTTATATAGATACTCTTAATTCATGGAAATTTCTATGTAGAATACGTTTTTATTTAATTACCATTTTAGTTATTCATTGAGTATAATAATTTCTTCTCTGTAATTTTGCTTCATTCATTTGATATTATTTCAAAAATATATTTTTCAGTTCCATTGTTTCTCCAAAAAATTATTAAGTTATATAGATACATTATAATATCTCTTTTAATCGACCGAATCTTATTTATTGCAGTTAAATTTTTTTAATTGACTGAATACTGTCTATTGCGTTGGAACTTTTTCAATTAAAACCATCAATTGAATTTTTTAATTTTTCGGGCTAGGTTAATCTGTTTTCAATTAATGTGTAATATTCGATTAAAATCTCTCAAGTTATTTTTTATAGAAGAGGAATTAATTTAGATAGTTGACGAAAATAATGACATTTTAAAGCACACCATTTTTTCTTCTGAATAAAACACACTATTAATATATTTTTAGAAATTTGCGGCATTTGACTCAATCATAAGATATTAGAGTTCTGCAAACTATTCTTTTAATTCGTTATCCATGAAACATTTAGATCTTGAAAGTACCAGCACGATGTCAGTCATGCGATAGAAACATCTTTAAAATGATGTGATGGTAGTGTATCAAAGTTTGTATCCTATAGGCCAAAGTTCAATAATAAAAGGTTGGATATTTTATTTGCTTGTGAATAAATTTTACCACAGTATATTAATCTTTTCAGCCGTCTTCCATTTCCGATTATTTTATATAGTTATAAACAATTTAACAAATCGTATAAAGTCATAAATTTATCATAATGCATTATTACTAACGTAACTAGAAAACGACCATTATAAAAATCAGAGAAACTGGAACATTCGGATGACAGATGTTCTATTACGCGAGCAAGGAGTTTAATTGACAAATTCTCAATCCTTCATAACTCAAAGCAGAAAAATTCCTCAACGTTTGTCTACCATTTCCACGTTAAAATATTTACCAATACAAATGTTGAAAACCTCCTTTAGTAAAATGTTAAAAACAAAATGTACGTCGCTTCATTTATTTTTTCAATAACTTTGCGATTACACAACTGTAGCACTTTGTTTCACAATTTGATTTGTAATGGATTAATGTTATTATCCGATGTTTCGCAAAATATAAATCTAAAAGTAAACAGAAGTACGAAAAAACATTCTATTCCTATCATAACAATCGTTTTGCAAAAATGAATTAATGTTGTTACTAATGAAATGTTACGAGCCAAAAACTAGCAATTACCAATGTTAATAAATTCGTTTGCATATTGTAACAAGTTTGCCAACGTTTAAACAGATTAAAATATCGATAATGAAACAAAAGTTTGTAAGGGAATTTTACAAATTATTCATCTTATTTGACATAATATTGAAATATTACAAATAATTATATGTACATTGATTTCGTTTCAGAGTTAGTGTTTACTGTTGACATCAGTTACAGTTAAAGATGAAAGAACATCGGGGCCTTTCCTTTGGCATTTTTGGGAAAGTCCCCAATACTTCAGTCTAGACTTTTTATCATAGTTGTACTTAAGTAATTGTTTATGAGTTAGTCCAATTATGTTTGCCCGAGATTTGTAACAATGAGTTAGAGGTCGACTAGTCATTAAACGTAGCCGCGATCACGGGATGAACGTTTTTACCTAACAGAGGTATGGAGTAATTGTATAGCTCTCCTTAAAAGAAAATATAGTTGTAGCGGCACTCAACAGTAAACTTTCCAACGGTTTCTATCCCATGGCTCGCCACACAAAGACCCTATTTTTCGGACAAAATGATTACCAGATGTCGATGCATCTCCACAGTACATCAAAGATTAAATATTACTACAATTATTAATAAATGTTAGAACTTTATCCCATTTTTTTATGAATAGAAATCTTTATCTTTCTCTTCCCCTCCCCCTCTCTCTCACTATCTATCTATCTATCCTTTTTCCTATACCGCGAAAGACAAGGTAAACCTGCAGTTAAATCGTGTTTCGTAGAATTCTGATATGGACAACAATACACAATAGTACTACGACACAAATCGTAGATATCGGTGACGTCGATATTCCTCGTCAGTGAGAAGCGACGAGACGTTCGCCTCGCTTTCATCCGAAGTGAAGACACCGTGCCACGGTTGACTGAAAAGAACTATTTGTCTACCGATCCTTCTCCAACCTTCCCGACCAGTTTCCTTATCAAAACCGACGACGACGTTCGCTACGTTCCTAGCAAAAGTTACATTCGATTCGGGAGAAAAGTTTCTCCGAGCTCGCCGTTTTCATATCGTCGATCAAAGCGAGCAAACGGAACAATGAGAAAAAAAAAAAAATGAACGCGCCCGGCTTTCGTTTTTCAGAGAAATTTCATTTCCGTTTCTTTCGAGAGAAAAAATAAAAACGTATGCATGTGAGTTTTTTTTTTAATAGACACAATGGAGTGAATAAGACAATGGAACAAATGACTGTTGAAATTAGTTAAAGCTTTTCTCTTCGGGCAATGTGGAATTTTATTTCGTTGCCTTTTATGTATCATGATTGATTGTTATTATATCATAGGCTTTCACAAACTAAATGAAAGAAATTTTGTAAGTACAATAGCGTTTTAGAAAGTTTGTGAATTCTCTATTAACGCTAAAGAAATAATATTTGCAATTGTCCCTTCGTCTAGAAATATATTGTAATTGATAACATTCTGATCTGAGAAGTTCGAGAATTTCGAAGTTAAGAAATTTAAGAAGAAAGAACAGAAAGTTTGATAATCCGAAGGTTTCAAAATTTGGAAACTTGAAAATTTACATATTTAAGAATCAAAATATAGAAAAATCGACAAGTTTAGAAATTGTTGGTAACTGAAATATATCTGATGATATGATAATTAAAAAACCAGGTATTTTGATAATTCGAATGTTTAATAATTAAGTCGAAGTTTGATAATTCAAAGGTTTGAATGTGTAAAAATGTGAAGCTTGGAAAATTAGAAGATTTAGAAATTTGTAAAAGTAACAAATTTCGAATATTTGATATTCTGTAATTTCGATAAATCTAGTAACTTGGATTTAAATAAATGGTAATTTTTCTCACTTTTAGATATAGTAAGCATTGTTATACTAAACACTGTATAGCCACATAATTATACGGTACTACACATTTTATTATATTCTATTATACTATTACAGGGCAATAAATAATAAATACAATATACAGTTATAGGGACCTCGTAAACCCTATCCAGTATTAAATTGCCTGAATTATGGGATGCAGTTACGGTTATGACAACCAATAGTCGAGCATAGATAACGCATGAATTATAATCAATAAAAGATAACTGTTAGCGATATATAACGTTTACGTTAACCCATTGGAAATTATACAGTACGAACTAAATCTGCTTGATCCCAAATGACTAATATTACGTGAAAGTTACGTGACAATGATTTGTCTGAAATTGCTATAATGTAGTTTATATGAGAATATTAAATAGCTTGACAAACAAAGTTGTCATGTTAATTATGTAAATTAAATGGAAATTTCCTACTTAACAGAATTTATTACACTTGCTGATAAATTGGAGAATTTGTCGAAGATAGAATCACGGAGGCTCACATATACAGCAGATGTTAAAAAATGAAATTCGAAATTTGACGAACTTACAATACATAGTGACATAATAAGAATTAGGGTAGAATAGGTTTATTTAATACTTTGACAGCGGCACATTTTGCCCATTAATTCCCATCTATTGTACCATCGCCGACTCTCGCGTATATCTTACCGCCTGTCATCGGTACTTTTCGTTCATTGTCAGTCTATTATAGCATAATTACGGTGAACTTTTCGAAAAAAATGCATCAAATCCATCATCATTATTGAAACTTTATCATATATCCTATATGATATACATTTACGTTTTATATGAATTTATTCATTAATTTAATAAAGCATTAATTTCTTATATTAATATTTCAATAGCGTAGAATATTTTTCAAAACATTCGTCTGGATGTAGAAGAATGTTATAATAAGAACAAATCCTGTGCAACTTCTTTGCTTAGCAGCGGTGTATGCTCTGCATGCTCTGCGGGGATTTTCAATTTTTCCTCGTCAAGCTAAATAATTTGCCTTGTAATTCAGCAAGTTCGGTTACGAATAATTTTTAAACGATGTAAACTTAAAAAAAGACTATTTAATTTGAAACTTTAAAAATAACTTTTAAAATGTACATTGAGAGCTCGACGATCATTCTTCTCTGCGAGGATACTTCTACTCATCCTACTAGTTATAAATTACCATAATTCAGTGGCGTGTATAATTTTTTTCCTGGAAGCTATTTTGTCGTTTACGTTATTAGTTCTTATACAATGTCGCCTTGCTGACTTAGACTATATTATCATAGCGTAATTTCAATCATTTTCTCGTTTCTGATATTTTTTCTTCCTGAAGCTAAGGTACACATTTTCTCATTCCTTCATTCATATTAAACACTAGTTGTACCTTATAATATAAAAGTTTGAATACTTTGCGTAAAGGTCAAGATTGAATTTTAACACGTTGTAGCTCAGATGTCTCAAGTAATTGTACCTTGATATATAAGAAATTTTAAGGAGGAGAAAATCCATACGACTCGATCGAACTTTCGTCGCTCTTGGCTTATTTTGCTTAAAATTGTTTCTAATTATATATAATTAGCAAATGCCTTGTATGATGCTACACTTGTTACGAGTTATAGATGATTGTTACAACAAAATACGCGTCTCAACGAGAAAAAGATTTTTAACCTTCACGCAGACCAATCGGGTTACTTTTGATCTATGCTTTTGACTCAATGACAACAATATTGCGTCACATCGGGTAAACTCGATCGCGTAATTCTCGTTCTGCGATAATAGCTGGATCAAAAATAACAACAAATATCCCACAAAATGTACAGAACATTTACAATATATACGTAATCAGCTTCCGACAAAACAAAATACCTTTTGCTACACAAACTCTATGTAAATAAATTATGGTTATGTGTCTAATAAATCAATACACTGTGTCTATATTATATTATTAATTTAATTATAAATATATTTTATTATAATATACAATATTTGTTATGATATTACATTATGATAGCGGTTAAACTGGATAATACAACGAGATACACGCGGTGTGCTATGCTATGTGGCGTACGAAGAACGAATATTCATTTCTATAACAGATCCTTTTAACGGTTCGCGTGTGCGCAACAATGTAAATACTCCTCATAAACCTTAGCTTACAAATAAAAAGCACTAAATTTATAGAATATTTATATTTCCTTCTCTCTTTTATATGAGTTCAGACTTTATATTTAGTTTTCAAAAGTACGACGGTTAAAGGTTAATTTATGTGAATCATTTTTCCGATCCAATTCTAATACTCTAAATTAACATTAGCTTTACGTCGACAGTTTTACGAATTTCACAATTTTACACTGACAAAATATTTTATATGTACCTACATATAATGCTTATATATGCTTCATTGCTGCTTATTAAAAACGTAATAAATTCGGTTCTAACTTTAAAAACAGTACTTATCGATATTAACCACCGACTCTCGTTCAATAAACGTAAGGACAAAACCAAACTAAAGCGACCGAAAATCAGCAGATTTCAATCAGATTCTGGTACTAGGAATTAATAACATTCCGTTATTTGACGACATTGAAAACGATCTTTCAAGCTGAAAAAGATCTCTACGTGTGCATATATCGACTGGTATCTCTCGAAGGACTATCCAAATTGACAGACGTGGAACGTGATGATGTAACGAAAACCGTGATGGGTATTCTGTGTTGTATTTGCTGCAAAGATCCTATAAAAGTATAGGAAAATTGATTTAGAACACTATGAAGAGTGATCTGAAACATACATTTGTGTTCTAAAAAAAGAATATTCGTAACTGTATAAAACTATAATCGAAGATTTTTAGTACCTTCTAGTATCTTTTTTTTCCACTATGTCCTCAACGAGATTTGTCTTTATAAGCAGAACATAGATAGATTCTCTGCCATGGGGATGGATGGTAGTTTGGTGATAAAATAAAAATTCCACAAAGTCTGAGCTGGATGGAAAAATCATTAGGTGATTAATTAAGTATCGTCGAGCTTTGCAAACTCCAAGGTTCGTAACAGAATAGTGTTCTTATCACGACACAGAAAGATACGAAAAAGCTAACATATATCGCCCAAATCTGATAAATAACTACTAAATCGCGTACTGGCTGCTAGTATACAGATGCTTGAAGTGCTAGATTTGATCTCTAAAAACAATATCGATATCTTCATTATATTTTCAATATTCTGAACATTTATCTACTGTTAATCCTTTACTTTTTGTAACAACTGCGATCAAATGATCTGCTAAAGTGAAACTAAAACAAGAAATATACCTGCGTCAGTCAGGTTTCATATTTCTGCCTAATAAATAATTGACACCTCATACGACCTATATAAACTTTCTGAATGTGGTTGGAAACACGTATGCCGATCACTGTACGAGTAAGTAGTTATAAAGAAGATGCCACATCCGTTCCGATAATTTTTTAATTTTTCAGTATGTTATCAAAATCATCACCCTGAATCGTGTTGTGAGCATTTTAATGAGCAGTATTTATAGTAAATCAAGTGCGTGGGCAGGAGAGGAGCTTTGGTAAACTAGAATTAAAACTTCCGATACAGTTTACTCAATCTACCATTTTATAAATTACCCTATTCGTGTCATAAACTATGAAATCGAAACCCTTAACAACACCAATATCAATTTCTTTACATTGAGCTCGAACTAATCTCATTCGAGCATTCACTTAACTCCAATCCAGCTCCTCCAAAAGATTGAAAACTCTCCGAAAGATGAAAATGTTAGAGAACGAACTATCATAAACTCATTGATTAGTCACGACGAAGGCGATAGCAACTTCGTGAACGATATCAAACAATCGTTTGATCCAGTGTAAGCATACGTTACTGAAACAACAAGCTGCAGATTGTTCAAAGCATTCCACGACGCAATGTGTACGCGTGTCGGACGATCGATTCCATGGAAATTGCACTTGACTGTCGAGTGCAAATTACATGATACCATTTACAAATTAGTGCACTTAAACCGCATCGCAACATTGATACGGCGTCCACTATCGTGGAATTAAGTTAATTAGGCCATTCAGCCGAAGGTCCAATACAATCGAAAGCTAATTGCTCCAATGTAGAAGTAGCTATTTTTTTCTTTCTTCTTTTAATCCTCTTGGGAGAACGAGAGAAAAGATCGCAGCGACTTAATAAACGATATCGATTTGAGTCTTACGTTGAATTAAAGAGAGGAAGAGAGAAAGTTATACATACGCAGATTCAGAAAAACATTCGGACACTTATTATATTACAACATAAGGTATCTTTTATATATGTGTGTCACAGGGAATATTTCCTTCATTACCGCTGTTATGAGTAGGCTGCTGATTTTTATGTATTCACAGGAAATTTGAAAATGCAAAGCTACATAGAATGTCTGTGGTAAATTCAGACACTTTTGCGAGCCAACGTAAATAGTGAATATCGTATCGAAATGAATTCTCAGAGTGTAACAAAGCGATACCTTTGACGTGTTCTTGCGTTACTATATAAGGTGAATAGGCTTATGGACTTCTATGGAGACAATGAAATTTGCCAAGATTCTCCAACTTCAATGTGACTTTTAGATATTAATTCATGGTACGATTCGTAGAGTTCTTTGAAACTTGCAATACATATAATTGTAGCGGCATATGAGCTAGAGGACAATTCAAATCATATTGTTGTTTTGCCTTGGAGTATCAATACCATTAGGAAACACGTAATGTAATGATAAATAAACTCCGGGCAAAACAATGTCGCCGCTACGTGCAAACTCGAATTCAAATTTTCTCGCTCTCCCCCGACCAGTATAAATAAACGAACACGACCGTAAGATCTATCAGTTATCCAGCAGTATCAATTAATTACCAAATAATCTACCGAGTATCGATCAGTTATCAACGAGTTTATTTTGCGACTTATATACTGTCTTTTCGAACGTTGTCTGTAATTATTTATTTAATCATTTTAAATATATTTGACGGTTTCAACAACGAGCAATCTTGTCTAATAAATCTCACGATCAACCATTCTCAATACAAGTCCTCTACATGATTGACTGTTGATGTGAAATCAGTCACATACACATATACAAAAAGCGACAGTTTTCAAATTTTTGTCTTTCACAATTACCAAATGCCTGTAGGAATTTTTGACAAAATTAGTACTTAATTTTATTAGGAAAAAATATGATACAAAATCTGTTAATCTTCTCTGTATATCTAACTACAGGCTAAAGATCGATAGTTCTAACGCTAATCTTACCAATAAAATTATTATTATCATTATTATCATCATTATTATTATTACTATTGTTATTATATATAAATGCAGACACAAATATGTATATGATTTACTAGAAGGATATGTAGTAGCTAGATTATAGAATTTTCATCGCGAAGACGTAATTGTGAACTTCGTGTAATACTCCAACCAGAATTATTATATTTGATCGTGGTTGTCGGATTATGCAATGAAAAAACGTAATATGACCTATGTGGTAGGTACGCTGTAATCGATTCAATAAAAAATTTGAATTCCACATGTATAGGCACTTAATATAGTATTAAATATACGTCTTTGTATTCATATTGAATATTATATGAATCGATTTTTCAATTACTAGACACCGTTTATGTCTCATAACTTATCTTCTTCGGAGAACATTTTCGTACCTTTCAGAAATAAGTTCTTCCAACTTGCATTTGCAAGCCTCCCTCATACAATTTCTTGCAATGAAAGGAGTTTTGTAAAGGTCGAAATGAATGATAGTCGGATGATATTATACCTGGAAAACGGGAAATAGGGCGGATGAGCTAAAATACCCAGCTGAGATCCAGTTCTTCCTGCTTTTTGGTTCTACATCGATATAATACGTATGAAGCTCAACGCGAGTTTGTTGAAAAATTATGTCTTGTAATATGTTTAGAAGGAAGACTCGTCCAAGATCAGCATTTCGTTATCTCTGATTCGATTAACTATCAGCTTTAGCTACCGTTTCTTTGAAAAATTCTCCTTACTGTAATTTTTCAAATAGTTTTTCCAGCAATATTGTTTCATAAAGAGTAGAATAATGATGTTGTGTAATGAAGTAAGGAATTAACTGTTACTAGATTTTCTCCCATCAGTAAGAAAAGATACAAGTAAACATCGAAGATGGCTAAAATCGCTGGAAGAAAAGCAAATTCTGTTTTGAATGCGTTTTATAGGAAAATGTTTTTCTCGGATCTGAGGTAGTTGATTAATTATAAATATGATATATTGCTTTCTATGTATTATGTGTATGTTAAAGGTATTTCTTTCAAAGAAACATTCTCCAAAACGGCTAATAATTCAAACATAGATTATTCGATTTGCTCGAAATTTTTTAGATATGTTCGATAAATATCCTTTTATGATTTGTGTTAACATTCACTAACTTTAATTTTTGCCCTTACAAAAACTAGCATCTCCTCTGACAAAAGTAAGTAGATTTCCTTCAGATATTACCATTCCTCTATCTTTCTCTTTCTCATTTTCTAATTCAGACTACAACTGCACTCATGAGTTACAGATTAATTAGGATTCTCTTTGAATTTTCAGTCGCAACTGCTGATATTAAATTTGTCATCTAAAAGAATATTTTCTTGTGCGTTCTCATAAAATTGTCATAATTTCAGACTAAATGATTATTTTACTCCAAAACAATGCTATATGTTCCTGAAAAATATGTAACAGATAGAATAGAACTCCAAAGTTTCAGAATGACGTATGCAACAGTTTTTTAGAAACTCTGGAAACTAACCTCTTGTCTTACCCCCTTAATAAAGAAATCTTTTAATTGCCGCATTTAAAATTGTCCGGCTGGGAGCGATATTCATCCAAATTCAATGTTCCGTTATCGAACACAGTTCATAGTGACCAATCCTCTTCTTTTAATAATCCTTCCAATTTGATCAAATGCTTGTCAAGGGATTCAGTCGATTCTCCAAAATGTTCCAAACTTTTTGAACAATCCAATATTTATAGGAATTAATGATTCCTTGATTTCCGAAATGAAGTATAAAAATGATAAGCAATTATACCTTTTTCTTCGTAGGCAAACGAAATTCTAGTTGCGAGGAGTTAAATAACAAATAAATGTCACATATAAATCATAGTTAAATTTCTCTGTTTATATCGCTGAAATAATTAACCTCGTGCCAACTGCATGTTTTAATCATCGTGCAATGCTAGCCACACGAGATTAATTTGATGTGTGGTATTTCAGCTTTAGATATGCTAAATAGTACTGTATCATTTTGGTAAATCGTTTGGACGTAGCTTTTCAAATGAATTTAGGAAGGTCTACTTTAACTAGTTTTAGTTAACTTTTACACGTTTTTATGATAATAATATCAGCCGCTACATTGAATATAGGAATACATAATAAAGAATACCTATACATGAATAATAAAAAACATAACATATAATATATAAATAATAATAAAGAAGTATTAAATGTTAAATAATATATAAGTAATTGACGTTATGAGAAATATGAAAATGTATTAATAAAAGAACACCATTATTGCATCATGTTTTGATTTCGTCGTTCACGTTTACTAATTAGAAACGTCAAAAGATTTATTGTTGAAATAGAAAAATTATTTCGTTATTGTTAATATTACGCGCCGATAAATGATAGATAGTAATTCTACACATTTCCTACACATTTCCGTTTAAACGATTCTGTTTTCGTTATTTTCTTATTATAAGTGTAATTACTGTTTGTAATTGTAATCGCTGTAATTAAATGCTTACAATTAGATTTTTGTTCAAAAAGGTATAAGAATATGATTATTTACTATCTCTAAATGTAGCATGAATAATAGAAACTAATAATTAGAGTGACAATTAGATATAGAATATATTGGATTGATCGTTTTTATTGTGGATATCGAATAATGAATTTCGATTCGAATCTATTTAACTTCTGTTTCTTTAATTGTGTCCATAAAAATTGTATTAATCTGCGTAAAATTTTGCAATCCATTAGCAACAATAGTTATTACAAATAGATTATTTGGTAGAAACGCTATAGTATAATAACACAATGCAGTATCGCGAAGAATAGTAAGCATAACCATTCTCCAATGAACAATAAACCCACTAGAAATTCAATCTTACATTTCTCGAATCAGATAAAAGCTAACCGATACAAAGACGTTTCTTATTATGTCCCGTTTTATTTCTTGAATTCACAGAACAGAGTCGATATTCGTGGAAGAATATACGTTTGTATAAAACAATAACGGAAGCAGTAATAGTTTATTTTAAAAATTGAAGATCAGACAAGTTTCTCATGAAAACATTTGAAATAGAGTAAATACGATTCAGGATGGTTTTTTGATATATCTAAAGAATGGTTCTCAGTCATCTTACTTAATTTCGAAAAATTCTGAAATTTTAAGTTCCAAGTGTCGAATTAGAATACAATCACCTAAATTATTACTATAATAAACATTTGAGAATATAATTATCGAGCATAACATTGAAATATATTTTGGATATAGCTGGATGTATCTTCAGACCCTTACTTTTCAGTGAGGTGCTTTTTTCTCAGTTCTTACGTTTCATTTTCAGCGCCAAATTATTGTAATCGTATGAAAGTAGGTACATGCTACTAAATGATACGAAATTTAATATATTTGACTTAATTATTCAGTGCAAATTGTTCAAAACTATTGAAAAGGTAAAGATTCATGATACTGCAGAATGGGTCCTAAGAGGGGTCTGGGCCCGAAAACTCTTGAACAACTGACAGCGTCATAAATCGCTCGGTAAAAGTAGCAAACTTTTATCTTTCATCCCCATCATAAACGATCAACAGCGGGGCAAATGCGAGGAATCAATTCTCAAGAGCTGTTATCTTCCACCTGACGGAAACCAAAGATGGTGGTCTGGCCACCACACACAAAGAGCAGAGGCGCCAAAAACAGTCATCAAAAGTAGGGTTGTTCCTCCGCTTTACGACACCTTTAGATAATGGTATGGCCGCCGGACACGATGAGTCAGATTCAACGAGTCAGTCGTGAAGTACGGTTCTCCTTCGTCTTACGAGATTCAACAATCGAGGTCCAACCGCCGGACACGATAATCAGTTACGAACAGTCATTCGTCGAGTACGGTCTTCCTCCATCTTACGAAGTTCAAGGGTCGTAATCTGATCATCGAACACGACATAAAGGTCGATATTATGCATCATATCTAGAAGGGACAGTTCCTATTAGGGAACTATTAAGTCACGCATCTAATAAAATCATACAGTCCACTTTGTAATCAACTGTCTGGTCTACAACTACTTTCCTCCGTCAACCTGCTCACAAAATGTTGGGACGCGTACACAAATATTTTTTTGTAGCCACTGTATGTATAAAGTAGTGTACTAACGAACCAATATAAAGGAATGTACAGATTATGCTATAAATACATACTTCATAGGAGGCGAATCTACATACTAAAATAAATACGAACGTGTATTGTACGTGCAGCCTCAATTTCTGAGTTATGGATGATTAAAGAAAACGTTCGATGTTTTTGCTTTGCTTCCTTTTTACATTGCATGGCTACCATAGTCTAAATTGAATCTAACCTATTCATCAGAGTTTCTGTTTTTGCGCCTATGTAAAATCTATCGTATATTCAACGCAGGTGAACGATGTAGATCACCCGAGAGAAAGGATAAAAAATAGATTTGAGACCATTCGAAGAATGTCTGGTATTTACGAGCAGGTATAGAACTGAATGATAAGACATGCAGTAATGTGTGTTGCAATACGAGGCGGACACTTCAAACATTTTCTTCAGAACTCATCTATCTACATAGGTTACTATGGTTATATGGAACATATTATAGTCATAACACGTTGTTTTATTGCGTAGATTGGTCCTCCTGAAGTATGGACATACATTTAACATTCAATCGAGTTAATTAATAAATTAGAATCCCTGATTCTGAAAAATTGACATTACCACCAAATTTCCCATTTTGAAAATTAGTTCCTCCATCGTCATAAAAGAAAAATCTCAATTGCGATAGACAAGGTTTTCTGAAAAATTCTTCCAATTCCACAGATCACTCGTTCCATCTGTATAAACGGGAATCTAAAAACCGATTAACGCGACAGAATTCTCTATTCAAGTCGAAAGATATAATTTCGAGTCGATTGCTATTTCTTGCGGTGAAAGGGGAGAGAAGTAGGGAGAACTTTTTCGCGTGGCAAAAATATAGAAATTCATAAAGCAGTCCATAAAGCTCGGCCGTTGATTTCACAATGTGCCGCTGACCTATTTTCTCGGTCGCTTTAACCGTTCGACAAAGCGGAAAAAACAAGAGGATTGCACGCCGTCGGCTCATAAGCTACCAACGAAATCTCTTCTAAATTGCAGTAGCATTATACCTGTCTACGCCGGGTAATCCGTTTCGGGGATGGATGGCTTGAAAATTTGAGAAAAGTTACAGAAATTCTTTCGTCAACATGGTCTAACTTCCCCACGCACGTACATATTAAATTGATCGCGAAGATTTGTCGTATTTACTCTTCGAAATAATAGAAATTAGTTGTTTTAACCGAAGTTTGTGTTATAGCCTTCTTCGATATAATTCATTGTTACTCGTGATTATCTGTCGATCTACCTGGACAATCCGTTTATTCAGCCACAGTTGAATTTTTCATGTTTGTTATTAATATATTCTTCCATAGTCTGGTACAGAATATTGAATATTTCTCCTGTCAAAAAGTTTCATGACGATCAAAATGAATTACTAATCTACATATTTAAAGAAGCTGTCCGCATTGCAAATTATTCCACCTAAAACTCGCATAAAATGCAGCTTCTGAGATGCACTTCGTTACAAAACAATTTATGGATTAAATTTTCAATAAAAGAGATAATTTTTCCAGCAATATTTCATAAATTTTTTTTAACGATATATTTATAACATAAACGTTTCAATCATCTACGATTTATGAAAAACCTCAAACAGATGTAAATATATGAGCAAAAGACGACAAAATCTGTAACAATCAAATAGCTTTACTCAATAAATTTATTTCTTATCAGGTACTGAGATTAAATCTACAATAGTAACTACTCTCATTGAAAAATATTAAATTACAAAATACAATAAGCGAAGCTGATAAAGAGGCTAATGAGTTTCATAAGATATTCAATTATAAGCTGATGAATTATCGCAATTAAAAGCATTTCGTTATATTTAGATCATTAACGGATGGTTAATTTAGAAATTTCGCTGTTCGTATTTCTTATTTGTTAAAATAGCAATAATAGTAGTGATAGTAGTAACAACATTTGTTACAATAGTTTTGTAACCGTTATTCTTTGAAAAATGTAAACGCGAATAAAAATATAACAATATGAAATTGAATTTTGTTATGTTTATATTAGATTTCACTATTTTTTATCTACAATATTAAAACTCAAAAATTAAAATTTCAAAAAATTTATTCTTCAATTTTGTTCAGATGCTAAATAAACTACTATTTATCCTTTGATTAAAAATATTTTCATTGTTCTATGCTAATTTCTTGACTCAACTTTTATAACGTAACAGGTAATAAATCTGCTTTCGACGAATTGTTGACTTCAGTAAAATTGTACTATACGTATACTATCACAGGCTAATTAGAAATATTTAAGGAAATTAACAACATTCTGCTTTAGACATAGCGTTGTTTTATCTTTTTTTTATACTTACAGGGTATCATACAACTGGTTAAAATCAAGTAGAAAGTGATTCTATGTAAAAAGAAAAGTCAAAAATATAGAATAAAGTGTTTTCATATGAAGCTTCGTTTTCAAAAAGATCGAGTTTGAAAATTTGTCAACTATACTTAAACTTGACTAATCCTGGACTGAAGAGGAATAAATAATCGATAGGAAGTTAAACTACATGTAAAATTAAATTAATAATGTAATATAACATTTTTTAATAAGATGCTTTCTTTTCTTATGAGAAAAATAAATTTGTATATGTGCCATGTACGTATACCAAACCACTTCCTAACTAAACATGCTCAAACTTAATTTTCTTGAAAATCTTTTTCATACAATGAAACATAAAACATGGAAAAATGCTTTTATTTCACGATCGTTACTTATTTTCCCTTGTATAATAACCTAGCAAATAATAGCTAGTTGGTACTTGGCTGAATTTAAATAAACTGAACAAATATTCAAACTCGATTTTCTCAGAAACAAGGCGTTATATGAAAAAATTTTATTCCATGTTTCCGACTTATTTATTCACATAGAATCATCCTCTACAAGATTGTATCACATAATACCCTGCATAAGATACATATATCCCTTATAATTTATGACACTTTACTAATTGTTTTGTATTTACATTATTCTCTTCGTGTTAATATTTCAACTAAATACTTCATGCTCCATATATTTTGAATATGTTGTCTCTTTAATGCAATATACATACACACGCATACAATTTTGATGCAAATACGCTTTTCTCTTTCATACAAGTGTTACAATTTAATTCCAAAAAGTTTTTAATCTGCACGAACCGTGGTATTAACAATTGGGACGTTATTAAAAGTAAACCTGTCATAGCAAAATTCATCACAAGTCTGATTAAAGTAGAGAAATTGCGGCGTGTCATCGAAACCAACCACCATATTAGATAAACCGTGTTGCGGATATTTGTATGCGTGTCCAAAACAAACATGTATTATACGAGATTGATTTGTAAGCAATTGCCTAGAGATAAATCATAATTTGATTTACCAATCCGATAATAAATCTGCTGCTAATAAATGACGATAAATTGATTATGCATTTTCGATCTAAAATCGATCACGGGTTATTTTATTCGTTAAGTCATTTAACGTAGATACTCTTTCTGAAACGAATTACCTATGTTATCTTTGGATGATTAGTGAATAATGATAACGGATCACATATTTGCTATTGTTTGTCATCATTGCTTTTATTATTACTAATCATGAAAATTAACTTTATTTTGATTTAATAAAAATATATTTGGAATTCTAATTAACTTTAGTGCTGTTTCGAAGTATAAAAATTATACTATTTAAAAATTTTAAAATCTATTGAAATAAATCTGACATGAGATTTTAAATACTGAATGAAAATAAATATACATATACTAAATTAAATCATTATTCGATAAATGTCCGATAAATTTTTTATTTAATATAACCTATTTGATCTCGTGAACAAATAATGATTTATTATTGAGAATTTTTTGTCGTATGAAATTTTCGTTTGCGAAATTATTCAGTTACAATATCCTTTTATTACATTATTCGAGCACTACACACATAAAAAAATCAATGTTGTGTCAAAAATATCTGGAATATGAATGTATAAAGACTTGATATTGTATTCATCTGCACACTATTCAATTGCATTTAACATGGTGAATCACTACCATAAATCAAAAAGTAACTATTATCAATGTTGCAAAACATTTATCAATTATTGAAAATGGTCTTTGGGAGAAAAATTTGAACCGAAAACATGACGAACCTTTTTCTGTGACATAATATTTTTATATTACGATATTTTTTCGTCACTGTTTATTAATGCCTTTAAACCAAGTTTTACGTTTCTCTTTTATGTATCCGAAATATTGTGTTTATGTAATATCAAATATATCGAAATAATCCAAAACATGTCATTGACAAAAAATATATGCTTATTTATTTTACAAACGTAGTGAAAAATCTTATGAATTTAATTTACAATAGCAATGCTACATAAAGTTAGGCTTATTGCAATTGCGAAGGTTTCATCTTTTATACTGAACAATTAAAATATTCGAATAATAAATGAAAAAATAATTGTTGTATCATTATTATTATTATTATTATCGTTATTGCTATTATTACAAATTCAATTATCTAAATTGAAATGACCAAAAATAATGCAATGCCATATTATAGAAGTGGCAGTAGCAATTACATTATTTGTATTATCGGTAATTAATTAGTTTACTTATTTAGTTAGTGTTAATTAATCAGTGATTTACTTTGTGTATTTAGTCAATTAAAATTAATTAAATTTGATTCGTATCGATATGGTGATCTAATGAATTTAAGTCGTCATACAGATGTATCCGTACTATACGAATATTTACGAAGAAGAAGAAGGTTAATATTGTAAATTATTACAGTATGCATATTTTTAATCGGCCTCGTTCCGTTTCTTTTGTTAATTCCCGTTTGCATATAACTACGTATTACTCACACATAAACTGTCGGTATCAAATATTGAATCTATCAGATGTTAATACTGGTAGCTTACGAACAATTGTCAATGCTTGAGTAACTAACTACCTAATATTATCAATTTTAAATAACAATATTTTAATTCTATCGAAATAAAACTTTATAATATTTCATAGTATGATATAAACATTTCCATTGTTAGCAAATATTCCTAAAGTATAAAAAGAATATGCATAAAACCTTAATATTCTACCAAATATTACCTTCTCTGAATAAACAATTTCTTACACACGTTAACAATTACAAGCACAATATCACCACAAATAAGGTTAATACAAACGGTACCGTTACTCCACTAAATATTATAATTACCCTATTGCAATTCCAATAACCAATTTCCCCATTTCAATATGCAAACGTTGGTTGCGTAATCAACAATTATCGGAACCTGTTCACATCGTTCAAATTTCAAGATCAGAAATATAGGTGCCGCCGCTGTTTCTTATTTCAGCTTTACAAGCACTTATAATATCTGTATAAACAAACGGCACACATGTAACTAAAGCAGATTATAATGCATGTACAAGCAAAGAGTAAGTAACTAGAGCAGAGTAGATACAATACCTGTATGGACAAAGCGTACATAGATTTGTTTTCGATGGTATTTTAAATTCTTTGATCACTGTTTCGTAAAAAGCTTCGCCATTTCACAGAAACGGTAATTTCACAGAGATTAATTAAAATATATTCTAGTAATGATCGAAGTAACTACTGTCATTGTCACAAAGAGTAGCCGAAGATAATAGAGAAAATCTGATGAATGGTTTCCAACGTTATCGCAGTTATTTAGCTCGGATATTTAGAACGGAGTCTATATTGTACAACGTACATTACATTATTTGCGTTATATTATACTGATTATGAAATATTGATCATATAATAAGCACCAGTTCTGGTCTATTTTGCAAATTGAAAGGTTATAAAAGCTAAAACTTCAAGTACGTAAACGATTTCTGTGTAGATTTCTCTTATTATATCAACCTTTGCTTCGAAATTTTGTTTCCATCTCGTTTTGTGAAGGAAGAAAGATCTCGAGAAAAAGAAACAAAGCAGGAAAATTGAAACCAGAAATTACGTATACCTGCAATCCTTTCTTTCGTATCGTCCTGGAAATTAGAAAAGCCTTTTAAGAACAGAAAAATGCAATTGAGCCGAAAATGATCCAGAAAAATTTAGCTTAGGATGGACCAGTAATAAGCAATAAGTGGATTTACGTGCACTATTTATTTGAAAACAATTTTCCGAGGATTTTCCATTTTCAAGCTGCTGCAGTCTCTTTTATCCTGAAACGAGTATAAAACAATTTTCCAACTGTCGTATATTCGCTTAGAATCACGACACAATGTCGTATACCTCGCGGAGATCATGAATTAAACTAAATTGTAGGAATGAGCGAAGTAACAGCCCTCCCATAAACTACGTAACCACTTTAATGCGTTTTGCACGCGTGCGGACGGCCACGCGATACTTGTCGCTGACTAATTTCCGGTAGCAGTTAAAGTCGTAGGCGGCGGGAACTTTCAGACACGACAATCTGTGTCAAGTGAGCCTGTAATTGGAAGGCACTCGTATAACCTCGTTCCGCACGTATAAGGAGAATACAGTGCCCTTTTAATACGTCAAACCCCCTTGAAAGCGCTCAGGCTTCGCACGTTTTTGCTTTCATTACGGACAATCGTTCGCGCTCGATTAATCGCACACGCGCTTTTACCACAAGAGCCGATCATTTTTCGTTGTGATTGCTTCAAGAAGCTTGAAAAGGCGAGAGGAAGATTTCCTATAAAAATCCCAGATATTTAAGGTTCTATCGTTCATGGCTATGAAATTTCTGATGTTGATTACTCGATAAAAAAAGCAAAAGGTTGCAAGGAGAGGGAGAAGTTGCACAAAAAATTCAGGTATTTCGATTTCAATTTTTTGTGTTACACATATAAGGTTGCTAGTGATAATTTTTGGATAGGACGATTATACGGAGGTTTGGAACATTTGGGTCTCGATTTCTCCTTCAATGGAATTAGTAACATTAACTTTCGTTGCGGGAAATAAAACAAAAACTGTATGATAATTATTTTTTTAATTATTACTTAAATGTTAATTTCTGTAATATGAAACGATCATTTGAGGTATTTAGGTTTTACATTTTAATTTACAAAAGTTTACGATTTTGCTTCCTAAAATTTAGAGCATTTAGATTTTCATGTCTCATGCTGCAGAATCGTGAATGTTAATTTTTAGATAAAAAGATGTATTTGGTATACAAGGAAATTTAGATTATTTGAGTTGCAATTTTTCGTATTATGTAGGTGTTGATATTACGTTACGTAATTGTTTTAGACAACGAAAGAACAAAATTGTATGAAAATTTAAGTTATTGTAGAATTAACGTTACATAGTACGGAATTGCTAATGTTAATTTTGGGGAAAGAAGGAAAAAAAAACTTCGAATGTGGAAGTTATAACTTCTTCTTCTATATGGAATGGTCAATATTATTATTATTGTTAAATCGAATAATTTCTTTTCTTTTATAGAAGTAATTTAAATCTTTGGGAAGAAATTACTTTGTGGTACATTTCCCAAATTAAAAGACGAATTACAATTACAAATACAATTTATTTAGTTAAAATTATATTAGAAATGCACTAGTTTATTTAAAATTACAATACATTTTTCTATATTATTAGATTACAGTTTTGGGGAAACGAGTACATAAGTTTACATATCGCTGCAGTCAATTTTGAAAATGAAATATTTAGCGATAATGGAAGAAAAAAATTAAATTTTGTAGCTTCTTAATTAATTCAGTTCTTTGGTCATTAAATATTAGATCACATTAATATTCTGTATTACTAACCCTCAAAATTTTAAACCACTTCTGAATATTATTCTATTTATGAGACTACCTTTGTGTAGTGTACCTTTTCACAAATATGTAATTATAATAAATATTTAAAAAATGCCATTTAATATAGGATAACAATTAAAAAGATTGAATAAACGTATACAATTTTACTTATCAACGGTTCATTGTCAATAACAAGAGCTATTCGATTGTTAACAAGTTCCGATTTATATATTAAGTGTAAATCTTTAATAATAACTATTAATCAGTTACCTACGGTAAAAATCGGTAGTAAATATTGTGTGCTTAATCATATTTTTATAACTAAGATGCCACACTTTGTAGAAATTTTTCTTGAGGAATGATATAAATCGTTGACCGAATAATGCAAAAACAGTTTAATTATATCATATTTATAGTCTTATGAATATAACTTCAAAACCTTTGATGATATTCCTCTGAAAGAGAAATGTACAATGTACAGTAGATGAGAAAATTTGCATGCGATTCTGTCATGTGTAACATTATTTCGATCCGTTGCAACGTTGTATGTATATTTCATCTGATTATGCTGCATTCAGACAATTACATTATCTAGGTTTTAGCTACAAAACATATCACGTTATTCAAATTCATAAGAATATCGTAACATTGTCATAAATCACAAAGCAACTGCTATAGGTAAAGAAACATGAAATAAATTCGGCAGGCTATGAGATAAGAATATTTACCATATAATTTATGTTTCTGTATGCGACAAAATTTCTTTACAAATTTAACATATTTATCTTGCTTTTAATGTTACAAATTTATTTGTATATCTTGTTTATATGTAATATAATTGTCATATACATGTATATGAGTATTGGGCTATATTTAATACAATTAATGACAAGCAATTTCGATTGGAATATTTTACCATCAAATACCACCATTAAATCTTTATCTAATCAATGAGTAATTACAATCTGCGATTATTAAAGCAAATATTTAATCGTCAATTGACTTAAAAATTAATTATTAAAATTCACTTTGCCGTGAAATTAATATTTGAATCTAATCTCAAGATCAAGTGTGAGTCAGCTTTCATGGTTAATAGATTTAAAACAAAATAACTTTTTTTAACATTGGATCAAACGACTCGAGTATTTTTTAGGAAGTTAAAAGAATTAGTTTACTAGATGACGCGTAAAAAAAATGTTGAAAATATTGCAGCTATAATACATACACAGAAGTATATATATATATATATATATATATATATATATATATATATACAGAAAATATAAAAAGTACATTTTGTAGATTTATATCAGTATGCTAAATTATATGCGTGCTACAATTAATTATTTAGTGATTATTAACGATCAATATTTATAATTACCAACTGCCTACTTATTTCTTTAAACCCTTTCATAATTTATTAAAATAGAAGTGCGTTACAATAAGCATATTGGAAAAATTAGAATAAATTGTCTTATGTGGATTTTATGCAGAATTAGTCACTCGTTGTTTAATGTAGTTTATATAGTCCCATATATGATAGATTCTAATCCTTTACTTGGGCAAATCGTTAAATATGGTCCTATAAATTTCATATCCTACATGTCATTATATGTAACGTATTTATTAATATATACTTCCTATAAAAGCTTGAAAATGTGTATTTATTCATTGTATCTGATGCCAGGGATGCAGAAGATCTTGCAAATGAAAAAATAATTGTTTTCTAAATCACTTATTTTCAATTCTTCGTCATTTTATTATATCGTTAAATATTTAAAACACAAAATATATACATATATATCTAAATAGTTATATTTAAATATATACTTAATATTATATATATAATATTAAAATACTCATGCGTTATAAGTTCTAACGATTTGTACTTTTCGGCGTGCCCATATCACACACCTATCAGTTCAACAGTAAAGGGATTAAACGTGAGCATTAATCAATCAAACAATTTAAAAGCTTTAATTGCACATATCTCTGAATCCATTTATAATACCGAAAAATGTTTTGAGCAAAAGTTAAATCGTTTCGAAAGAGATATAGTTTGACGACAATAGCTGTTTTGTTGGTACATGAATATACGTCAGAAAAACGTACTACTTTCCTTTTCTTTCACATGATAGATTCCAGAAAATAAAAAAAAGTATCTGCTAAACTAATGATTTTCCGATATAATTAAGTTAAGAACTTTTTATAGGAAATGACAAGACGGATCGATTAATATATTAAAAAATATATAGTTTCACTGAAAACTATTAAGTTGATGTTCATATGTTTCGTTCTACATTTTCATCTCGAAAAAAGCTATTAACATAAAATTGCATCCCTCTCAAAACCATTTAACTTTTGTTAGAAACATTTTGAGGTATCACGAATAAAATCTTTTGAAAGATATTCGCAGGAATCGATTTAAATGGAATACCCTGTATACACACTTATAACACATCCAAAACGTCTATTCATAAATTCACTGAAAAATTAAATCAAAATGAATATTTTGGAACAATGAAACAATGTGGTGTTGAATTCTTATGGTTAATTTTATGGACGACAATCACATACTTGCTAGAAATATGAAACAATGACGAATGCAACAAAGACAAAACAATTGCGTAGTTACGTAATCCGTGTACCTTTTGTATGCTTCCACCTGCAGTTTCGGGAAAAATGAAAGAAAAAATTTCGTTCTCTCTAGTAGCACGCAACAATCGAGATGAAGCTGGAGCTTTCACTGATACGCGAGCTTTTTTACTTTCCTCTCTCTCTTTTTCTCTCTGGAACTGCATAGCCTGCTTGAATGTTGCCATGTTTGCAGAATAAAATATCGCATGAAGTACCTAAAAAAGAATCGACTAATTTCCATAGAGTATCCTAGTAATTATTAAAAAAATAAGAACAATAAAAAAGAAATGTTCCCTAATATTAAGTTTGGATGCACATTTAAAGCGAAATAGTAGTCTCTTTTTACGAGAAAGATATCGTTTCACAAATTTGAAATAAATGTTCTTCATGCGAGTTTTTATCCTCGAAAATACGATTCTTTTTAAAGAACGTCCAGTATCTTCCCTTTTCCTGATGATATTTCAAACTAATATGAAACACTAAACTAAACATTTCTTAATGACGTTATGGAACTTTTCGAGCATCTTTATAAATAATTCAACTTTCAGACAACGATAAACAGATTTACTTAATTTTCAGTCGACTTTACTATTTCTTCTGTATTAACCTGTTAACAGAATTGTCCTTTAATTAGGAACTTTTATAGTTACGAAATTGAAAATTAATCAAAACGAATCAATTCCAGTTAGGTCCAGCTTTATTCCTTGCAAATGCGAATATAAATGTAAATTGCCACACAATTTATCCTTAATGAAAATTACGAAATTGGAAATTAATAAAACAAATCAATGTTAATTACACGAACTTTAGCTTTCGTAAATATAAATGTGGTGTTTTATCCTTAAGAAAAATGAAGCGACAAATAAAAAACGTAAGCGACTGTTAAATAAAGAAATTATTATACCGTCTCGCTTATTTTCCCCTGTAAACAGTTCAAAAAATGCCGAAATGTTTTTAAACGATAAAAAGTGAATTCCTTCTTATGTTTTTACATATTTCTCCTTTTCCCCACAAATTCCAATTTGAAATTCAAATCTGAACAATTCAAAGCTACCAAAGATTTCCTGTCTGTTTCTTAGAAGCAACTACGAAAACCTCATGGTTCTTACACCACGCACAAGACTTCTTCCTCTTTGCTTCCTTCTCTTTTGCATCCGATAAACTTCCCCGCTAATTTTCAAATAACCACGAACAAACTTTCCCTAAACTGTTCTCGCGAGTTTCTCTTTTCTCCCGCAACTTCCAAATTGAATCGCTAATTTCGTTCACGAGCGCTTGCGCAACCCCGCGACTTTCCTTCAATTCTTGTTCCTAAGGCGCCCGTCGTTAAACAGCGAAACAACCGCGAGACAGCAAATTTCAAGCATATGTTCATTCAATTCGTTGTATAGACAGACATGATTATTGAATGTTGAACGAATTTATATATTACTTTTCCGTTTGTGATTTTATTTTCTGTTTAAGGAAATATATTATCGACAAACAGTATAAAATTATAATGTATATGATTTGTACCGTCTTCTTTATTTAAATTATCTTATCTGGAATATTTTCATTTTGCAAGATATATTGAAACGTTTGAAATAATTCGCGTCTTTTACTTTTTAAGCAATGTTACGTCATACAGTCTGCTGCGAAATATATAATGTTTCAATATTTTAAACTGGATAAAAAAAAAAAAATAAAACTGACACAAATTGGCAGTATAGAACCGAGAAATTAAAAAAAATGGCAGCCTTAGAGTTTCGCTATTTTTTAATGTGTTATTCGTAGTTACCGCTTGCTTTTATACGTACAGTTATTACTGCGGTAAAATGTTTTAGAAACTGTGTACGCAATCGACGTTATTGTATTTTCAATTTTCCAACAAGCAGTTCATGAATTGCTTCCTATGTTGATTTCATGGCTAACGTTCTTTCCAAATAAAAAAAGATAAGAAAAAAATGAAATGGATTTGTTAAATTATTTTCCTAAAGTTCAGGAGCACATAAGTTTTCATTTCATATTATTTTATTATTATTATCTAGTGAAATATCTTCATAAAGTACCTTTTTCAGTATTACGGACTAGATAAACTATGCTAAGTCATCGATATAAAAAAAACATTTACTACTATTTTTTGAAATTCCTAACTTGATACAAGATGTCACTAACTTTGCAATAGAGAAAAATATAAAGTTAAAATGTATTTTAAACGTTTGTCGCCTTCTTCTAATAATAATTAATACATCTTATTTTTATCCTTTGAATTTCCTCTTGTAACGCCGCGCACACGTGTAGATAACAACGGACACCTGCACTGACGGATCTTCTAAATATTGTAGAATCACTGACATGGACGCACAGAATACCTGACTTACAATTAGTCGAGTAAAATAGAGAGCGTGCACGATGCTACTAAGAGACATTTTCGAAAATTGTTCAACGAATTTTCTCGCTTATTTCCATTCTAATAAATACACTTAATAATGGAGTCTAAAATTTAGAATTCCTCAGAATTAAAAATTTTCGATTTAAACTTTATATTACTGTTCAATCTTTTTATAATAGCAATGAAAAAAAATATGTCGGAAAGAAATACCGAATCAGACGAACCTAGGAAATACAATAATGAGATTTTTTTATATGGGATAAATCGGGAACAGAAAAGATTCTACTTCATCATCGAACTAAGTAATACGAGAATTATATGTATGTTGGATCTTTGAATTACATATATATATATGTTTATTATCATTGATTATGAAAACATTTATAACTCTGATTACACTATTCGTTTCATAACTCCAATTATTAGAAATCAAGCATGCAATGTTGTACGCCTTTTCCTTATACATATTTACATTAGGAGCCCGACACCAAGTACGTGGGTAAAGCAGAAACTGTTCCATACAAAGAAACAAGGAACGTTAGGATTGTCGTGGAAAATGTGATTACGACGTTACGACGGGAACGAGACTTCAGAACTTAAAATGACCCCTTTCAATAATCGTGACACTACCTTTAATTTCCCACGTTCTCAGTAGTCGAGCGTGTTATGAACGCGGTTACTGTCAAAATAACAGCTAATTGTAACGATCCAATCGATCGAGGGCACCCGGAAGAATTGCCACGGTCATTGCCCAATTAACATCAAAGCATTAGGCTCCTGCAAGTATCACAGGTACAATGAATAACACCCAGCGAGCAAGCATGCTGATTGGCCATTTTCTTGCGTTCGCTAAAAACCAATTATCATGCATATTTTCGGACCTTGCTAATACCCGGTCGAGTCTAGCACGACAGTCTCGTTCGTACTCCATCGGTCGTGGAGTGAGAATCGTTAGTCTTCCAGCATTCTCAGAGAAGCAGTCTTGTTCTAGCTTTCGAATCGTCAACGCCTTCTCCTCCAGACGTGGAGTAAAAATGTCTTAATATCTCAGCGTTCGGAAAGAGCAGTCTCATCTGCGTTTTCCGACTCGTCAACACATCCAAACTTTTATGAAGTGAAGCATCGTTTAATCCGTCGAACGATCGGTGGACAGCCTCGTGCGAGCCTTTTAATCGCAGCCATCGTCGCCAGGCATTCGTGGAGTAACGTGTCGTTTAACCATTCTGAACGATCATTCGCGAATCTTGTCTGAGCAGTCGGAGACAGTTGGAAATCTTTTTATTGTTTAGAGAAAAATTACCCTTAGCGTCGTTGACTGTTGTTCGGTCATTCAACCATTGTTCTTCTTCGTGAATCAGTTGCCCAATGTTAATTCGGCAGGTGAGGTCATCGACATCCGATGCACACACAGACACGCGTATTTCTTTAGACCCCAGAGCCGGATCCTCATTTCAGGAGATGCAGAAGATCCTGCACATCACCAGAGCAACAGGAGAGTAGTCAGCAACATCGAGGTAAACACGAGGCGGGACAAGGCGTCCATTTCGTACCAACAAGCAAGGCAAACGATCGCAAGTCGAGGTAAGCTCGTTTCGGTTATCGATCGTATCCTGCAATTTACCGATTTACCAGTTACCGGCTGCATCCCCTCCTCCATTTCGTTTGTAATTTTCGATTTCGAAAAGTTTCGAGATGTTCGAAATGTCTTCTGAATGGAAAATGTCTTTATCCGCGAATATCGGTAGCGATCAACGCATTCGCGTACTTAAAAGCAAGCAACGCATGTTCAAGACGTAGTTAACATCGTTGAAGGAATATGTCGAAATTCATTGACATATCC
Organism: Bombus haemorrhoidalis; assembly: GCA_014825975.1. NCBI lineage: Eukaryota > Metazoa > Arthropoda > Insecta > Hymenoptera > Apidae > Bombus > Bombus haemorrhoidalis. The sequence goes on along the minus strand of CM026167.1, from coordinate 1,965,703 downwards.
GTTGAACAGCGTATAAAGGCAGTTTCAAAAGGCTAAGTTTTGCCGCAGGTGCCTCAAATCTAGCCAGCCAACCACCGAGAGCGATCGAACGCACAATACGAGATCACATTGCAACGTTAACAGACAGGAATTAACTAACCTAGTTATCTCAATCCGGACAGCCCTTCCAACGACGACGCGGCGTAACTTTTATTACATACGATCACTCAGAATTAGACGAACTGATGGCGGCTGCACACATATATGTACTCGGCCAGACAAGAAACCGATACCATGACGCACGCTTGTCGATACGTGATCGAGATCGAGCTTCATGGCGGAAGATCTCGCAGCGAGACTACGGTTGCCATGAACAGGGGCATCCACGGCCATCGGTGTCAATCAAATTGCGCTCGTCGAATTTCGAACGAGAGTAATTGTTCTTCAGTTCTTCAGGGTTTCGAAAATTGCGAAATCGATTCCCGAAGTGCAGACCGACCGCTCGAGGATACAGATACCGCCAAATCTCAAGCTATCCGACCCGGAATTGTATCGTCCACCCCCTGTCGATATGCTGATTGGCTGCAACACAAAACTGGCGTGCTTCAATATCGGATAGCACGACCTATTCCCTCCGAACGGTTTGGATCTCATACTGCAGAAAATACAGCTGGGATAGATCATCGGGGTGAGCGTACCGATAGCTGGACAAAGAGCGACACAAAATACATTCGTCATCACGTTGGTCTTCGATATGAAAAAATCCTGAGAAGTGGAAGAGGGATCCACCAGGCAACATTCCTCATCCGAGGTTCAAATTTACGAGGATTGCTTCGTCCGATACAACCAACGCGACAACTCCGGACGCTACATCGTCGCATCACTGTTCAACGAGAAGAGGACTCAGTTCAGGGAATCGCATTGCATCGGTTTCTTTCTTTCGGACGAAAACTCGAACACGAACCGGGATTATGGAACGAGTACAACGCGATTATAAACAAATACCACATACTCGGGCTTATGGCGCGCGTGAAAGCGACCAACGCGCGAGGTTTCTATCTGTCGCATGACGCGATTTACAAACTCTCGAATTCCACAAGAAACGTTCAAATGGTTTTCGATAGATCGGAAAAAATCGAGTACAAAACACCATCTTTGCAACGTTCCTTTGATTCTGCATGTACGTATGCGCGCTAGCGGGAAATATCGAAAAGATGTATCGACGAGACTCGTGATTCGCTTGGAGGATCACTGCTATCAACGTATCCTGCGAAGGGGCGACGAAGATCGGTTGCTAACGTATGAGTTAAACACAATCGGGCTGACGCCAGCGCCTTATCTCGCCACAAAATGTCTGTTGCAACTTGCGGAAGACGAACAGTGAAACTTCCCGATAGCGGCATCCACCGTCACGATGGGACCTATACATAGACGATCGGTTAACTGGTGTAGACACATACAAGAAGGTACGAACGCATGATCAGGTCATCGATACGTTCCATGAAAGAGAACTTGACATTCGGCAGTGGGCTTCAAACGAGTCTCGACTCCTCACTGATCTGATCGACAGTCAGATCAAGTCGAAAATTCTGGGCGATTTGACAACGGCGAAGATGCTTGGAAATTTCTGGGATGCCGTCGAGCAGTTGTGCACTGCGAAAATGGCGAAACAGTCGATATGTCATATATTACGAAGATCTTCGATCCGTTCGGACTGCTCGGTCACCATAACCGCGAAGATAACCGCGTAGTCTCTGGCATCTCAAGATCGATAGGAACCAGTCACTGCCATCCAGGTGTGTCACGTATATACATACAGGGACCTACTATTATTTTTAAAACTTTTAAAAAGCTTCTCCGCGTCAATGCAGCCATCAATTGTCGTCATTTGAATTAGTGCATAAACAAAATACGATCGCGATACAGTTATGCTTTGTAACATTATGACGCTTTTCATGTTTGTAAGTACTGTGACCTAATTTTCAACGAATTATAAACTTTCTGATTAACGGCATTGTTGAAGTAAGTACTTTTTCATACCAATTACGCTATTTGTTGTTTAAATATAATGTCGTCTATTAAAGCATGAATATGTAAGTGATTCTTTTTCAAGTTGCCATGATGACATCAGTAACCTATGATACTCATAGATTTGCATACGTTAGAAAAGTCGGACGGATAAAATCCAACACCCAGTTTTGCTTCAATAGACAAGAGTGTCCGTACTGCAAACGCATTGAGACAGTGTTTCATGTATTATTATTTTGATTGTAAAAGCGCAAAGTTAAACAGGAATCCAAGCGATAATAACAGTAGTAACGACGGAAACAAAAAAAGAAAAAATAATCGCAATGAAAATATTTGCATTTATTGCCGGGAACCTTATGGTGTATCTAGATTGAATGAAGGTTGAATACAGTGTATAACTTGTTCTAGGTGGATCCATGAAGATTGCACTCGTTGGAAATCTAAAGAATCGAACGAATTTTAATGTTACAGATGTTGGAAACAGTACACTGTATTAGGTTTTACGCAGACCACGGGATAAAATATTGTTTAATAAAATTATTACTTTAATAAATTACACTTAAAATTTATGTTTAAATACGTATATTAATTTCAGAGTTATCCTACTTCATTCTTAATGTTTCGGTTTTACCTTAGCTTCCCCTAATCCTGTTAATCTGAATGTTTTAAAAACGATTTTAAAATCGAAATTGAAATTAACAATATCCTTTTCAAATTAAAAAAATCTGTTAACGTTTGAAGATATGCTTTCATTAAATAAAAAGCTCTTTGATATTCAATGAAAAATGTCATTATTCAAGCCGTTATAGAAAAGAACGTTCCTTACTATTTTATCGTATTATTATTTCTGTTCCATTATGAAAGCATTCAATACGTACAATTTTATGATCACGTAATTTATGTTGTAACTTAATAAGTTATAAATACATACAAAGCTAAAACTTTTTTATTAATTCTGTTGTTTAATATTTTCATATTTCAAGAAATATTTTACTGTAAAATTACGTGTTAAAATCAATTCTCTCGTACTTCCTTCAAACATGAAACGTTTATTAACCATAGAAAAGCACGATTAAGTGGAAAATGATTCAAAGGACGTAGCAAATCGTAATAAGCAATAAATTGATTTACTTGTATTGTACGTTTATGTGATGAAAATTGCCTTAAAAGTGCGCCTAGTTTTCAGCCTGTTAGGATATTTTCCACTTTTAAGCGAGTATAAAGCGACCTCCCAAGGCGACCAGATTCGCTTAAAATCGCAACATCATGTTGTACGTCGTACACGACCCGTCGAACGCGTCGAGTCTTTTGTTTTTTCGCCAACGTGAAGGCGTGCATTAGCGAGTGTGAGGGTGTAACTCACGAGCGTGTAAGCTGCATAAAAAGCCTCGGTCACGAACACACGGACAAACGAGCGAGCGTTGTACACAAGACTGAGGGCTTTTTCGCTAAAAGCGGCCAGCCACGAAGAACATTTAGGCGAAAAACGGTACTGGCACAGGCACAGGCCTCCTGCGTTATCTTCTCAAGTGCCAAGAACTAAAAGACGCCCGTTGCCTTTAATATTTCACATTTTGCTTGATTACTCTCTACATCACGTTCGCAACCTCTTTTCTGCTCTTGCGCGTCGATAATACGCGTATATCGTGAATAGGGAGGAATTTCTGAATATCACACGGTTTGAATCATTCGAACGATGTTGGTTTTTTCCAGGAACTACAGCTGTCATAACTGATATTTGGTTACGAATAACTAGACTGCGAATACCTATGCAGATTATTTTTGGTAATTATGGAGAATAGGCGCTACCTCTCCGATTTCAATGACTTTGAAACGTGTTGCCAAAATCAACATTTTTTCCCATACATATTGATCAACTTTTTCCTATACATATTGTGTAATATATACGGTCATTCGATTTTAACTTTTATTATTATTATTATTATTATTATTGTTATTATTATTTGACGATTCGTTTTATAAATTTTTGTTTCATAAATAATTTTTCAATGACGATAGGTATCTCTGTTATATATTCGAGCGTTTGAGGATTAGAATAAAGTGCAACATTTCGTATATCATTCGATTCGTCCAAAATTACGTCATGCTAATGTTGCCAGCTGCCTAATGACGGTCAAATACCGAGCAATATATGCAGATAAGTATTTTGGTCTGACTAATAATACATTGATTTCTTTTTTTTATACGGTGTGTATTAAAAATTGTTATCTTTATGATCTTATACGAAGTATAACTGTAATCTAAATATAATCGAAGTTGTTGGCGAATATCTAGAAAACTAAGACCGAGCGGTGATTATGTGTATAGAAAATAGTTGTTCAGGGTGTTAACATCGATAACATATTTTGAAGACATTGAAATCATCGAGATCACGTGATATTTCTAACAATTAGCTTACTTTTTTAAAAGACATCATTAAGGATGGTCATTTTTAAGTACTAAGAAATTAGATGACTGTCTTTTTTTTAAATAATGAATATATTCTAAGACTTTGTGAATAGAAGAAAAGAATACATATATTATAGCTTTCAATTTATGAGATTAATATATAAATAAATCGGATTAACCATATTTTAGCATTTGAAAAATTTAAGATAGAATCTAAAACTTAAGAAAGTAATTCTTCAAGTAAAGAGTCTTTCAGTTATTTAAAGCAATGCAAGATTCATTAATTTTTTAGATTTCTACAATAGACACTGAATAATATTCTGTTTAAAGTAAGAATTATTACTTTCCTACGCTTATCTAAATTATCTTCCTATTTTATTCCTATTTAAATGATTAACTATAATTACTACTGTAATTATTAATTATTTTCCAATTATCTATCACTGATACAGTGATACGTACAATTGTACGTTACAGATCAAAATTAAATAACCTAAAATAATTAGATAACACGTTTGCTACCAACGTCAAATGTATGTGATACTTTAAAATTAATGTGGATTTAATTTTATGCTGCAAAATAAATGAATATGTAATTAGCATGCTTGGTTAAAAAAGAACAGAACTTCAAAAATTTAGAATAAAACTATATCGTATTATTAATTATATTGTCCGAAAATACTACATAGACAGTAACTTTTAAAGCAAAACTTATAAGATTCAACGGAAACAAACTGCAGAGGAATGCTTAAAAACTTATTAACTTACAAGTTACAAGCAATAATGAAAGAAACAGTTCAAGATTTTGATTCAACTACAAACGTTCTAATCCAATCCATTTTAAAATCACCTTGACCCTAACACGTTGAAGGAATTACACAGAAACCGATTCTAATAAAAATTCATCGAGCAATTTATTTCTCGTCGGAGTAACTCCATCAAACTTACAGTTAAATTCAAGGTAGGGTCGTGAGCGAAAGTCCAAGTTCATCTCGTCTCTGTCTTTCGTGTTCCGGCTGCGCAAACTTCGTACCAAGTTCTGTGCTCAAATCCTATTTACCTCACGATACTTTGTCAAACGAAACAACTTCTCTCTGTGATCTAAACCGTATCGGAACAGAAACGAGATACGTATTCATCGTACGTATTTCGAGGTCTCGCCGGATCTACTTGTCGTATCGATACTTTGCAGGTCACTTCGACTTTTAGATGGAACCTTATTGACGCAGACTTATCGACTGTTTCCTCCGTTTTTACTTCCCTCTTTTCCATTTCACTGTCGATCATGATGGTTCGCGAATGTCTGTGCTGCATCGAACATATGAATAATCGAGCGGCTTAGGGGAGGAGAGAAACCCGGATGAAATCTTTAATTCGAGAACTTTGGAAAATCTTTGGTCTCTGGAATCTTTTAAATTATAGATAAAGATTGACAGGGAAATCTGAATATTTCGAAATATTAAAATATTCTTTAATTTAATTAATTTGTAGTCTCTCAGTACTCGGTATTGTGTTTATTCGCTTCTCCAATATTATTATAATTTCGAGGAAAGAAACTTAGAATTTTATTTCACTTAACGTTTCGAACATCTTTCCTCTCGATCGAAGTTAGAATACAGAATAATTATTATACACGGATTATACGCATTAGTTTCTGTAAATACTTATCTGCTTGAAAAAAATGCATTTGTATTATTTTTTTGTTTGATATTATGCACCTTTCCGAAACTTCTTCGAGTTTTCTTCTTCCAGGTTCCAGGTTCCAGATTTGTCGAGGGCAGATAGGTGCATTGGGTGAATTCTATTATTTCGGTCGTATTTGTTTTGAATGATATTAGAAATCGAGCACTTTGGAAATTTGTTTTTCATTTTTATAAAAATTATTAACAACGAATAAATATTACGCATATGTATTTCGATGGAATCGAATAATTCGAAATCAGATGTTCTTGCAGAATTTACTACACTTCCGTAGTTGAAATTGGAATAACGATAGGAAAATAAATAAATATGTAATATTGAGATTTAAATTATCTCAGTTTATGTTAAAAGTTAGGTATTTTGGAAGTTCTATTTCGGAATTCATTTCTTAATTAGATATTTTTTAAAGAACTCACATTATACATTCCCACTTACACGATGAAAAATATCGGCAGAAAGTAAATTTAATTAATAATAAAATCATACATTTTCAAAATTTCTGATATTTTTATTTATTACTATAACAACTATTACTGCAAATAATTACATTCTGATGTTAATTCTTTTATAATACTTAACGGGAATATTAATAAATCCATCTTCCTACAAAATAGCATGACAGTTTAAAAGGTATATTTAAATTTTCAAAGGATTATTTTAATACGCAGCTGAAGATAATTAAAGCGGCAGCTGTTTTAATAATGGTAACGTTCAGAAAGGATTTGGTTTCAATATGCTGCATAAATTAGACGTTTGTGAAAAATATTTTCAACTTCTGTCATTTTCCATTATATCGTTTAATTTTCTAAGGATCTTTAATCTTTCTTAATTTTCTTTCAAGTTTCCTCTAATTTTCTTTCTTTCGATCTTCCTTCAAATTGTCTCTAATTTCCTTTAGAAAGAAAATTTCTTTAAATTTTTTTAGAAAAGAATTATGATACGCTAACAGTTACATTGTTCCTTGCTAATATACGGTACATGTGTTACAAATAGTTATGTAGAAACAAAATGGAAGATTTTTAGATTAGAGGCAAAGTACAAAATACATACTTCGAAAGAGTAACGGCGAACGTCATTAGTAATAAATCTGCAAATAGAAACTATTAAATTGTTATCTTTTAATGTTTCAAAAATTACGTAATATTCGAGAATTTGATAAATGAAAATGAATCTTTATTTCTAATCACACGATTTGGAGTGTTAGATGTGCAGGAAAGGATCTAGTACATACGTGGAATTAGGACGTAAAGGAAAAGCGTATGGCCACCCAAGGTTTTAGGTGGACGTCATGAAATGTGTTCTGAGTACGTTTGTCAGCTTCCCCGGATTCAGTAAAAGAGACCATAAAATAAAAGAAAAAGAGCTAGCGTGCAGCTATTAGTATGCTGGGTGTTTCATTTATCTCAAACATTTTAATATCTACATTACTCCTATCGAAGTAGAAAATATGCTAAGTTAATAGACAGTATAAATGTAATGATCGATGATCTTTTTCTTCCATCTGATTTTTTTGAGTTTTTACGATCGTTGAAAACTTGTATGCATTTATGAGAAATTTAAATGTACAGGATGTGTGTGTCTAATATGTAGGAGTAGATATAATTCTCGTTATAATATTTAATAAGTAAAACTTATAAACATTTCTTTAAAATTTCTATCAAGGTTTCATTTCTTTAGTTGTGTTCATAAAAAGTTAAACATTCACAGTTTCGTAATATTATATTTTTGACGAAGAATAGGTTTCAATTATAATACGTCGATCTTCAAATGATATAAAGTAATAAAATAACGATAGTTTGAAAGAAGCAGGGAAATTAAACATTTCCTTATTTTTGTCTAGAATATTGATTTAAGAAAGTATCTATATTCAATGCAAAATATCGAAACGAAACACCCTGTATACTATGCAGAAAGTGCGTGCACGGAACAATTGTCGAATGGAAGTGTGAGCGAAAAGCTATTTCGTGTTATTGAGTAACTTTGTATACTAAAGACATTGTATATTGTTTTGTGTTGTCGAGTGATATTGAAATTTGCTTTAAACGATATATTTATTTTATTTCACGCATAAAGCTGTTTTACAACCCCCATTGTTCATTAGAAATAAAGATAATTACAAAATAAAATCATTACACGAAGCTACATATATTATTTTTTCTATTACATTTGACTTTCTAAACGTATTTTATTTAACCGCAACTACATAACTTTCACTATTCCTCTTTCATTTCTCTCGTATTTTAAGATAGGATAAAACATTTTTACGCGAGAAGTTTATATTTATTTCATGAACTTCCTATACACGCGTTGAATCGAATGTACCGCGTACTGAAACTTCAAGGTCCACAGCAGAGATGCACTTTAAATGATTAAAATGCTGTCCCATTTATGCTAGATTCAAAACATGAACAACTTTGCCATGTTTAGAAATGCATTAAAAAGTGGGCGAAACAAATTTTGTTGAACGTTGAAAGGTTTATAGAACTTATATAGAACGTTATAATGATAGAACGAAAGAGATATGCTTTAAAAAGTTTTTCAAGATAATTGACTGAAAATTATCTACTTTTTCAATTTGTAACTCTGCTGGGTTCCCAATACCTCAATGTTTACATTTCATTTCATTTCACTTCTTTGTAAAAAACGAAAGGACTTGCAATGTTGGAAGGAAATCTAAAATTGAAATGATACATCACACGTGTCAGTAACAACTTTTCTCTCGTATATATGAAACTTCCTAGCAACAGAAAAATGTAATTGTGTTGAAAATAATCCAAAGAACGCAAAAGGTTAACATATTAGAAAAATATTTTGCAAAAATTGCGCGTTTGAATGGTGAGTTTTTTTTTTCTTTTGTGGACTGATCGGTAAGCTCTAATGGCGATGTAGGTAATAAAACACGCAGTATAATTTGTGTCGGTATGTCGAGCTCGGCACTAAATACGGTCATTGGTTTCCAAGTTTCATCGATAGTATAGAACAAAAGCTCATAAAGAATGGATTACGTACGAATAGTCGTATTTATTCTCGTGCCATACGGGTCAAACACAGGAACTGTATTCTTCGATGTTTTGCTATTTTATGATGAGACGCGAGCTTTATGGCTAACAGCTTTGTGGAAATTTATTTCATTAGATTGTGTATGCGGACGTTAAAACGGTGTTTGAATGTTAATTTTATCTTAAATTCAGAAGCAAATTACAGATCTTGAGTAATTTGAAAATTAAGAAGAACAAGATTTTGTGAAAAATGAGCTAGATTTTTGTAAAATCTTTTAGGATATTAATTACGGAGAAGAAATGAGATAAAAGAAATTGCTTTGTTTAACTTCCTCGTTATCTTAGAGTTTACAAAGGTAAGTCATTTTTAACCGGTTCTTCTGATAACTTTTACTGGAATTATTTCGTTATTATTTTGTTATTAATGCGTTTGTTCCTTATATTTATGCTTTTATATCGCACGAATCTTATTTCATACTATTTGCACAGAATTTTCTGTTAACAATATTCTTTATTCCGCCTTGTTATGTTGTAGTCTATCTACTATAATCCAAAATAAATAAATGATACTTTGTGTAGCAAGCAAATAAGAATGGTAAAGGACTACCATAAATCTAGGATAAGAAACTTTTTCATCATGTTTCATAATGTTCTTGACCGTTTTGGAATAGATGATAAGCAGCATAAAGCAAATCTTTTCAGAATAGAGTATACAACATCCCAAGGGAGGCTAATCTTTTCGTCGTGCCAGTACAATGTACGATGATTTCTCTATTCTACCCATTTTGGACGGAAATATATTAGTCAACACTTTATCCTGAAATATTTTCTACGAATACACTTCTTTATAAATGTGAATGAAATAAACTGTTCCAAGTAACTTCTTATTTTCTCAATTTTATTTACGAAAATATATGAATACGGAAATACTATATTAGGTAAATATACGAATGCGAAAACGATATTAAAAAACTTTCACAATTTTATATCGAGTGTCATTTTTCTTTAAAAAGAAGATACAAATGTACCAACATTATAGAAAGAACTTTTATGATTTAATGCTAATGATCATTGTTCTTCTTCCTTTAGATAATGATACGAACACCGGAATGTTATAAAAACACTTCGCATTTCATTAATTAAAATTTTACATTGAGATTAAGTGTCACATGTCAAAAATCATTTTTCTTCAAAAAATTCACACTATAGATACACTAACTAACTAACTGTTATACTTTTTGGATAATGATACGAACACAGGAACGTTATAGAAAATACCTCCATAATTTTACATTAAAGTTAAGTAACGATAAGTTTCACATACCAAGAGCCATCGTTCTTTAGAAGTAAATACGAATACAAAAACACATATTGCGAAGTATCCTTTTTTCTGTACAACTTTCGTAACTTTACATTAACAGTAAACGTCGCATCAAGAGCCTCTTTCCCTAGAACAGGGATTCTTAAATTAACTCAAATGGGATCGTATAATAGAATTATGTGAACATGAACATTTTTGCAACTACCACACACCAGTGAAACGAAAAATGTCAATCATCCCATTAGAGGATCATGAGGAATTCGCTAAATTATTATCGACATAGCTATAGAACACCAACATTTTAAAAAATCGTTTAAATGGGTTTTTGCTTTGAATTAGGACAGAATTTTTAGCAATTTCTAAAATGGGCTTAAACACACTTGCAACATACTATACTATATATCTATTGCAAAACGACATCTTCATCATTGACGATCGTAATACCAAAATATCGGTTAACCTTGAAGAACATTGAAAACATTCTGTTACATCAAATATTCAGCCAAGACTTGATTCTTTATGCAAGAATAGGTAAGCACATTTATCTCATCAATATGTTTTGATTTTGTCTTGTTAACAAGGATATGATAAGAACTGCGAAATCTTGAACGAGTTCACTGTATGTGTATTCGATGGTAATAGATAGATGGTAAATATAAATAATAGATGGTAAAATTCCTTGTTATCTTAAAGCTTACAAAGGTAAGTCATTCTTAACCGATTCTTTTGATAACTTTTACTGAAATAAGTACGTCATTATTTTGTTATCAATGCGTTTGTTCCTTATATTTATGGAATACCACCTATTGACAAAATCCGCAATCACTTAGTTGCCAATCCAATAGTCTCAAAAAACTTGAGTTTATTATCCTTTGTTTTCGAGAAATTAATAAATATTTGTTATATCTTACTTTATAAATTCTTTTAATTTTAATATTATGTGTCCCTTTAATATTAAAGTTTTTAGAATTTAGTTTGGTAGATAAAATTTCGATTATTTTTATTTGTTATGCTACTGCTGCATATTTTTACAATTCTGCGGGTGGAAGTTACAATAAAAAGATCTACAATATAAAAAATTGCTGAACCAAAAATATAACTTCTCGGTTAATTTCCCGAAAATAAAATGCCAGACACTCAAACACTTTTGGGGCTGTTTTACCATCAACGTAAATCATCGAATATACGTGTAAATCTCCTTGTAAATGATAAGATAAGTAATGAGATTATAAATACAACGAAGAAGTAAAAAGTATAAAGAAATAAAAAGATGTTTTGTATATTATATTATAAATATATATATATATATATTTGAAAAAAAACTTTCCACAATTTTACACTAACAGATATTTTCCTTTAGACATATTTCTTTAGACAAGATACAAAGACAAAAGGTTCATAAAGAAAACTTGATTAATTGTGCATCAATGGTACCAATTGTATCAATGTCATGCTGGGAATCATTTTTCTTTAGAATGCATATATGTACCAACAAATATTACGAAAAAACATCTCACGATTTTACATGTATATTATTTCGATATTTTCGCATTATCGTTACAGTGGTTTTTCTTTTTCCCTTGCAAAAACATATCAGTGCGAAAAGATCACATAATGTGCATTCTTTATACTATCAACAAGATTAACAGTGCAAAATATACTACAATTTACACTATTGAAAGAAATCAAGAACAATTTTACGAAACAGCTGAAGATAAACGAAGAACGTAGAAAAATAACATGGTAAAAGTTAACAACTCCTCTGATGTTGAACTGGCAAAAATGACAGAATGTTTCGCGAATACAAACGAATATATTTTGCATTTTAATTATCGTTCGTCAAAGGGAAACGCACGAGAATAAAGTAACGTACCGCGGATATCGAAAATAAAATCATAAATAAGATCTGTGTTGCGCTCGTTAGCCGCGCGCATTGTTATCCGTGCAACGGGAAAGCCATTCGCTCGAATATGGTTACACAAATTGATGTAACGCAATCTCCCCGGTCAGAAGGAAATTCACTTGCAACGTTTTTCCGCGTTTTTCGCGATTATTAAATTCATGGACGTCCAAATAATATAAAAAACAATTAATGGGGCGCATTGCGAAACCTACGTATTATACAATTCGTAATAATCGATCGTTCTCATAATTTATGGCCACGCTGATATCTCCTTTTTCTTTACATTTGTATCATGTTAAAAAGAAACGTTTATACAGCGTGCACTGGAATTTATAAGCTTCGTTATAATATTCTGTAGCTAAAAATAAGATTGAAATATAAACAGTTAGATTTTATGAATTTTCCGCAGTCAGTCGCAAAAATCCGCACACACCCACCTCTTAAATGTGAAATATTGACTTTTTTACATCTGTATCGTGTTGGAAAGAAATTTTTATACATCGTGTTCTAGGATTTTTCACAAACTTACGCTTCGCTGGTATGTTCTACGAATAAAAATAAGATTAAAATTTGCCAGTTAAATTCCCTGTATTTTCTATATTACATAGTCAGTCGTAAAAGTCTACATTTTCACCTATACACAGTGGCAAACGTATAAATTGAGGTATGTTTACTGGTAAATGATAATTAAATTTAATTAATTATATAATGAAAATCTTTTTCATTTTTCCTACAATATAGGATTTGAAAATACAGTTGTTGTACTTTGAACATTACAAATCTGTGGCTTGGTGCAAGAAGTATCAATGTTAGCATTGATGAAGCTGAGATACTCGCTTACTGTGATTGTTAAAATAATTTCTATCAAAGATGTCTGTATTATTTCAAATTTCTTTTCTAGTACAAAAAGAGAAAATTAAAGCTTATGCTATTTGTGTTTTCTATATTGACTTTGGTATTTTTTGCAGATGGTTTATTCTGTGAAAAATTTGGATATTGGCATATGTAAGTGCTATTATGGTCGAAATTATGACATTGGAATTTCTAGCATCAAGCAATAGGAATATATAGTAGCTCTCAAATTTTTATTTTGCGTAATAATTATATACCATGTTACGTTAAATTTAATATAAGAATTCTCATAATTTATTGTTCCCTTTTTTTTTACTTATTTTACGTCGCCTCAACCGCAAAGTTGGATTTTTGTTCCTACTTTTCCACAAAAACTGAATTTTATGTAAAAAGAAACATCAATCGCAATATATACCATATACAGATCGGAAATAAGTCAGAAAAATAAACTACTAGTTTCGATTGAAAATGAGAAAAATACAGAAAATATTATTATGTATGTACTCCTTAATTAATTAACTGGTGAATATTTTATAATTCTGTGTAGCTGCAAACACCTATAGCTTTATAAAACATTTTGAATGCTCTTAACGCTTGCTTCTATTTCAACTATATTAACGAATTTCCTTGTAGTTGTTTACATGTTTCTGCTTTTAATACTGCTGCTCTACATTGAAGTTTTGTAGCGACGCTGATGAAGTTGAAGCCGCCCTGAATACTCCATTTTTTTTTTTTTTTACTTTTCGTAATGTTTCGAAAAACTCGTATTCTGTTAACGGTTAAGCTACATTTATAGCGAACGATTCTTTTTTAACAACGCAAGTAAGAAGCGTAGGTTGAAATACTTCTGATTTATAAAAGTTATTAGAATTATAATGCATTATCATATACTTAGTAGTACTAAGTACATTATATAGCATCACTGTCATGATACTTTAATTTACAAAAAACACTGATAAGTATTTTAAAAAGCAGTCCTTTAGCAATCTACAATTCATAAACAAATTTATACAAAATTTCAATCTTTTTGTTACTTATTAGTTACTTCGTTACTTATTATCTTTTATTACCATGACAAAACATACATTTTAATCTTCCAATAAATTAACTTCTTTTATAAATTTATATATATTTTGATAAATATAAATATAATCGTATTAGTAGAGATAAAAATAGAAAGAAGACAAGATCTAGCACTAAAATAACCAATCTCTGTGTACCTACAGCGCATTATAGTATTATACAAAACAACACGATGAAAATAAGATAGGAATATATCTATATCTAATAAAAAATAATATTTATTAATTAATTGCGCCTAAAATATTTATACGTCCTTAGTAATTGTAGAAACGCTCTCGTTTCAGAATTGAAACGCCTCTACGTTTTCTAATCTGAGATCAATTGATATTATTATAAAAATCAATCATAATTGAACATCTAATCAACGATCGAACTTATTTGTTTTATCAATCTATTAGAACTTACAATTACGAACCCTAAAAAAAAAGAAACGAAAGAAGATACGAACCTGTATCTTCGCCGCTAACGAAATCGACCATTCGATTAACTGGTCTCTAAAAAGCGTCGACAGAATTATTTACGAGCGGCTGATCGAATTGAAACTCGCGATTCGACCGAACGTTTACCATAACGAGAGCATTACAATATCGATTCCGACCGACCATTGTTCTTTTTTTCGTATTCTTTTTAGCCTGGTTCGCCCATTCACCATTCGACATTTTTCTTTCGGCGGTCACCGTCGTCCCTTTTTACGTCCTCTCATTCTTCGTCACGGTATTTCCCAAGCTTTCTTTCACCGCTTAGAACGAAAACGAGTACCGTTGGAAAGATAAATTGCCACCGGTCCATTGCCTTTACGCCCATTAAATTACCCTTATACACCGCGCCATTTATCCTGTCGAAAACTGTATACGCCGGCCATCGTTCGCCGCGGCTGAGCCAGCTGATACAACTGCATCCTCGTGAATGCACCTGGTCGTTTAAAGAAAACAAAATTTGTGGCTACGTGATTCCGGAAGAATGAGATTATATTGGGTTGGCCAAAAAGGTTCGTTCAGTTTTTCTCGCAAGGTGGTTTTAGTAACGCTTTAGACGTCTCGCACTTTGTCCAATATAGTTTCCTCAGGTTATGCAATGAAATTTATCGTAACAGCTTGCATTTTTAGAAAAATTATGAAGATTGGAAAATTTTTGCGTAGCTATTTTAACACACTCGCAACTGGCCACGTGGTTCTATTTATTAATATTTCAAAATCTATAGCTGCTTGTTCATATCCACATGCAAGTTATATGCATTTCACAACGATTAAAACTTTATTATTTATTGTTACAGCTTCCTCTAAATCATTAATGGCACCGCTATTACAGTCATAAGCCATAACTTATGGTTTGCAAAACGTTGGATAGCCTATCGAAGGGATCTTTAAAAAGTTATTTTATAATACGTTACTAAAGCACGAACAACAGATAAATCTTTCGTTCGTTCAGCGATAAACAAATGAATAACAACGCTGAAATGGTAATAATCCTGCGGCATTTGGCTATAGATTTTTGGAAATTATAGACTCGTGTGACAGGGCTGGCTGCGATTGTGCTAACATTGAAGATAGAAGAAAGAAGATAGAAGAAAACAAGTAATATTTTCTACATATTACGCTGTATTATTTTGGACAATAACAACAACGCGAAAAAGGATTTGCGCAGTGCATGGAGAAAATGCTGTGACTGATCAAGCGTGTCAAAAGTGGTTTGCCAAGTTTCGCGCTGGACATTTCTTGTTAGGCGTTATTCCACGGTCGGTTAGGCCAGTTAAGGTTGATAGCGAACAATTTAATTGAGGACGCTCAACGTTATACCACGCGGGAAATAACCGACATACTCGAAACAATAAAGTCAAGTGCAGAAAATCAGTTGCACCAGCTTCCTCGTGTAAATCGTTTTGATGTTTAGATCTCATCAAATTACTTAGAAACCGAACATATTGGCCAATCTCGTATTAAGCAAAATATTATAAAATAAAATCATTCATCAGAATAAAACGAGTATAATGGGGGAAAAGTGAGAATTCTATTGAAAAGTTGAAATTCCTCTGTTCGAAAGTAAATTTATTAAAATCACAGAAAGACAAGAACTTTTTATTGCTTTTGAGAAAAATAGTGTGATCATGTGTGGCATTGATCGCTGAAGTTGAATATTTGTGAATTTCATACACTTAGAAGTATTTATTTATAATGATGTTTTTTGCTTAAGTTAAAGTAAAGCAAGATAGATATCGTCGATCTATTGAAAAGAAGTAACATAACTAAGAAAAGTGAATTTTAAAATAGAAAATTAGGCTAACAATAAGTAATAATTAATAATAATAAGCAGAGACTTATTAATTCCTCAATAACTTAGCAAGAAGAATTTGCGCTCTTTCTCAATTTAGATAAAATTCTTTAGCCCTAATAAAATATTACGTGTACCAATAATAAACTAGTGAAATTTATAAATATTTTTCACTATTAAATTTTATTTATTAAAAAAAATAGTAAAACAGTTTTTCATCATTATGACATTTTTCTCGTTAAACGTTATACTTTTATCGGATATGTGATTATGGTACTCTTACCATAGCGAATAGTTCACTTTTGGAATCAATTTTGTTTGACGTACTTATAATGCGGCTCATGTAACGCTTTGCACGAGCTATCTTGCGACGCATGTACCTATCAGGTAACCAAGGAAGTTCTGTCATTTCCTTTTATAATGGCAAAGAAAAATGCTAAAATATAGCAAAAAGTCACTTTATTCGTCAAACTGTTACTTTCGCATAGTGTTACCGTTTCTAAGCAATTCTTTTTTCTAACAATGTTCGATTTCAAATTAAAAAATCTGCCTTTGCTTTTAAACCGTCAATTTCATCTTAAACGTTAATTGATACGAAATATATATTTGCAAAAATTGGTTTAATGAGGAGAAAACTTAAGCTGAAAATCTAACAATACGAGGAAAAAAACAACTTAATTAAAAATGTGACGAAACAAAAATTGAATAGTGCTCTAATGGAAGGACTGATCTAAAATGAAAATAATAAAAAGTGGGAAGTTACGGACACGTACAGTAGTTTGCAAGAAAGTTATGGTTCTAGTATAGTATCCACGCTGCGAAATATTCGGTTAGAATGACACCTTTTAGGAGTTTTCTAGATCACCGAATCAGAAAATGGGGGTCGTTTCTCAGGGAAAAGGACGTAAAAAATTTTGGCCAACCTGTTGATGCGTGACGTTCTCATGAATTTTGACGATACCTTTATTAAAAATTTAGTAGTTCTGTCCTATGAGTTACTCTCAATATATTTGAATCGTGAGTATTGGATTCGATTTGGATTACCTTATATTGGCAGGTTGCCGTGAGGCGGCCGATTAGATCGTGACCATACAGAGAGCGGTAAACAATAAACCTTAAAATTGCCACTGGGAGCATTGATATTGGTCGTGCCATTACTTGTTTTGTCGGTTACCGCTTATCGATCTGCACGATCATGATTTTACGCGGATTTTCAGAGTCAAGACTTTCATCGGCTAAATATTTATAAGACCGAATTTTTAAAAATCGTTTATTTTCGTGAAAAATGATCATCATTTTCGGCTCATTGCGATATAAAATATTTCTGAAAAGACACATTCACATAAAAAGTTTTGCAGTCCGGATACTGTACTTTATCCGAAGTTAATAGATGAGATATACAAATCATTTCTCCATTTCAAACGTGATAATAACATAGTTGGAATCCGTGTTATTTTTCGACTTCAAATATCACCTCAACGAAGTTATCATTTATTATGAATTATCGTCTTCAACAATAAACGTGAAATACTCGACATATTATGTTACGTTACATGATATTATAAAATATTAACCATAATGGCAAAACATCCTATATATAATATTCAATCGTTAGGCGTGCAATTAGTGTTATATTATGCACCCTACGTGTATTATTGAGAATAATAATTTCTAGTACCCTATAAGATATTGAAGAATCAAGATAAACGAAACATCTCATGTGTGTGCATATATGTACATCATACATATATGTCAAATAAAGGCGTCAGCTCAGTAAATGTATACACTTACTACCTACATAAACTATAAAAAAAAAGACAAGGATTAGGTTTGAACTAGGTATATGTAGGAAAATGGTATAGTGCTAGTAGGTTTGGTAAAAGTATGTTTGTTATAATATCGTTTGATGTTCCGTCAATCTCTGTTTACGCAGTCACTATTCGTCACTAATTACTCTCGTTATAATGGTTCTCTTTTTAATACGCTGACAACACTCCTTGATAACGCTGACAACACACACCTGATATCTCCCAGATAATTCGTACACGATACTACATTATACTACATTCCTACATATATGTTACAGTAAAAGCTTAAAGCATAGTAAACATATACACTTATCTTTTGCATTCGATTACACGATACGTATGCAGGCGATTTCAAACTTAAAAATTTACGATACCTCTGAAAAATCATGTCCTGAATATAATATAGTGGTGTTAGATATAAGTGCTCAAGAAATACTCTCGATATTCAACAATAAGTTTATTAAACAATTAACAGTCAACAATCAACAATCACGCTTCGCGAATGTGTTTGCTTCCCTGTTACGCTAGACTCTTTGTATTTCAATGTTCGAAACGGAATGAATCTTTTGTTCAAAACAAAACGAATTCTATTCTTCGTTGCCCCTCGATATCCCCACTACGCATGCGTTTGTTAGACATCCGCGACGGTTGCCGCGTATGCATTCTTCCGAATATTGGGCGAAAGGATCGTAGGGATAGCGATGGTACTGTAACGTCAAGCATCAGGGACCAGGCCGCACGCCGAGAACAAGACGACAAACAGATGTCTACGCATTCTTGCTACGTACCCTCAATATTCTTAAGGACCCACCATAAAACCATTTTCATAGTTAAAGTTCTTCAGACTTCAAAACAAGCGTTGTTTATATTTTTGCCCACCACGGGAAGATAGGGGAAAGTCAGTTTTTCTCACGTTCGGTATCTTCCGTTAACAACTTTCTCTCAAGGGCAGTTAGCACCCTTCCCCACCCACCAATCTAGAAAATCAATCAATTGACAGCGAAGTCTATTTCCCTCACTCTTCCAATGAAACAAATCAGCTTTTTTTCGTGTCCCTAGACCCACCCATCACTAGCTTTCCTCCACCACAATATCGTCACTAAACTCACCGATTCTTTAACTTTAAAACAGTCAACATCTTCTTACCGCGTTTCTACCCTTAGTGTAATTAGTACGTGCCAACTCAGTGTACACGCAATTGTAATTATTTAGTGCATAATAAAGTGCAATAAAGAAAAGGAAAGTTAATAGTTGTGTTTCGACTCGACCTTCTTATACTTATTTGTAATCTATGTTGTGACTAAGTGATTTTACGTGACAGGACATTGGGCATGTCGACCTTACGCTTTGATGGTATAGCGCTTTGTGTCGCGAAGCCGTCGGAAAGTTCCGTTGTCAAGTGCCGCCACAATAGTATCACTTCCGAATTGTAAATCGGGTCCCGAAATTACGGGTACGTACCCAACAACGTTCGGAATCTCGCCAGAACCCGAAAAAAATTCTCGAAACAAACCCATTTTCAGGGGTGAATAGCCGCACACATCTAATATTACTTTACATCATTTATCTAAACACGATATATCACATGATTATATACTATTCATACAAACACAAAACGTTTGGTTTCCAGTCTTGAAACATTGAAATTCAAAAATATTCGCTTCTTTGTAAAACCTATTTTACAGTTTTATGACTACAACTATTACCTTAAACCAAAGTATAATACACTGACGACGAGTTAACTAACTACATATATGAGAGATGCATTTGCACGCAAGAATAGACCCCATGGTTCACAAAGGGAGTATAAAGCAGAAGGTATTGTTATTCAAACTGAATAACATTCCTTTCTGAATCAAACTCATTCGAGAGTCTTGAATTACCACAAATTACATAACACAGTTTATAGTCACGTGATCATGCTTTAAACTGTTATATGCAAGGTTTGAATAATTTAATTAATTACAGTATCGAATCTCCAACGTTGTGTGCAGTTTCCAATTTTCTTACCATATTGCTTAACGTTTAATATTTTATCAACGTCTACTAATACTACAATATAATGGCTGTTTGCAATGTTTGAAAATCAAGCATTTAGCATAGTATTTTATTTGGTCCTATTTTGAGTATTATATTGAATATTTTATATTAATATTTTAAACATACTACGGCTTTTCAAATTTTACGTCTGAACTTTGTTCTCGTTTCAACAAACAAAAATATCTTTAATGTTTTATGACAAGCTTTAAAATAAAGTGGAAACGATGCAATTTAAAAATTTTGCTTCACCCACTAGTACGCTAAATTTATTTATTTGAAAACGCATGTACACAAATATGCATAAATTTCTTAATAATACTATATTATAAAATAATATTAGTATTACAACATTAAAAATTTGTAAAATTAGAATAATAAAGCATTAGGATACGATATTACAATAATATTCCAAATCTTTTTATAATTCTAATCGTAATTTATATACAATGAAATATTATTAAATTGATAATAACATAAATTTTGGATTTTACGATAGGATTATTTTGTAATTCACTCCTCAAGTGATTAGCGGCATTGTTTCCATATTTTTAGCTTTAGTTTTTCAACCATATGAAATCATTTTACAACACAAAGACGCTTTTTTATAAAACGCAAATTTTAGACGTAAAAACGATTAGGTCGGGAGTTACTAAAGGAACGCAATAGGATTAAATTAAATTATTATATAAGTATAAATTTACGACTCAAAAATTAATATTTAATCAGAAGAAAGATGGCGCTACAAAAAGATCTGGATTATAAGAATTTACAGTTACTGCATTGTTGTAATAAAAAAGAAGCTTTCGTTTGGTAACCACATGAAACGGAAAGTGTGACAGCGAAATAAGAAGACGATACCGTTTGCTTCAAGATGAAACGCTCTACAAATGCAATCTTCGACAGTGCTTTAAAACAGCACTAAAAAAGTTGATACAGTTTTCGTCTATATAGAATTTTAAATATATGTAGGATTAAAATTTAGCTTTAATTTTAGTCTTTAATTGTACTAAAAGATTATATACAAGTATGGTTATTTCTGTTTCTGTGAATAACTTAACATGAATAACATACTAAATAATTTGGTGAATGATTATTTACATATTTTGTTATGAAATATATATATATGGTATTATATTTTAAAATTAAAATATAATAACAAAAATAATTTTGAAAATTATTTTCAATTTTCCTTCAAAAATTTTAATTTTTAATATTCAAAGAATATTATACTGTAATAACTCTAATGTAAACAGTCTTTTGTTGCAGTTATTCGCATGTGACGTGAACTTACTTTCAATCTTGAAGTTATGAAATTCCTGTAAATTACAGAGAAAATCAATTTTCTGGTCTTTTCAAAGATTACGAACGGAGATAAAGCTTGAGAGGTTACATTCGTACTAATAATGCAGAAATATTTCATAATATTTTTTTAAAAAGTAAACATTATTTTTCGAAGATTTTATAATTTAATGAAATTTATGAAAGCGAGGTTAATTTGACTAATGAAATATGAAAGGCAAACGAAACTTATAAAGGAATAGAGGGGCATCAGTGATAGTGAACTGTCAATGGCCACAGATTTCTCCGCGCCAGAAAAGATTAAATTACTTTAAAAATTCTCTAATTAAACTTCTATTCGGATTTTTCAAACATATTTTAATAGTTGCATTTAATATTCTTAATATAAACTGTTCTCAACACTCTACACATTGATATATCACGTGGAATCCCATCTTCTTAAATTAGTTATTGAATCTACCATCCAGAGATTTCCAAGAATATCCGAAGTTGTTAAATTTTCTCCCAAATATAATAATATATTTTGCCAACTTCTGAAACTCATGTCGAAACTAACGTCATAACATTAGTCACAATCTTATAAAAATAATTTCCTTCCATTTTTGAAATTTAATAAATATCTACATATGAGAAACTTGTCGAGAAAATCATGCTGAATTCATTGAATTAAAATCTCTTTAATAAAATGAATAATAGACTTATAATTTTAATCTTTATTCGGTCACTTAAATTACACGAAAGTGAAGCAGTATATCATATATGAATATAATCTTGTAAGAAGAGAAGCGGGGAAAGAATATTCTTGCAAGGGAATTAATTATTTGTTTATTGTTCAATACAGATAGACAGATTCGCTCGTAGTCAGCAACGTAACTGAACAACACGCTGTTCGCTCCCGAATTTGTAATTATCAATCATACATCAAACTTTCAGAAATTTTCTATGTTATTCGTATCATATAAAGGTATTTGTTACCACGCGGAGATAGCTACCTTCGCACCGTCTCTGTCACTGTGTTTGTTATTCGATTATTCGTTATTCAATATTGCTTGGAGAAAGTTTTATTTGCGACAGAATTCCTCGCAGCCTAAACATTTTTCGTAAATTTAATGTTTTAGTTAAGCTCTATGTAAACTGTAAATGTCCAAATAAACCTCTCGACTTTTAATTAACCGTTTAATCCTTCTATTTCTTTTCAACGATTCAATATGTGTAAACGAAGAGTAACGTATGAAATGTCACAGAGAATAATAAAGGGAATAATAAATATTGCTCCATATTGTATCATAAAATTGCATAAAAATGTAAATGTCAAAATGTCATAAAAATGTAAGCGGAGATACGAAAAAGCAAAGAAATGACACGAAACTCGTGTTTCCTTAGAACAAAAAGTGCTTTACCTATACGGGTCCAGCGAGCAGTTATGTTATTACAGGATAAAAGACTACAGCTTTTTACTTACGTACCTACATATTTCACCCACTGCAGAAAGACTTCAAAGCAGGGCAACAATTTGCCTTTGTACTAATAGTACAAAAAACAAACACGCGTCTAACGGTTGTGCAATTGAAAAAGAAAGCACGCCGAAAAGGGGAGCAGAGAAAGAAAATAGCAAGTCCAGAGAGTTTACATTATGATGCAAGGCGAAGCGAAATCGCGCCAGATCAAGCAAACGACCGCATAAACCAGCGTGAAAAATATGGCTCGGTATAAGTTTTTCAAGTAGGACAAAAACTGTTACGAGCGAGAATTTTACTTCAACATCTCAGTTAAAAATTTTATGCTCCCATTATGACAGAGCTCGTTGCAGTTCCACGTCATAGTCTGTTTTTGCGGATGATAATGTCTCGAATTGTATGATGAATGTGTTATTCACAACTATACGAAAGTAGTGAATTCTTATTACTATTAAACTGTATATTAGAAGTTACTTACAATAATAATAATAGTTAAGTAGATCAAAATTCCCTCGTGGTGGAATTTACAAAAAGAATCTGAAGTGCCCAAACGGATATCTCATGTTATAAAATAATATAATGGAACTTTTAGAAATTCATTATTGGGTGAGCAAGCATTTCACTTTCAGTGCTACAGAAGAACTCTTTCGATAAAGAGTATGATACTTAAACTTTGTAACGACTTATATCGCTATCTATTTTTATTAACATGTTTTACAAATACCAATCGATTTAGTAATAATAAATCATTTGAAATAATTAAAATTATCTATACCTCTTCGCTTCAATAATGTTTCTTTTCATACTATAATCTCTTTAGATATAAAATTTTAAAACATTTCAACCTATTGAATATATTGTAATAATGTTTTATTAACAATAAATAATTCGTTAGTAATTAACTGTTTTCATAGTCTCGCCTATTTATTCTACCACTATGATTACATATATTTGCATATACTTTAAAAAACCTAATAAAAAACTAATAATATTTCATTAGACAAAAAGGTGTCTTTTTTTATATTTGTTCTAAAATTAAAACATTAAACTACGAAATTACTTCATTTGGTTTACTATCCGAATACCATTTGTTCTGATTGTCGTAGGATGAAAAAGACATTCAAAGTCTATAAAGAAGACAATACCATTGTTCAAGATTATTTCTCCAACGAACAATAAAGTCTCTACAAAAGAGAACGATAATACAGATTAATAGAGAATCACTATTACTAGAAATAGATTATTTTTATAAAAAATATCAATTGCTATAAATACCCACGATTTGTACATAACTTCTGTAAATAAATATAATAAAATATAATTAAAAAATAATAAATAAATATATACTTTTGTAAATAAATAACGTAAATATGTCTAATACTATAAAATCGCAAGAAGTTTTCGAAAACGTTCCATTCCATATAACACTTTTCCTACTTGCTGCAAGAGAAACAATTCTCGAGCAGTTTTAACGTCTGGACATGCCCGAACGCGAGCAACTCGAGGTCTGAAGAGCTGAAACAGGATAAGTATAACCGCGCGGCGAACTACGAGGTAAAAGTACAGGCAGAGGTAATGGCAAAAGTAGCGAGCCTTATGAGGTGTACGCTCATAGAAATGACGTTTGAAAGAGGATATTCCCGAGACTTGCTCCATAAGTTTACAACTTACAGAAGAACTGATATCGCGCAGCTACAGATTTACACGATTAGATTCACTTATCACGCAAGCTTGATAAATTGCTGAAACCATTCACGTTTCACGGTGATTGAAACAGAACCTTGAAATATTTATCATGCTGCAATGTCGCTGGCCAGAGTAACAGAAAACGTTGAAAGTTTGATACTTGACCAACATCGATGAACGTTCGAAGGATAAAACGAATCTTCGAAACAATTTCCTCGATGGCTGCATTTGAAACATATCAAATTTTAATCAAACTAATAACATATATAGAGAATCGGTTCTTGTATTACTTGGGTTCGTATATCGTGATGACAAAATTGCAGCGATATGGATCTCAGACTAATTTAGACTAATTTCTCGTGAGCTCAAGCGTTCGCCAGTGAAGTATTTCACCGCATAAATTGATTTTCTAATGCAAAAAAGAACTAACTTTTTAATACAAGAAAGCTTTATTTCTTGTTTCAGATATGATATTTTCTTAAGAGTATATAACTACCTTTTAATCATTCCAAAGTTTAATCTATTAGTATAGAGTATTAAATTAGTATAATCAACACAGATAACGAGATTAGAAAAGTATATAAAGATGTTTCCCATTGTATATCTATACATAAAAAATAACTGAAAATGTATTAATCTATTAAAGTGCATCGCAGTTTCTCAATTTACAGATAATATTGTTGTATATTGCATAAGATCTTCAGTTAGTTCATATAAAAAGCAATTATATATTTCTTCTTGCAAATATGTGTAGAAAAATAAAACTCTCTAATCCTTGACAGCTTGTGAAATTTAGAACTGGAATTATCTCCACATAATAACAACTATATTTATACATTTTAAACAAAACCTTTTATTTTGCGTTATCGGATTGCGTTTTTGCTACAAGCTACACTCATACACTACATAAATAGAAATTATATTCGTGACAACCTTTGTATTAATTTTAGACTTAATTTTAGTCCATAAGATAAAATCTCTGTTGTTGTAGATCTACAAACAGTTTATTAGGAAATTACAGTAATATGACAAAATTAGATTTTACACTGTTATGGTTAACCATCATGCGATAGAAATAGATTGCAAGGTATTTAATAACCTACAAAAAGATAGAAGAGGGTGAAGGATGGATATAACATGTATCGGTGAAAGCGAAGTATTAACATTAACCTTTTAGGATTAAAATAGAATATTTAGAAATATTCTTTTTCCAATTGTTACAATTTCTAAATAAACAATTTCAATGTTTGTATTAATTTTTTCCTTATTTCTCTTCATACATAAAGAATTTTATTTATTTGATTTCTTGCTAGATAGCTTCAACATTTAGTCTCTTTCAACACAATTTTCAAAACTAATTATGCGTATTATATCTTACATTGAAACTTATTCAAACTCGTACTACGTACTTGAAATTACGCAATCACCAATCATTGTAAAATGTGTTAGATGCTAAAAGATTATTTGCACTATTTTTATATTTATTTCCAGAATCGAGTAACATTAAATTCGCTGCAACTCGCTGAAATTTATTTACATTGTTATTCTTGTTCGAAATTTCTTACATGAAATATGTATTTCATAATTGTTTGATTAAAAAATATTTTATATCAACTATGTAGATATATTGCTTTCCTTAAAAATTTACATAACCTATGAAATTCTATAAAATTAAATAAAAACAACAACGTTCAGTTACCAACTATCAATCTCGTCTCTACATTTCCTACATCAACAATTACTAGCCGCCGGCGATTTTCATATCTCCCTATAGAAAATCGCGGATGAAATTTACATGTTATATAGGATTATCATATAGACTTTTAAGGTATTTGTAGCGGGACAATATTTCCCAAAAGTAAAACACACTGAGACTCGGAAGCCGTATTTTCTATGCACGTCTGAGATTGTATTTCTAGGAAGAAATTTCTTGGCTGCCTATGCCTTTTACAAGCGCACATTAACAAACAATTCAGAGAAGAACAAAACCTCGCATAATAATACGTATTACATATAACATTTTGGACGCCGAAATTATTGATGTTACATATTTCACATTACTTTTATTCGAAAAGCATTTTACGCAACATAATAGATTCTTAACAACTTTGTAAGAAAGGCTTTTCCGTAATTAGTCGAAAAAACATCTCTGCGGCTGCTGACTATAGGGATTACATGTTAAGATTTTAACTTTGGAAATGAATCCATTCCTAAGGCTAGGCTTTCTAACAATTTAATCGTGAATAAATAATATATTAAATAACGCGTTGTTCAAATTTCAAAGAAATCGTAAGAAAGTCATTCTAAGTTTCGAATACCATACATAATACGATAAAAAAAGCGCGGTCACCAAAATTAACAGAATAAGTAGAACGTGATTTCGGCATCGCTTGCAATGGGAAAATTAACCAATTACTAAAGAGATCAAAGAATGATTAATCAACCAACGAACAGTGCGTTGAAGCATCGATAACGCAAACCAGAAAGGTACGACGCGAAACTCGCGTCACGACGTCCGAAGAAGTAGAGTGGCAAAGGATAAGGCAGAGTGAACGTGGTTCGTCTGGCCGTACGTACGGCTCTACCACTGCTTAAATAACATCGGCAAAGCCTGAGGCTTTACACGAACCTCGTATCCAACGTTCTCGTATACCAGTTTGCCGTCTGGTAAGAAAGAGACGATTCCGGATTCGAGACAGAGAGGCAAATAGAGAAAATTCCTGGGGTCTCCTTTCAATTTCACTTTATACCTCGGCACGTTTTCGCGTCCCTGAGGCGCGGTGTGTGGCAAGCTTCGAGGCTCTGCCACGGGACGAAACGGCTTTCAAAGATAACGAGAGATTTTTCCACTCCGCTTGCGAGAAAGGACATTTAAATTCGTGCTAATATCCGGCGAAGGTCGAAAGCCAACGAAACTACGATATTAGTGCTTTGTTTGTATTTATTCGTTCGTGCAGATTACGTACAGATGCTCACGAAAGTCTTTGAACACATATAGCAACTGTTTATAAATATATCGTATAACTATCGTATAACTTTATTTGCATTATCATGAGACTCGGCTATCATAATTGTATTGAAAAATTTTGAAACGAATCTAAAGATATATATTGGAATTACAAGATATTTAGTGCATATACATATATTTCGCAGAGATTACAAAAGTATTTAGGCACCTATCTGGTATACTAATACATCGAAATATTCAATGGAATTATAACTTACGTTAACTTACTTATTCTACGTTTAAATAGGCTATTTATACTAGATATCTACTACATATGTGATACTACGATCTGTATAAAGATATTTTTTCTATTATGTACATAAGTACTACATGCATATATAATAACTTTTATATACGTTCTCAAATTGGTTTCAAATTTTGCCAATAATAATGTCACGATAGTTATATCTCATTAAATAACATTAATAATATATCATTACATTAAAGAAATTTCAAAATGTTTTATACAACGCACATAATATACACACGAATGTTTTCTATGGTAGATGTCCAAATACCTTTTTGAGCTACCACATGTATGTATGTACATATGATATAGATATATGTAGATAACTACTTGTAAGTATCCGGACTCTTTTTCGATTTCTAATAACAGTATCTAGTAGTATCCGTGTATGGAATCACTAAACTATAACGAACTATGACAACTATAAAACTATAAAACTATGATGAACTGTTAGAAAACATCAAAAATATATTTTACTATTTACTTCATGCATATACTACTGTACCTATACATAGATACATTTACTATTTAAATATCATTGGTTATATCAACATCTTCTCATCAACTTAGAAGAACCTTCTCAACGTAATTAATTTATAATTTAACAATTAAAAGATCTGAAGATAAAGAGTTTGTCAAGTAGAAAAAAGTACTTTTATAAGGTTTGGCAATTACAAATGCCAATTTTATTATTACATGTTAATTTTCATGCTAAAATATATTTATTATAAATTTTGTTCAAAAATTGCGCCCTACCTTACTTCGCCCTTACAGATGAAATTTTCTTATTTTATATCTCCTACCTGATTAAAACGAATTTTTGTCGTAATAACAAATAATAATAAAGAATATAGTCATTATTTATTAATACACAATTATAATTCGTGATATTGTAATAAAATTATATTCTATCAAAAATAAGCAAGTACTCGGTTCCTTTCGAGCGATACTATATTTATAAGATACTTTATATGTACGCGTATAGGCGTCAATGTTTCTGAAAGTATCTCGATCGCGGTCCACTTACGCGAGGCAAAATATCCCGCAGATCAGCCTATTTTTATTTCGCTTCCGGTATCTTCCAACAATTTGCAAATTTTATACGAAAAACGAGGATAAATAATGGGTTTATGTAAAGTATGAGCGCTGATGTCGAGAGCCGTTGCTTTCTAATATAATTGTTAGCGAAAAAATGTCAAAACACGTTAAATTACGGATTCCTACCAGCTGTTTAACTTCGTGGTGCTTAGAAACGTTTATATCCTTATGGATTATATGTGTTTGTGTTTACAATATACCGATATAATATTGCTATAAAAAGTGTTACGGAAAAATAGTTTAAGAGTTTGTTATAATACTCGTTGCAAAAGATGTAACCAATCTGAAGAGAGAATTAAATATTTTGATACAAAATATAACAATTTGCTTTCACCTCTGTAAACTGTCGTTCGATGTGTCTTCCTTTCATTTCAATGCGCTGTAGTATAAAGTAGGCATTTCTCGCATTATATTACATTTATTTTCTGTTTGCTGTAAAGTTACTACATTATTTATCGATTATTTATCGTATAGATTAAAATTCTTAAAGGTTTTCATAAAAAGAAATCCAACGGGACAACTTAATTTAAAATACCGAAGATCCGATTTAAATGTTATTTTATATTACTTAAATGTGATGATATGTCTTATCAAAGCAAATGTCCGGATACTTTCGTGCGAATACATATATACGTATAATAATTTGTGTAAATTTTAATATTAAGGAAATAGCTGATCCATTAGAACTTTGTATTCATACATAATAGCGGTGCAAAATATGTAAAAGTTAAAAGAAATTATTATGTTAACTTATTATGATCATCAAGCATTGAATTGATCACAAATCGTATTTATGAATTTTGCAGAAATTAAAAGAAGACGAATTAACGAGACAGTGTGTAGTAATAAATACGCGTATTTTCATGCAAATTATAAGGGATTTTATACTTGATTAAAACAATACTGACAAAATTTATGCTGATCATATTTGTTGGTATACTATTAAATTTATGCATCAATTTTATTTAATTTCAACAAACAGTACACTAAATAGATATAATTCAGTAATTGGAATAAATGCCAATTACAATAACCAATCCTATATATATATATATTATATATATAATTAAACGATAATATGTAAAATACGGCTGAGGTATAAAATTAAACGTGGATCAATAAACGTATTGTTAAATCCGATGAGCTTAAATTAAATTAAGTTTTCAGTAATATTCTTATTACATCTTATGATACTTTTCGCAAAAATTCATTGTATCAACAGCTTCCTTTATCTACACAAAAATATAAAAGATATAAAGTCTAACTCTGAGAAATTTGTTAATTAATTTGTTAATTAAGTTGCTAATTACAAAGAAGCAACTTAAGTAAAATATGTACTTTGGAAAAAAACGGAAGCTAAGCTGCAGATGTTTGCACAAATTGCCTTCCTTTTTCTAAATGAAGCATCAACGAACTTGCAAATGTAAACGTTTTAATTAAGATACAAGAAATATAAGTATCTGAATTTAAAACTGAAGATAAAAAACAATAATGAGCAACCGTGTACTTACATTTCTCAACTATTACCTTAGAATATTTAGTAAAATTGCAAATTATTAAAAAAAAAAATAAACATTCTTTCATACAAAATGAAGATAGTAAGCAATAATATAAATTTAAAAATGAAAATGATAAATAGTAATACAAATCAAAAACAGGTAACTATATATGCATTTATTCTTCGTTACTAGCATTTCATAATATTCAATAAAACTGTGTATTATTTTTAAAGTTCGAAACAGATAAACTTTGTTCCATACAAAATAACTTAATAATAAAATTATACTTTGCATTGCAACTCTTCCGTCACATAAAATCGCTTCATAGAATTTTTTCTCTTTGCTAAAAGAATTATGAAAATTTCCTTTATCATGTTTTCCTACTTTTCAATCACATTTTGTAAGATTATAACCTTTTCACTGTTCCTTTATTACGTGCTTCTATCATCTGCGGTTTAAAATAATATCAAATCAACAATATCTACTTTCACGTTTCAAATGAGTTCTGAAACATTAAGTGACATTTTTTATGAAAGAATAATTTCAAAATTCAATAAATTTGTCAATCGATTTTACATTAAAGCTACCTTTTCATTTCAGAATTAAATGTGCGTTTCTATTAATTTCTTGAACATTTAAAAAGTATTACTAACATTAACTATGTGCAGACTAATAATATTAACAAAGATAAATTAATACAGATAC
The DNA here is from genome assembly GCA_014825975.1 of Bombus haemorrhoidalis. NCBI lineage: Eukaryota > Metazoa > Arthropoda > Insecta > Hymenoptera > Apidae > Bombus > Bombus haemorrhoidalis. Next base: position 1,934,314 of record CM026167.1, on the reverse strand, counting down.
TAAACTAATCTTATTCGTTTCTCACAAAACATTTATCAACTCTCAAAAGGCTTTATATCTTCGAATCGCTTACTTTCTTCAACTACTTCGCATAAAGATCACAAAAGCGTAATAAGACCATCTTTGTAGGTTTTCTGACATTTTTAAATTCATCAGAGTTTATAACCAAGAATTTCTGTGATTTTTTAAACATTTGGAAGGAGGAGAACAGAGATATAAATTTAATGCAGAAACCAAATAAAGGATGACTTCCTTATTTCAAAATTGTGTTTTCATTTAAATCTGCACATAAAATTGTTAACAAGACAAAGATAAATATGACTTATTCATACTTATATTTATTTATATTTATTTATAGTTAGGTCAGAAAATGAAAAAATATGGGCTTATCATGTTCGGTGTTATCATCAAATCTATCTTATGGATTTAAAAACTTGAAATTCGCATAAAAAAGACATAATTCTGAAACATTTCTTCTATTAACTTCTATATCCATTCTGCTTCTTTGTCTCTCCGACTTGTTAAAATGAAAAATTTATCCTATTAACCGCCGGACTTCATCAAAGACTCTACAATCACCATAGGCAACACAACAGAAGAAGGAAGGAGAAAAGAAGAAAGAAGGAAAACTGCAGTTCGTAACCAGCTATGTATTTTCCAGACAGACTTTCAAGGCCACGAAAGCTCGACTTTGAAACCGCCATCCATCCGCATAGCCGGCGAATCACGAGATAATCAAGAAATTTAATCAAGACTCGTGGCTGGCAAGAATCTTCTGACGCAGTGCGCAATAGCTACGAGTTACTCACGCTTGCACGACGATATATTTCGGAATATTAAAATTTACCCCGTCGATTAGGCCAAACTCGACAGGGAAATTCCTGTCTTTCTATTGCGATACGCTTTATTCTATCTCAGACTCCTTTGGGACTTTTCCGCGGTCATTTTCGCCTAGATAACGAAGAGATATTTCTTGTAACTGGTTCCTAAGGAATATACTCGAAATTCTTGCTAATAAGTTTTTGATATATGAAATTTCGTAAGATGAAACGAATCGATTACGCCCAAGAGACAACGAAAGACGGGGAAATAGTAAATTTCATAGACTTTTTATAAATCAAGACGCGAACTTGCTATATTTGCTATGTTTGAGTTATTTATAGACTAAAGTGGTCAACTCTACATTCTGACATTTTTTGAAATTTCAGTGCTGTAACACTTGATTGATGCTTATCTGATGTAATTTCATTGGTCTTCTCCACTTTCTGCTTCGTGAGGTTAACCAATCTGGGATATAAGCGGCTCATTTGCCGCATAAAAGCGCGTACAATGCTGTTAATTTATATGTTAGGCAAGATCATAGGTAGTACAACGTACAAAAATACATATATACAATATTCAAAGTAAAATACTCGAATAAATATAAACAAATGCACAAAAATTCACAATTTATCCACAACGAAGTGTGCAGGAACTTCATAGGTATATGTGTCTCTGGAATTATTATCTTATCCATTTTAATTATGTGCATTATATTATAATTATATTATGTGTATTTATAATTTCTATCAATAATCATCTGCTGTTATTTCTATCAGCTACATATTTTCGTAATCTACTTTTCAAAGAAAGGAATTTTCCATTAATCTCTTCGTCTATCGCATTAAATTCTTCCCAATAGTTTTCACAGTGGTGTAGTAATACAATTTTTCTTATCACTAATAACATTTTCTCAAGAATTGAAATATCTTAGGCTCTTCTGGGACGTTTCCATGGCTATTTTCACCAGGATCGAGAGTGAGAGAGATATTCTTTTTAGCCGCTTTCTGCGGCATATATTGAAACTTTTTGCTAACAATAAACTTTTGATAGATATATTTCGATATTATGAAACGGGTCGATGACACTGAAGAGAAAATGAGAGGAGAAGGAAAGAGCAACCAGCGCTAATTATAAAAGGGTCAAGTGCTCGTATTTTTTACGAGTACTACTGTTCACTGACTGAGAGTATAGAGTGTGCACGTTACGGGTTTCGTGGATTAATAATAGATTTTGGAACACGCTTTGTTAACGAAGGATCGTTAGACGGGTCTCTGAAGAATTCCTTTGACGAAACTGTCGCACAAGAAATTTTAATTTTAACGCATATACTAGTGATCCAAGGAAGATCTGAATGCTTTAGGTTCTCGGACGAATATTCGTGTCTTTTTATACAAAGTCGATGTTTTTTTCAAATTAACAATGCCATCTTTTTTCAAATTAACGAGGTAATTTTTAATACATTAAATTTTAACGCTTCCGATTTCGATGGAATATTCCTCGTTTCTTCGATAGGTAAATTTTGTAGAGAAAAGTTCAAGAAATATAAAATATTCTTTTAGCTATGCAAAGAAACAATGTTAGAAATATATTTCTCATAAGAAGCAAACCTCTCAATGTAAGAAATATTTTACACGGACTAAAGAATCTATGTACAACAACAGCCTTTTGCTGTAACAATAATCATTTTGATACTCTTCGTGTTTCTTAATCTTATTTGTCGTATTATATTCGACATATTTAATAATTCATTTTTCAATTGAAAGATTAATAAAATTTACTAAGAAAGAACAGATGTATTTACTACAACTAATCTCCTTCTCTTTCGTCTTTCTTCCATTATCTTATACAAATTTTTTAGTCAGTGTTTCATATGTGTAGCCATGTTAGTCAGTGTATCAAACATTTCCTCAATTCAAAGGATTTCTCCTTTCGTAAGAAATATAGATATTTGTTTCTAATACTGTTTTAGAATAATACTTCATGTTTCTTGAATTTTTTGTACACGATTTACATATCAAAAAGAATAAATATTTCTCTCAGGAACAAAATTTCACGGATTATCAAAAATCGCCATATTTTACGCTCCAACGACCATTTTCCCCAAACATTAAGCTCTAACTTCTCAAAACGTTGTTTAACAACAACCATAGCATATTCTTTTTCAAAAAAATTGTATAGAACGCATCATTTGCAACAACCACTGCCGTTAACGAAACCTGTTACTCTTAACAATTGCCTGGCCAGTTTCGTAATTCCTCGACGAGTATTGTCTGCGAGTGAACGCCGACAATGATGCTCGAATATTTCCAAGAGGCGGAGACCATGCGAACAACTCGAACACAGAAAATAGAAAAAAAAGAAGGAAATATAAAAAAGGAAGAAAGGTTGAAGAAAAAAAACACAGAGAGAGAGAGAGAGAGAGAGAGAGAGAGAGAGAAAGTAAAGAAAAAAGGTTATCGTTAAAATTGTGCCGACATTACTTCAGCTCCAAAAATTTCCCTGGAAATTACTCGGCTCTTTTCCCTGCCCTCTCGCCGCTAGAGAGCATGGAAACAAACGTTTCCGAGGACGAGTGCAGCGGTCTAGGAGGCGACGCGCTTCTTAAAGACCGCCAGAGAGGAAACTTCAGAGGATGGGGCGGTTCCACCCTACTCGTTAGCTGTTACAACTTCCACGAGCGTGCAGACGCGCGATTCTAGTTTCCCATAAAGCGCCCTCGACCATTCGACCGGCGTAATACAACCCTTCTCCCTACGAGGAATTTCAATTCACGACGAACTAAACCTGCGTGAACCTAAATCAGGAAATTTTGACAGAAAGAATGGAAGTATATTGTTTACAGAACATGAATGGGATGAATGGTGAAGATAGAATAGGATTTTGATTGGACTGTTGAGAATTTTTGTAGAAAATGCAGATGTGTATGTTGGAATTGAAATTATTTAGCGTTAGATAAATTTTAATAGGGGAATTAGGAAATTTGCATTTAGCAAAGTTTATAATTTAAGTTAGGCATTCATTAAAATTAAATATCAATTTAAAAAATAAACGATTAAAAGGTAACGTGGTTTTGGGTATCTGCTTGTACTTTGGGGCAGCACTTTATTGAAAATTGGTGACAAAAAGGCGAAGGAATTTATAAAACGACTTAACAGATTTGTATTGAAGAGATTTATACAAGTACATATTGGAAGAAATATACACGAATACAGATGAAGTAATGTATAATAGATAGTTTCGTTAAAGAAGGTTTTCTTCATTCTCAGTGTGCGACGGTATGTGCATTTCATGGAATATTTGTGGATTAATAATCATTCTAAAGTTTATCCAATTATTTGGAAAATTTATGGACAAATTTGAGGAAAATTTATAGTTTAGAATTATCATTTTAATACAATTATAATTTATTATCAGTGATGTATGTAACACATATATGTATGTAACAACGCATGTATAAATTTTGCTTTTTCTCTTCATTTAACTGAATAGATTTTTCAAAATAATTTATCTAGTGAATCCAATTCTTCTTGTCACTCAAAAATAAAAATAAGATTTTGCAAAAATATGTAAATGGAAGTTGATAACAGAAGTGAGATAAATGAAAACGACGAATAAAACCGATGAGATAGAAAGATGAAAGAATTCATATTTGCACTTCATACGAAGATCAAATCTAATGTTATTTTGTTGAAGCAGAACGATACTTTCCTTATTGAACAACTCTAAAGTACTAGTTTAATTCCCGTATCTTGTGATTAAAAATGGAGAATTTTAGAAAATACATAGTTCTATTTATACGAATGAAAAAACTTACTATTTAGCAGAAGATAACTAGAAGTGTCTTTTTTTCGTTAAATCTGTAAGAAATTCAACACTGATGTCTATTCCAAATGCCATGGATTTTTTTGAGTCACTTAGTATTGTAGTAAAATACGTTATTCGTCTCAAATAATATACAAAATCGTCGCTTTGTGATAACAATAATAAATATCCGAATAATATAATGTTCCTAAATATCTCCTCTTATAAAGATGTAAATATCCGCATACGAAATTGATATTCCAATAATTATTCATAAAAAAAATAACTTGGTCCCACTTGGCTCTTAACAAGTTCCGATATCTATAGATACCTCTCATATTTCAAGTTCTCCAATAATTATAACTTCGATTACTTCAGATATAATGAAAATTCTAGCATATTATAAACCACCCTGAAACCTATCATGAATATTAAAATGAAATATTTGAATGAAATATTTAAAACGTTCTCTTATACACATATATTGCAAGTCATAAATATCACAATATGAACTTATAACAAATAAGATATTCACAATTCTATACAATTTCAATACAGTTTCACAGTACACAATACAATTTCTACTGTATTACATACTCTGAGATCATCAATGTTACATCTTCATAAATTCTTTAAAAATTCTACTACATACATAAATTTGGGAACATCTGGAGAATTGTTCAATGGATTTTATCTCAAATATTATAGAGCTGAGTCTATAAATGTGGGTTAGAATTAATCTCTATTCATCCCGTATGGAGGTTAAACCAGGAATATACTCAAACATTGATATACTCAAGTGAAATTCCAAATAGATTGTATCTTATACATAGCGTACGATAAAAGGACAAGTAACTATTATCTAAAACATTTTTTCTTTTAAGTTAGAGTAATGTACTTCCAGAAATTACAAGCGATTGAAATTGATCGTATAAAAAGCTAATTTATTACATAGCTAATATCTTTAGGTTACAGATGACAACTATAATTTGAGTTACAGAAATTGTTTAATTTCAGAATATTTAATTTCAATTTGAAGTGGAAGAGAAGGTTCTATGTTTTATATGATAAACGCTATTAACAATCTTTATTATATAAAGTGCCAGACACAAATTAAAATTAAATCTCTTAAAATTAACTCGAACCCTACGGTCGGTCTTCCAAAGTTCACTGTGTTCATACATAGATTTATAAACTTTTATTTTACGAAATACAAGAATAAAAATGAATTATTCTAATATTAACTCCAATTATTGTAGCCACCTATGACGATACCGGTTGATAATAATTATTATCAGTGGAACTCCAAGATTCGCTATATTCATAATTAAATTACAAATCAGTGAAAGTGAATAAATGAATGTGATTAAAAATTTAATGTGATTTTATACAACAAAAACCTCAGATTCATCACGAGTAGTAAAATAACAACCCCGACAAATAAGATACTCAAGATACTCGTTCACCTTGCGACCTCAACATCGTCAAACACAAAAATCCAACACGCACACTAAGGACTTTCAACGACAGTCTTCTGGCCAAGAAAAATACGAGCAATTTGAACTTGTGTCAGAGAAGGATTACCCTGTGAGATGCGGAGCGATATTTTTCTCGGGAACATTCGTCCATCCGTAGAAGGTAACCGTTTTTTCGAAGGAATTTTCGTTTTTACAATCACGAACGTATTATGCTAACCAACTATACAGCTTATCTACGATACACAGACGGTCATAAGCAGCATCAGCATTCTATTTCGCCCATGATCCTACGTAGTGTGTAGGAAAATCAAAAGTAATCGTACTCGATATCAACCAGGTCTCAAACCTACGTACACATATCGATTCTCTCGAAGGAAATTCGATTACAGACTCCGTTGATTTTAGTAGAGGCATATTGCACAACGTGATCGGAGAAGCGTACACAATGGCAGATTCAGAGGTATCGAGACACGTGTAGAATTTGTGAATCTGAGCAGAATGTTATAAGTAAGGAAGTAAAAGCAGAAATTATAGTATATAATTATAAAAATTTATAAAAAGATTTACTATTAATATTAACAAAAAGATCACAGTCAATTATTTTATTTAATTTTTATAAGAGATGATTGATGTATTTTTCTTTCATTTCAATGCAACATTCACACGTATAAATTATGTGTGTGAAACGAACTAAATATCTATAGAATTTCAAACAATTTTCTACCTTCCCTCAATGTCTCAAATGTTCCACTTATTATTTTAATTTAACCGCGTTATTCATCGTGGATGAGTAAATCAAACATATAAAGTGATCCAACCAGGAAATACAAAATTATGTACATTTTACCATAAAAAGTATCGATTGATTTCTGGAATATATACTGATACGATAGTGATAAAAACTTTTTTATTGCTTTTGGCAAATACTAGAAATGGTTAAAATTTTACCCCCATTTTTTCACTAGTTAGGAACATATTTGTTCGTAGTGGTATTATATGGTGATACAGATTAATAGAAGAATATGTGATGTTACTTCGTATCTGTTTACAAAAAATCTGCATATAGATCACTCTAAATGAAAACAATATTAATTAAATAAACAAAAAATGACATCTTTAAAACGTTTATAGAACGTTAATCATTTACATCAAGAATTTAGCAGGAAAATGTTAACAATCGATATATAAAAATTAATAGGCAACAAAATAACAGTCCATCGTTTTTTATTTATTAGATTATCTATTACACATGTATTTGCGTTATTTGAAAATATAACAATAGGAAGTAATCTATATGCATTTATTAAACTACATTTTTTAATAACATTAGATACCTTATCCATATATTTAAATGATAGAATTAAATATAGTTTGCCTATGTGAAATTCTATTTTTTTTCTTATTTGTACACGTGAAATTTCGCGAACATAAGTTATTTTCTACAACTCTGACGAAGATTTCGCTGACACATGGAACTTTAAGTGAAATATGTAATAGTGGGTTTTTAACTGCCATTTTCCTAAGCTAATTTATCTCTTCATATCAGGCTGACACCAATTATTACCAAAAATCAATGGAATAAACAATTATAAAATCGTGAATGTGTTTGTTAAAAGTAAAAAGTAAGATAAATAAAAATTGTATACAGTTTAATATGAAATCACACGCATTCTCCACCAATAATAAAGCAATATGTGCGTGTATTTCTTTACGTTTATGGCAACGTGTCAAATTGACACGAGGGATGGATGAGGGTTAAATCGATTTTGCGGTATTTGATGCGGTAAGTTCGTTTCAGTTGTTAGGAATTAACGAACGTAAAAAAAGCAAACGTAAGAGTAAATAGGACAAATCAATTTTACGACATACAATATATAATTTTTTGCTTATCTGTGACGGAAAGGGAGAATTTCAATTTATATTTTATATTCGACTTTTTGATTTAGTAACAAATGCATGCACATCCGTGTGTTTAGTAAGACGTATATTTTAAACCTGATTAATATATACATACATATTCTACATTTTATAAGAATAATCTGGTTTGCTTTAATCCAATATGTAACCTGTGAATGTAAATAAGTAATTATTTTTACTTCCGTGACAGAGGACTCCAATATTAACTGACAATCAGTGGAATTAACTCCAAAAGCTACATTATCTCGATATTCTTTTCGCGAGTAACACAGTTTCTAGATTTATAATTTTAACAACTAATTAGTAATTATAATTAAACAACATTTTACATAAAACAAAAACATTTTGTTAGTATAATGAGGAAAAATCCAGGTGAAAATAATTAAAAATAATTTTAAGTATCGAGAATGAATGAGAAATGTTTTGCACGTGAAATGACAAACTAATTTAATTATTATTAAATACAAAATATATTTTTTAACAAAAAATAGCATAAATAAGTTATACAAAGAATATTTATTACGTAAATAAAAACTTTTTTCTTTTAAATAGTATTAACTTATATTTTTTTATTAATATTAATTTTGTTCTATCTACTCCTCTTAAATAATTTTTAAATGATAAGAAATTGTAATAAATTTAATTGTAGATACTTTGTTCTCATATATTATCTCCATGATATAATATGTCTATATCATACAATCGGTAGCAAATGAAATCTGAACATATAGATCCTACATCATTAATTACTTCCATCGTAGTTTCTTTAATTCGTTTACAAGGAAATATATTACGCTTTCCTTTCGAAAGCGCTTTATATTGTGATAATCTCTCTCCCTTTATACAATTTTATTTTATATTATTTAAAGTGAAACGATTAAAATATTCATGAAATATTTAACATTTCTTGTATACTTCGAGATTTACATTACACGATTGTTGGATTTTTATTGGAAATAATGTTTAGGTAGGAAAAGTAAAGGTTATAAAATAACCAACGTGAAAACTGCTTAACATTTGATCATCAAAGCACACACCAAAGTGTTGCTCACACGCCGCTCGAAGCAAGGAAAACAGGATAACGGAAACACGAAGCTAAAGACCATTGATTTATAGGTGTCAATCGATAACACCAATTGCCATCTGTTGGCGACTAAATACATTATCTCCAACAATAACGATTGCCGCTGAAAATAAAAAAATTAGCAAACTGACAAAAACACGACTCACCAGCCAAGGAACCAGTGACGTGATATTGCAGATAGACAACAAGAGCGAGTAATGATGCAGTTTTCATTTTTCACTAGCTTCGTTCCTCAGTCTTGCTCACAAACGAACGATTAAATCGATTGACGATCGTACGTGAGAAAGCACGTGTGAACGTTGCACAATCGCGGTTCTCTATAGGGGCCCTCTATGTTTTTAGTCCGTGCACTGACTTCTATCACGTAAACAATCGCAATCAACAGAGGACTATCACGTTTATACGCAACGTCGAACTTTTGAACACGATAGATAAGACTGGTCTCTTATCGTCTCATAACAATTAATATTTTTGATACGAGAAGTCGATGGGAATAGTTAAGAAAATCCCGCTTGACGTTTCATCACAAGTAAACCACCCGCCAACATCCTCCCATAGAAGACGACTAAAACCGACTGAGCACGGTGCATCGAGTTTCCTTGCACCGTTTCCGAAAAAGCAGCAACGCGCACGTGCGAGCATTGACCAATTGGATCGCGCGAATGGCCATTGCTAACCGCACGCGACGCTCAGCAACTTTTTTCTCAGATTTAAAAAGTGCCTTTCCCTGTTTTCGTACACGAGATCCATGGATACCACGGAAACAGACTTCGCAAGCTCCTGTCGTCGCGCAAATCTGACATCCGACGTGGTTTTCCTTTCCTAGTTTGTCCCCGTGTAATACGCGACTTTGACTTCAAACGTGTGAGTATGTACGCGCATATGGGTGTGTTTGTGTATGTATATATGCTTTAACAAGTGAACACATACATATGCGCTGCAGAGCAACAGGCACACGAGAACATCAAATCTGAGTTTATACGTTCAAAAACACATTTATGGAGAAACGTAATTTTCTCATTTATGATGATTATAGGCATTATGCATTTTCATATTTATGAGCTGCGACGTGTTTCGAAAGACGTTTGCTTGTTAATACAGTAAATGTTAAGGTAGAAATGGAGCACTCGTTGTAACTTCTAGAAATAAAAAATGTTTACTGTTTTTATTATACGAAATTCTCGAAACACAAGTAAATATTAAGTTATGTAAATAACTTACGAGAATATTATGATAATATGAATTTAGTTTTATTTGATTATTAATAATACAATTAAGTTTATTAGAGTTCGAGCTTACTTTAATTATCAGAATTTGATCATAATCACTTGCGTTAACTACTAAAATTGGCCTAATGGTTAGCTTGTTATGAATAATTGTTGATATATGTAACTGGTTTCGTTCGTCTTATTCTTCTATCTTTGTTTCTAATGAAGACAAGAGAAAATATGTATGATGAAATTATATGTATGAGTTAATATTTAATAAGTGTTCAATTAATTTCAATTAGATTTAAAAATTAAGAATTATTATAATTCTTAAAAGTTAATATACGTCATATTGTACTTACTAGGAAGTTTCAATTTTAGATGATCAATTTTTATTCCTTTTTCATTTTTTATTATAAATGTTCCATAAACTGAAAAAAAATAACTTTGATAATATAAACATGTATTTTAGTATAGATATACCTTAAGAACAATTTTTTGAGCACGAATAAAAAGTAGAGACGAGAATAACTGTGATTAACTCTGAACAACTGTAATTTGACCTTTCTGCAAAAAGATTAATTGTTAATTAAATATTCACGATGGATTGAAATCTACAGATATAGGTAAATATACTTTGCCAATATATTAAAGATCAGGTAAATAAAATTCATTGCTATTCGAGATAAATACATAAGACAATTCTGTTCGAATGTAAAGTTTGTTAACAATAGATAATAACATCAAATCTCTACATTACTAAAAATGGAAATAAATTTTTATAACAGCAAACTTTGTTTTAATTTTAATATAAAATTTTAACTTTTTAGTACAAGAAGATAATTCACTTAATGGAAGACATATTTCCATGCAGTAATCATACATATGCATATTAAAAACAACAAAGTGGTATGAACCATAAGCTTTTATATGCTTTACATAATCTGATAAGCTGGCCCAAAATTAAGATTGTATTGATATAGATTGTACAAAAATCATTGGTTTCATAATCCTTTCATGTGCATGCAAAATCTGACTCAAATTCGAAATGGAAGAAGTTATCTACGAATAATTTTCTGAAAAAATAAATATTGAAAACAAAAAAAGCATTTAAAAGACTGAAATGAAACATTCTCTTTTAGTCAAATTCAAATAACAGCTAAATGCTTTAAAATTGTTTCCAGAAATTTTGCATTAAAAGTTATAATGAAAGAATATGAGAAATTGTTTGGGAAATTTTTCAGTCTTTAATAATTGAAATTGCGATCCTTCTTTCAGGTAAAATATGTTCTTATAAAAGTGGATTATAACTTAATAATTAATTCCATAATTATTTAATTTAAAGAATAATCAGTAACTACATTTAATAAAAAAAAAACTGAATAAAAATGAAAAACTCTGTAATATGAAAAATTATATTAAATAATGTAACTCTTAAATGTACATAATAAAAATTTTTTAAATTTAACATGTAATAATATATCTTTTTTCTTCGAAAATTATAAAATAAATTCAATTGCTACTTAATTAAATAAAATTAAAATAATATCAATTTTAATAATAATATTTATAATATATATGTTATATATTATATTAATAATAATAAAATTTAATAATAATATTAATATTATTCTTGATGGAATTATTCATAATCTCATTATTTTTTCTTGTGTTTATCTTATTTCATAAAAAATATGTATGTCAAAAATGAAATTTAAATATAAAGTTTAATTATTCAATCTTCATTCATTATATTTAAACAAAGTATACGCTTAATGCGATTAGGTTTCCAATCTCTCCTCGTTATATACATCGCAACATAAATTTCATTTATTTTCCAGAAACTGTATTCCATAATGGATTTAATTAAAGGTTCCTAACACTGAAACTATGATCTATGCGCTACAACTATTTTTCGTTGGAAAATTAAATCTTTTATATGGACACGTAACTTTTGACACGTTGTTTCAGCACATGTCGATATCGTTATCCTTCTTTTGTTAAAAAAGGATGATACATATACCAATTTATTTTAAAACATTGTAATTATCGTATCAATTTTTAATACAGTCAATATTGAAACGAATATAATACAAAATGCACATATTAATACAAAATTTTATATGTATAATATTTCAACAAAAATATGAGAACTTATTTAATATCGAAATTCTATACAAGAAAGGATATCAAAATAATAAAGAAAAAAAGGAATGAAAACAATTACCAATAATTCACTTAATGATAACTTCATTATTCTATCATTACGTTAGAATTTAATAAAAAGTAGCTTCAAAAATCATAAACATATTTTGAAAAAATGCCACAATGTTATTATACGTTCCACATATGTAAGTGTATATACCAATATAAGTTTAAAAGATAAATTAGCTTCCCATCAATTTTTTTACCGATTCGAAAACAATAAAATATTATCTGAAAATTCTCGTCCAACCATGATTCAGTTTTTTCATGTATTATTTACGCAAGGTAATTCCAATCTGTATTGTTTTTCGTCCCAAAACCGGGCCGTTTAGTGTTTACTCGCATGAGAGTATTCGTCGCTGTCAGACGCATTAGCCAGATACGTAGCCCATCAGTTTCAAAGAACGTTATTATTTCAACCATAAACATGACCACGTATTAACGTAAATACTATCATAGAAAAATGTTTTCACTGTCATAAATACTTAAAAAAGAACATTATACGAAATAACGAAATGGAAAATAGTTATTACTCACTAACAATTGGAATAAAATCCAATTCTAAATATTCCAAAAGTTATATTATAATAAATTATTATAGTTATATTATATAAAAGTTATATTGTTAGTATATTGGCTAGAAACAATAAATATAAATATAATAAATTTTTGTTGATATTTCTACTAAAGATTAACAATTTTATTATAGATAAGATGTTTCTACTATACTAAGTTTATAGTTTCATTTTTTTCCTGTTACCGTTACTATTGAAAAATTGTTGCTTATACTTTTATCTACATATATAATCAAATATTAAATATTTTGCAAAATGTTATAAGTTTTCATGTATACTAGCATAGATAATCTGTAATAGATGGATGCATGTAACTCTTCTAAAAAATTGTTATACTACCTAAAATAGCTAGAAAGTTATTGAAATCTTATTTATTAAATGGTAAAAAAGATCACTAATTAATTATTACTATACATATTTATTTCATTAAAAAATATATAGATCTTAATATATATGTAAGTACATGATAAAATATATATAATAAATTTTTAGCTCTTTCAATGATTTTATTATTATTTATATAGGTATATTCATTTAGCATTACTTACTGCAGTGTTACTTCGATCTCAAACACATGTTTCAAATAATATCTACAGGGTATATCCTGTAAGTTTAACCGCCACTTTTCATGTATTTCTGATCATCTAAAAGTCATAGTATTGTAGGACGTTGAATTCGTCCTGACGTTAGCTGCTACTCTGTGAAGTCCAAAATATATGATGCCATTTAAAAACTCAAGCTCGCCTTGACCTTTTATTAAAAAAATATTTTTTTGCATATTTTTAATATTCAAACGTGTATCAGACCGAAACTTAAATAGTTTTTGTTTAAACCATTTTATTGACATTTCTAAATGATTAACAATTTTTGTTTATCATCGGAAATATGTGAAAATGGTGGTTAATCTTAGAAAACACATGTATACAAGAGTATGGAAAATTATAAACAAAAATAAGATTTTCGTAAAATATATAATTTATATTAATACTTCTAAATCAAATGTATGTGGGTATATTTATAACAACGAACATTCAATTTAATTCATCCAAAGACATGCAGAATATATCTCTTAGCTAAATATAGCACGTACTTTAACATAAGACGTAAATATTTACAAAAAAATAGATGAAAGAAAAAGAAAATTGCCGAAACCCGGGATCGAACCGGGGACATCTAGATCTTCAGTCTAACGCTCTCCCAACTGAGCTATTTCGGCTTGTGATAAGGGCGGTTTTATTTAATTTCAAAATTATATATTCAAATTAACCAACTCTTTAATATTTATAAAATATAAATAATATATTTTTTATGTGACAAATGTAACATCAAGATATCAGTTAATACAAATGTGTCTTATTTCAGTACAAAGTACATTTTAACTATTGTTTTGCAGTTAATTCAATTTTTGTTACACGTTTGAAAACAGCATAACCTATATAAATAAATTAATTATTTGTAAAAATATATTAAATTAATTGTTTGTCGCATAAATTTCTCTCAGTATCTTATAACACATTCGAAGTTAATACTAATTTTATTTTGTTTCCAGAAAAATTTGTGCGGAATATTATAAGTTACGTTCATTAATAGATTGAAAGAATTACTGAACTATACTTATATCTGTTGAATGTTAGCAATAGAGAAGTAATATGTTGCGATAATTGGTTAAATTCCAATTGTACTTACAATAAACTATTATCCACAGTTCGTATTCGTCATTCTTTTCTCTAACTCGACCTACTTTTATCGCATTGTTTCAGATATTCTACTGCTTGTCAGTCTTTGCACGATGCATAAGTTTACATTTCCCAGAACAGGCTTTAAGGTTATTGGAAGGGAAAGAGATCGGTTGGAGCCACTCACGGTCGTCAACGAAATCACGTGGTAAACAAAGATAGATATAGATACTACGAAAACAAGCCACGAATTTCAGAGAGAGGCAACAGAAGCTATCAAGGACGTACAAATCGATCCAGACGTTCTTTAAAACATATTTTATACATTACCCATACAATAAAAAAATTACGAAAGAGTAGGCAACAAATTTTATAAAACTACTCTTCGATAATAATTAAAATCCGCTACATATGCATGTATAGATGTTTAAATTTTCTTTAATTTAATATTTCTCTTTTTATTTTTATATTTGTAAAAAAAGGGATTGTAATAAAGTTTCGAGTATTCTATATATGTAAAGAATTATGGTTTCATACTGAAAAATTGATAAATATATTTCATAATATAAAAGTATTATTTTAAATGTTGTCGTAAAATGCCATTGAAATTAAAATGTTTCTGTTATAATAATAAGATATATACGTATATGAATTTATTAATATATTACATTATGCTGACCGAATATGTACTTACTCATATATTAAATTTATGTGTTAAATTATGATGAACTTTTTATATAGTATATAAATTACAATTATATCTCTGATTCTTTTAATTCCTTATAGTTGACTCTTGAATAAATTTCTAAATATGCATATGTATTTAGTACAGCTTCAAAAACTTCTAAGAAAATATTTAAACAGAATAATGTACATATATTTAAGTATTTTGTTCAATTACGTAAAAATTATAAATAAACAGATAATGTGCTGCTTAGGAAATTCGTATAATATACACACAGATTGACTACCATATTCGTTAATTGATCTACAGAAGACAATTTTCTGGATGTCTATTAAAGGAAGAACAGGAATACACTCTCACGTTTCGTCCTCGAAACTGGTTGAAGCGAGTTGAAAAGTTCTCGAGGCCGCCATAACGTTCTTCCTGTCTGAACTTGGCCTACAGTTTTGTGCGCTTGCTACGTTCACGACGATCAGTGTCGCGTCGTACGTAGATGGTGACGGTTCGTTGGAAGTGGATTCAGAGATCGTGGAAAGCTCACAGGGAGTGTGGAAGTAGATTTGCAAATAAATCTCTTCCTCGCACCCTAAAGGGTGTTGGTGCATCGAAAAAAGAGGACGACCCATTGTTTGCGATTGTAATTACACGCTATGGCGAATTTGAGACAAACTCCGCTGACATGTAGTGGACATACTAGACCTGTGGTGCATCTTGCATTCTCCGATATAACTGAATCTGGATATTATCTGATTTCGGCGTGTAAAGGTAATTAATTTTTTAATCTCTTGCGTCGAGAAGGAACTCATTGTTGATTCGTATCGGTCAATCTTCTTTTTCTCTGCGATCGACAATGTTCAGTTCTTGATCGCCTTGGCCCAGTTTCTTTGAAAACCAAGGTTTTATAAGTTACGGGTTTCGAGGTTAGATACTATACATTTGCGACAATATGGATTTCCTGATGAATTTTTTCTATAGTATCGAAACAGGTTTATGAATTACTTAAATTTCGCTGTATTCCGCTAATGTATTTACGTGCATATACATCTATGTATGTTATCCTAATTGGATGAAAGTTTTTGACTAATCTGTTTTATTAAAGTACATTAAATTAAATATCTGCTTTATTTACTCCATTTTGTTAGACAATGAATGGATTTTTAAAATTATAGTGCTTCCTTAGTTGCAAATTTATGCTGACAAACAAATTGATGTATTTTTAGATGGCAAACCTATGTTACGACAAGGAGATACTGGAGATTGGATTGGAACATTTGAAGGACATAAAGGAGCGGTATGGGGTGTTGCATTAAACCCTCGGGCTACAAGAGCTGCTTCAGGAGCTGCGGACTTTAATGCTAAAGTCTGGGATGCAATTAAAGGAGAAGAAATTCATTCGTTTCAACACAAACATATTGTGAAGTCTGTCAACTTCAGCATTGATTCTAATTATTTGTGCACAGGTTCTAATGAGAAACTTGTGCGAATTTATGATCTTAACAAACCAGATGCAGCACCACAGGTACATATTATCATGTATCTATAATTATGTTTTACAAAGATATAATATTTAGTACTGCTTTATTTAATCAGTAACATTAACAGGTGTTCTCAGGTCATAAAAATGGTATCAGGCATGTTACGTTTTTCAATAATGATACTGCATTAATTACCTGTGGCGATGACAAAACATTGAGAGTTTGGGACAGAAAGAGTGGTCAAGAAGTAAGAAGGTTAGATTTTCCAGCAATTCCAAATTCTATGGAAGTGTCCAGAGATGGGAACATTATTACCACAACTCACTCCAACATAGTCACTTTTTGGAATAGCAAAGAGTATGTCCATTTCTTTCTGTTTTACCATAACCCGTATCTTAAAATATAAAATAAATGAAGTCAGCAAAACAAGTTCAAGGTTAGTGTGTAATGTACCTACTCGTACACCTGTTGGTACAGACACAATATCCTGAACATGGATTTTCTACAAAACCTTCAAGTTAACCTTGGCCCACTAGGAAATACTTTCCAGTATATATTTTACATTTTAATAGATTGTATATCTTTTATTCATGTTTCTTCATTACTTATTGATAGCACTTGAGGAAAATTGTAATTATTTGTGCAGATTAACCAAGTTACGTGAGTACACTGCGCCGACGCAAATGAATAGTGCTAGTTTGCATCCAGATTGTAGTATTTTTGTATGTGGAGGAGAAGACTTAAAAATGTACAAGTTTGATTATGCTACGGGTACAGAAATTGGTAAGTTAATATTGTAATAACTAAGTTTACAAAATGAGCAAATAGCTATACATATTTCTTTAATATTAATATATCTACAAATATTTAAAATCATTTTCAGAATCATTCAAAGGCCACTTTGGTCCTGTACATTGTGTACGTTTCTCGCCAGATGGTGAATTATATGCTAGCGGTTCAGAAGACGGTACCTTGAGATTATGGCAAACAACTGTTGGCAAAACATATGGTCTTTGGCGATGTATAGAACAAACGCCTGCAACACAAGAGAATACTGCTGTGCTGAATAATAAACAAGAAGTTCCTGCCAGTTAAAAATCTAACGATTCACAAATAGTGTAAAGTACTTTAAATGAAGAAAAAGAAAAAAACGAAATAAACACTTCATTTATAGAAGTGTATAAATGAAACGACACAGAACAAATTTTCATAATGACTCGTGTTGGAATTGTATTTTATTGGCTGATATCTACCATATGTTTTGTAAATATTAGATCTTTATAATCAACGTCTCAAATCAGCCTATTAATTGTGGTATTCTCGAGAAGACTAAAAAGCGGACCAACCTTCATTGTAGTCTAATAAATCATGGAAGTGTGGGACGCCGTTCACTATTTATTATACAGAAGAAAAAGAAAAAGAAACATTAACATTTATTAACGTTATACATGTCACTATTATACTACAAAATTAGATAGAGGTGTAACGACAAAAAGAAAGACATTCAGAATTAAATTTTGTGTTCGCATTTGTTATTTTCGCATTATAATTACTATACAAGTATAAAAACAATTTCTCTATGTCATACACCAGCGCAACTCCTTTGATACACATATCACTCATCCGCCCATTAAGATATTCACTTGTGTATTCCTTTTATCTAACGAATGTCACTATTTAATTAAGTGCCGTGACAATTTATTAAAGTCTTCTTTGTCTTCACACTGCAATTACGTACTACGAGATCACTGTACAATTTTTCCTCCAACTGCCAATGACAGCTTTATTATACAGGGTACGTCGTGTACTGACCTCTTTACACTTTTGTTACTTGAGTATACGATTTTTCGCGCAAATTAAATACTTCTTATAATCTACAAAATAATATTACTAAACATAACAAGTAAAAAAAAAAAAAAAAACATGAGAGATATTTCTTACAAAATGAAACAGTGTCTCGTTTAAAACGTTTCCAGTCGTATATATAATACATATGCGGATATATAATACATCACGGATGATTTTTATCGAAATGTACGAACTGGCATGCGTAATTCTTGATTCGCGTTTTTGTACAGAGAAAATTGTTCGATTATTAACGATGAGCGCAGCTCGTTACAAAACCAACGTCACTGTCGTTGTACAGTCTCTTGAAGGAAGACAGTGGTCTCTTGCGTGTGATAGTTAATAAGCGACCAGTTATACGAGAAGTCTTTTTGAAGACCATTTTCTTGCTCAACCGATGAATTGCGAGAGATCGGGTAACTTGAAACCGTTGAACGAAACCGGCGTTGGTGCGCTTCTTAGGCTGTTTCTGTGTGGCACGAAACCGGGAAAGCTGGTTGGTGTAGTGAATTGCTGAAGTCTCGAGGTAGCTTCCGTCGCTGCTAGGACGAAGCCGCACTGTGCCGTACATACGTCGTCGCGTAAAATCGCCTCTCGAGAAGCTTCACGTAGAAGCTGATTACAGTCGGTAATCCTCAAAGAAGCGCATTGAGTCTGAAACGAAAACAAAAAAAGAGGAAAATTAAAATAACATATAATGTAGATAAAATTTTCTTAATTCTCATCTTTTCATAAAACGTACAAGAATTAACGATACGTTATTTTTCTAAATAAATTAAAATAAAAAGTAAAGGATACGTACACCTTCAGCTGTGCAAACGCAACTAGTACAAGGTGTAGGGAAGCCAGACTCTCCAAGAGCTACGTTTCTTCCTCCAATTTGACAACCGTGCCTCGTTTCTCTCCAAGCTGACAAGTCTATATGTGGCATAGAACCGCAAGGAACTCGTGGATTTAGGAAATTGCTTGGCAAATCAAATGCCGCTCGTTGCATCTCGTTATGCTCGTCCATGTTTTCACACAAAACTTTAGACAACGTAGTTTTCCGAATTGCTGCGAGTTGATGCTCAGTGAATCGGATGTTGGGGTCGTCGGTTTCGTACCAAAATCGATCGCACTTTCTCGACTGCCTAAACTGTATCGCGATTATGCACGCGAACGTGGGTCCTACGAGTCCACCTTGAAGAGGTCTTTCGCTCATTCCGCCAGGGAACAAATCGATGTCATCTACTGATGTGTAGATTCGTTTCATCCGAGCTATAACCTCTGGTGCCATTTCCCTCGACAAATCTTCGAAAGTGGTAGCTCTCTTCAAATTACACAGAGCTCTATAGTTATTGTACGACGGTATACCATGATCCCTGGCACGCTGAATATTGAGCGCAACAAGATCAATTCCAGAATACGGAATTCCACGAATTTCAAATAAATGATTGGTTACTTCTCCGGTTATAAATTGATCCAAGGTCTCCATAGGAGTGGCCACCAAACCGCGTGTCATTTCATCCATCATACCGTTTTGATACAGCATATCTGGATCAAAGAACCCATCTCTTAATAAAATAGAAGGTTCTACATTTTGATAATTACGATCCATCCTAGGTAAATGAGGCCTCAAGAGCGAGTGGCCAATTCTATAAGCAGCAGAAGCGAATTCAGTAAGCACGCTAGGATTGCATGTAGGTGAATATTCTTTGTAATAGCCTTGAGGTAGAAGCTTTAATCCATATAGAGTGACTGCATTCCAACCGAGAATTCGCGGAAGAAACTCGTTATACGTAATATGTTGCAACATGCCGCTGATTATACGACGAGAATGCTGGAAGAGTTTTTCACCATCCCAATGAGGATTCACCTGTCTTAGTCCTTCCACGATTCTGTTATGCTCTCGTATCCACATCGTATGCATAACAGTCAATCCAGGTTGTTCAGATGCCCTACCATCACCACCAATGAAACAATAGCCCGATTTAGCTTTGCACTCTGGGTGCGTGGGAGATTGTGGCAAAAGATCCTTATTTCCTCTATGTGGGCTCTGAGTGATATTCATGCGGCCGTTAAAACCTCTTAGAACATTACAAATGCAAGTATTTTCACCGTAGATCACGGATGCATCTAAGAAACCGGTGTTCTGATTGATCTGTTCTCGAGGTCCCAGGTGCTGCTGACCTGGTAGAGATCTCATAAACGGGAAACACATTCGCGCACCGGAAGTTACGTTCACGGTGGGATAATAATGATCACCAGGAGGCACTGGGAAGGGGTTGCATTCAGGATGAACCGTACGAGGAGAATCACACGAACGACAGCTTGGTATAGATTCAGCAAAACCCTTGTGAATCGGTGTCATTGTGAGATCGTGATCCAAAAATTGGGCATACTGCATAACCATTAATGTATATCGATTATGAAGATTGGATATGTCAGGGTGGATCACTGTAGAGATAACTCTGGGATTTGGTAAAGGTACTCCAGTAACAGATGTGCTTCTCGGCTTTGACACTCCATCTTCGTAGACTGGAGGAAGTAATCTTGCGAATGTTGTCAACGATTTCCCAAGATTAGGATTACGTAAATTATTGCAGTGACCTGATAATGTTCTATATGGACTAGTTGGATCGCAAGGACTGTCATCTACAGGACATTCGATCTCGTCGTGATTAGTAGGCTTCTTTTGAGATAAGAATCCAGAGATATCAACATTCTGTAGTAAATCAGAAAAGTCATTAGTAGGGAAACCAAGGATGTTGTCTGTGGTATCGAAGATCTGTCGTTTCCTACGTCTCAAGCTATGAATACTATTCAGAATTTCATTAGTAGCTAACTCGTACATAATCGAAGAGTTGGCTAATAAAAGAGCATCTCTGTTGGCTTTCGAGAAACTGGCAGCCGTCCCAGCTGGAGATTTAGGATCTGCTATTCTCTGTTGTAACCAGGAATTGTACTCCAGTTGTTTTCTTCGGATTAGATCTGCCTCAGCTTTCTTCACAGCTGCAGCTATCAAACTAGGACTGAGTTCTGGAATAAATTCTGGAATCACAGATCTGCTGCCAGTTATCACTTCTTTGGTAGGCTCTGGAAGAGGTTCTTCTCTCCATGGAGCTATATCAAGTACACTGTGTTGATCGCAATTAATTCTAGCATTTAAATATGGATCTTGCTGGATAAATGCTTTTGGCTGAATTCTCTCGATTTTCGTGTTACCGCAGAGAATACCAGCTAAAGAAACTTTTCTAATTTCGGCCAATTGGGCTGCAGTCAATCCGGAAGGCGGGATGTCGTTCTCATACCAGAATCGATCAGAGTTCCTAATTTTGATGAATTGTCTCTTTAAAAGGCATTCGAACGTTGGACCCACTGTTGCACCCCTTCTGGGAATTTCTAAAATTCCACCAAGAAGAAGATCGATGTCTTCTACCTGTGAATATATGGATTCTAATAGCCTGACATGCATGGGCAGCATAAAATGTTCCAAATCCATGAAATTTTGGAGCTGCAAAAAAAAAAGAAAAAGCACATTTCCATAGTATCTTTTCTCTTATTTTAAAGTTAAAAGTAAAATATTTAAAATATGAAATTGTTAATTAAATCTAAATATAATTGTCTTTTCAGAGAATTTTATCATTGTCTATAAGTAATTCTCTCAATGAGAAAGAAACTCAATGTAACTTACAAAACGGATTAATATGTGTCATACAACACATATTATATAAAATATGAAATAATCAAGAATTTTATGCTGAAAAAAGATATAGATATAAGCATAATATTTTATAAATTATAATTTCATTATTAAACTAAATTTTAATAAAAATATAAGTAATATCAGATTGACAATAATTTAAATAAAAGACAGAAGTAAAATTCAGATTAGCGATGGGCAATAAGCCTCTAGTTCAACTTTTAGAATCTAGAATACATAGTGATTGTAATCTCTATTAAAGCAAATCTTCTTAACATACATATTTCAAAACAAAACGAAAAATCTATACACGAATAATTACAAGTAAGTCTAAATTTTTATTTTAATACATTCTAAAATCTATTCTTAGAACAACCTGCCAATTTTATGTTGTCATCATGTAGAATCTTTTTTAAGACTACAGAAAAATTAAAAATTGTAAAGATAGATTATTAAGGACGTATTAATATTAAGAAAATACTAACTCTATGTATACGTATAAGCTAATAGTTTTAGACAATACCTATTCGCGATATAATGTATGTATTTTATTATTTACATTTTAACCACGATAATTTAATTCTGATTGAACAACACGAATAAAATATAATATTATATAAGAAACGGTCAGTTTATTAGACATATTATGCAGTGCATGAAACTTACATTTTATAAAGTTATTACGAGGTCAAAAATTCTAACCTATAAATAAATCTCACGTATAATTAAATTGGTATAAACTTACCGTGACATTGTGTCCAGAACAATCCTCGACAAACTTGACATATCCAGGAATGCCATGATCGCGACCCACGTGTACGAAGCGTGCGTTTACATCAACGCGTGATTCGAAAGCGGACTGATTCAAATCCAGACTCACGCGATTGGCTGAGGCGATCACGTGGTCTTCCAAGCACGTGGAATCGTCCATAGCGTGTTTACGTAGCGATGTCAGAGCACGGAGAGCCGCCAGCGCGACCGCATCGTATGTGCCTCCCACGTTTGAAGACGAGTAACCATTGTAGAATCCGCTCGCAACAGGCATCAATTCTGGATCCGTTCGAGCGCCTTCTCCGAGAATGCTTGGCATGTATTCGTTCAAAGTAACATGTTGAATCTGTGCGACGACCAATCGACGAGCTTCCAGGAATAATTTCGTGTCGTCCCAATGCTCATTGGCCTTGGCCAATTCGTCTGCTATTCGATTATGTTCGTTCAAAAGAGCAGCGTATATCATTCCTAAAACCTTATCTTCTGTGGTATTACACATTTCGCAGTTAGATACGTCCACTTTCCCTTCACTGTACGTTCTGAGCCGATGTAATTGTTCGTCTGTTGGTCCATAAATGTGGGAACCATCTAAGTACGCCGATGCTCCATTCATCTGTTCTCTGGTTTCGAAGTTACATTTGTGCACGGTCAGACTTGGTACAGAGCGCCAATATTCTATGCATTGGCCTTGTTCGTCGCGGATTTCGTAACATTCCGGGTGTCTTGCCGTCCCAGAGCAACAGATATTTTGCTTGTTCGATGGGTGTACTGTAGATGCG
This sequence comes from Bombus haemorrhoidalis, assembly GCA_014825975.1. Taxonomy (NCBI): domain Eukaryota; kingdom Metazoa; phylum Arthropoda; class Insecta; order Hymenoptera; family Apidae; genus Bombus; species Bombus haemorrhoidalis. Next base: position 1,910,311 of record CM026167.1, on the reverse strand, counting down.
ATGTCCTGGAGTATTAATTCTGACCACACACCAGACAAACTCGTTAAACCCTCGTGAGCTTCTGAGTTGAGGCGTAGATGGCTAATCAGCATTGATACTGCTTTTGTAGGGGTTGGGAGCACGTGGTTTCCGACTGACTGCCGCGGACTAGCGATATCTGATAACAGACAGCAGTTACATTTAAGTTTGATGGTGAGACGCTAATTTTATGTTTAGTCGATTTTTTGAATAAGGTACCAAATATACGTATATATTTGGGTAAAAACAGGCTTCCAACAATTGTTTTCAATTTTTTACCATTACTTCGTTTTTCATAAGCGCCTTGGTATTTATCAACAGAAATGTACATATTCACAATTTAATTACGTTGGAAATATGTATTTATATCAAATTCCTAGTTCTACACTAATTCATCCTGTTTCCGAATTTTATATTATTATATTCTGAATTATATATTTTATAATTTCATATTTATGAAATATATGTGTAATATTAATATAAATAACATACGTATGTTATATATAGCAATAATATGACAATATAATAATAATGATAATAATAATAATAATAATAAATAGTTCAGGAGAAGAATAGATAGATCCAATGTAGAAAAGGCGATTAAAAGGGAATTATTACATAGGTAACCCGTTTAAAAACGAATGGCTTCATAGGAAATTTAAACAACAAAAATTGCTGGATGTGCGCAATATACCAATATATAAAACTATATATGTCAAAGTATAGCGTTAATCACAACATTTAGTTACTATTTTAAAGTATTTTGTTCATTATGGTGGGCTGTTTCTCTAGTTATATTCATAAAGATACGAATTTGTTTAAACATCTGCAGTCTGGTTATAATAATTATAATATATATGATAATATTTATTACTTTATTTCCTAAAACTTATTTATAGAAACCTATTTATCAATCAATTGTGGAATTTGTCAAACTTTTAAAATCATAAATATTTATTTTTTAAATAGCTTTTTAAATAAGAACGGAGTTATAAGGGACAATACAATAAATCTGCTGGTGTATTCCCACGCTATATGAACTTTATATAATAGGTCTTTTATATGGTAAATAAAATAAGAAAATGACTGTCTCTGACATCTTTCGCAAATGTCGTAGCATAATATTTTTTAAATAACAAGCGCATCAATTATGAGTTGTCGAAACAAGCCTTGCGACAAGATGGTAGATGCGTTTTCTACATTGCACTATAGTATATTATCACACAAACGAAAGATAATTTCCTTTCTACGAAGTTTATTATGGCCGCGGTTTCCACTTTTATTTCACGGGGGTGTACGACGTAAATCAGATTAAATAGTTGACTAGCGTAGACTGTAATCGGCAATATCTGCGTTAAATTAAACGTTACTCAATACAGTTTATTATTCTTGGTCATATTACACGGAAAATTGATGAGTTACGGTTGCTCCGGGTACAAGAATTTATACTCTTTAACGCGAGAAATTGTGTCAAATGATGGTAATTTTGCCTTTAGTATTTTCGACAATGAATAATGAAGAATCATTTGGCGTACGTAGTTGTAACCTAAAAATAGTACAGGATAATTGCGTTTCGGTGTTAAACGTGGTATGATAAATGGTGTAATAAATTATATATAAAAGTAGCAAGTTTGATTTTTTTAAATGTTGATGCTTGAAGATAGAAAATATATTTTTAGAAGATATATATATATATATATATAGATATATATATATATATATATATAGAAAATATATTTTTAGAAGATATATATATATATATATATATATATATATATATATATAGGCACATATGTGTATGTATACGTAGAATATCAAGTTTTGATATTACGATAATGTGAATAATGATAGGAAGAGAATTACTTGATTAAAATTTTCGTATTAAAAAAATTCAAATACTTTTTACGTCAGTTATCGCAAATTATTGTACATACTGTATTGTATTATTTATTTTCATATTTGCTTTGTTATTTTTCTTATTAAATACTCGACAAAAGTTTTGATTGTCTCCTTCCTTTCTAATTAGCAATTTTACACGAACGATAATTTCTTTAATTCAGCTAAATGTAATATTTTATTTCCAAAAAAGTATAAGAATAGTGTTGAATAACAATTTCAGATAAAATTTAATTAAATCAACCTTGTTAAATTAAATTTATTTTAATATGAAAATTACTTATTATATATATATATATATATTTCTTATTATATGTATACACATATATTGTTTTACATTATACTCAACATTGCAAAATTGTAAATTATTTTCATAAATAAAGACGGAATTTGCTCGAATTATATAGGCATAGTAACTTTATATGATGTTGACAAAAAGCTTTCGGTTTCTAATAAGATTTATTTGATTTGTCGAACATAAGCATTGGTTTAGAAAGTTGTAGTAAATTTCGCTATCTTTAATCACAAGTGAGATCAGGTATACTATATTAAGAAGCAGAATAATAATATTCATTCAAAGTAGAAAGTTACTTTACATTATTTTATGAGGTGCCAGACTTTGAGCTGTGATGTTGATTGTTCAATGTTGAATAAGATTATGCAGCAACAAAAGTAATGCAATATGGTACTTAGTACTTAACGCAATTTATAATAGTAATATTTTTCAACGATAATTTTCTTGAATAATTCTAAAAACACATTGATGTATATGTAATTCGACAAATTAATTATACATGTACGAACTGATGTATATGAAATGATAGAAAATATTGTTATTTAGTATTAATGTTATTCTTTTTGGATGAGTTAATCTTCGATAATAGCACTGAAGTTATGATATTATTGCTTAAGCGTTTCGATACATTACATTCCGAAATGAACATTTTTTTCGGTATTTTGATATTTACATTTTATTCGATATTTTTTGAAAAATGTTTAAAATTTAAAATTTTTATATAAATCTATATATCCTTTCATATCATCATGGTCCATCAGTATTATCGATGTGACTTAAAACAATGTTCCTATTTACCACGTTCAAAGATAATCCTTTCTTTTATTTATCGGAATTTCTTTAAAAATATGCAGGTCTGAAAATAGGAAGTTCTACATCTCTCCATCTTACATCTTACATCTTCTGAATTCACTCGTATAATATATAGCATTATATATCATTTGTTTACAATTTTCATGTTGTTTAAACACAAGGAAACCGAATTATACAAACTGTTTGAGATTCTTTGGTTCCCTTTTGAATATTTGTCCATTTCGGATGTACCAGCATAAGTAACAATTCTTACAATATTTCTTCGGATTAATGAATGTAACTAATAATCAACAAACGAGCGGATTTATTATTCCATTAAAAAAATATGTCATTTATTTTAGCACGTAGAAAATTTCTCTCTTTTTTTAATAATTCCCTACACTGTTGTATTTAATTATGTAATTTGCTAACTGCATAATCTCATGTATACATTACGTGTTCCAAATCATACTCTCATATGACGTAAATATTTTGATAAAAAATTCCTGATTCAGAAATTCACGATATTTGTCAATTCTTTCACTTCTGAAGAATTCTCGAATCGTCTTCTTGCCATGTATTATTAGATTGGTGGGAAAGTAATGTCGGTTTTTGACCGTACCAAGAAAACCGGTCTTAGATGGATCATGCATCACAGTTTAAAATAAAATTATTTTGTAAGTATGGTTTTTTGTATTCATAAAGCACTCGATCTTCATCTAAATTTAAAAATCAATGTACATCGATCAATTTTGATAGTTAGGCATGAAACGCCACAAAGTTTGTTTTTGTTTCAATTACATGAATCTAAAAAGAGTACATACTTGAATTTCTTTCTTATCCCTTCTATTCTCTAAACATGGAACTATCAGACTATCATTATTTTTGGCCAATACAGAATTATTTAAATGGATGAAATATAAAAAAATTAGTTGGAATTGAACATCGTATACCAGTTTTTAATATCAGAATCAGTTTTTTTTATGAAAATGGTACAAGGAACCGATGGTACAATCATAGAAAACAATAGATATTAAGTAAGGTGCAAAAGTAGCACACAGTGCTCATAATACATAAGAATATATATTATATTAATAATTATTGTGATCTAAATAAAATACAGTTGACTTACTTACATCATCATTAAAATTGACATTACTTTCCTGACCCAAAATCGTCAATTCCATCGAAGCTCGCAAAAAATTCTCTGAATTTCTGGTTGCATAGAATGACTCAGATTCATCTTAATGACGATGTGACGCAGGAGGAAAGGAGGACCTAACAATCCTCGAAATGTGCAACGTGTGTCGAAATTCTGTGTCATGGTTACGCATGGCTATCCGTACTCGATGAATCTCGACTTTAAAGTAGGCTGACAATGAGGCACACGTGTCTTACAATCGTCTTTTTACGGTTCGATATGTCTATCGATACGCTTGTACGATACTGACAGGATTTATGGTGACACGATGATGATGTTGAATCGACGTTTTTAATCAATCCGCCGATTGCTACGAATATTCGTCTAACGATGGGAAACGGGTGAACAGAGTTCGAAAAGTATTTCAATAAGACCTGTCCTTGCCCCTAATTAGGTTGATTCATATGCGTGTGTAGAGACAAGCATGAGAAACAGCGGCATTTAAATATTCTCGTAAACGTGTGAGACGAAACTTGGTTTACTTGTAAATGCATTTAACTACGATGCATATACAGGATGTTCCTAGCAATTGAAATAGCCCACGATTTTAAGAGTAGTTATTGTATAATATGTGTATGTACTAGTTTTAGGAATACCATTGCGCAGAATAGAAGTTTTAAGAAGCATATTGAATGGAACATAAATTTTATTCTATGGAATATATTATTATCAAAAAATAATTATTAAGAAAATTTTTAATCTTGACAACATATTAAAAAATTATCAAAATAGAAGATGGCTCTCTTTTTGTGAATATTTACTCACCCTGTACAAATACCATTTTTATTCTTTTTCTTATTTTTTTTTTTTTTTTTTAATAAAATATTCGATAGAATAAAATTTATGTTCTATAATAATACTCCTAAAATTTATATTCCATTAAATATTATCTGATATATGGTCGAGATAAAAAAAATGATCAAAGTCGGAAGTAACTTCCGTTTTGCCAATAGTTATCAAAAATAATTTTTACGTAAGGTCTTTTTCCTTCACTAAAACAAACCATAACGTCAAAAGAGTAAAAGATAGGCAAGAATTTTGTTAGAAAAGATTACGTATGTATATGATTCGAACAATGTATAACGTGATGCATGATGATTTTTTTCTAGGAGCTAGAAACTTATCAACAATTTTAAGATTACTGTCATATTTCTTTTTAAATCGAGCATCTATACTTAGTGTATATTTAGTAACAAACAATTAAACAATTTTCTTCTCCTAATCGTTTTCGATAGTTACTATCTTTTCTTTTATTCAGATTAACACATTCCTCTTAGGTAATTTTTTCATAAACTATAATCTGGTGATAATTCTTTTGGATCGAGTTTTTAACAATTATAGGTTTTGATATATCAAAATTTTAATATATACGAAAAGAAAATATAGGTGAAGCTAAAATAATGACAAATGTTAATATATCCAAATTTAAAAGAAAGGACATGTTAAGTTATAGATTAAGTTAGAACGATAGATTAATTCTTAGAATAAGATGCACACCTATTTATTGTTAGATATCATTGCATACACTAGTGCATTCAGGTAAGCAAATTCCTCATTTTGACAAGTATCGATCATCTCGTTTGATGAGTCCATTATTTTAACTCATTCAATCGAACATGTTACGTTGTACAAATTCTTGAGCCGATTGCTATTCTGGTCAACACCGACAGTTTAGCTACATGAGAGACTTTCGATTAAATCGACGCGACGAAAATACGTGGAAGCATGTACTCTTCGATGGCGATCAGAGGTATTTTGGGTCAACGCTGTTGAAAGGTAGGCGCGGGGAACCACTGGCCAGAGCACCCGAGTCACTTTCTTCGCTCTTTTCACTTTCATATTTTCGTTTGCATCTTTTTTTCCCTGGACACAGGCGCCAACTGTCTTGCGTCTTCCCTTGCCGCGTCCGAAATCACACTTCTGATGAATTTCAATTTCCAGGTTTTAATTAACGCTTTGTGAGATTTAATCGTCGAATAAACTGACAATCGCATTAGCCGTAATGCAAATTAATTTGCCTTTTTAGAAATAATTTTTAGTAGTTACTCTAACGTTTCGTAGCACGCTTTTTAATTACTTATGGCGTTGAAGCAGAAGATGAAGTTACTAATTAAAATGTATTATATTTAATAGACGATAACAAACATAAAAATATTTCCTAAAGTATTGAAGTTATTATATATTACTAACATAATATGAATAAATTTTAGTTAATAATTTCTCTGCGCTACATTGCCACAAGCTGTTAAGGAATTGTTTGACACGTTAATGTAATTTTTAAAAATAATATCCAGTAGAATGAATCGCAATTTGATGTGATTTTATACTATTATAATGCACATAATATAAACTGATTTTAAAAGTAAATTATTGTTTAGACATAAATTTACTTTAAAAATAGAATCTTTTCAATGTAAGTTAAATTGACACGAACAGAGAATTTACAATTTATTTTTAAAAAACCAAAGGTTTGTTATCCAATGATACAAAAATTAATTTTCGAAATGAAATCTTAATCTTAGTTGCGACTAATTTTAAAATAAAAAAAAAGGATAATTATTTTTTTTTAAATAGAAAAAAATTTTTTAAACAAAAAAAGTACAAAGAAAAAGTTGGATGTAATGAACCATTCTTAAAAACGCATTGAGATAGTACATAGGGAGATTGCATATTGTGTGCGAACTGTTACGAAAAGTTTGCGGATATACTTCTAGAATTAGAGGAAGTGAACATCGATCGCGAAGCTTTTGTGAATTGTGTTAGGTTACGTTAATAATGATCGCGTATCTAATCTAACAACGTAACTTTCTATTTTATCCGTAGTTTCGCTTTTCTTCCGCATCCCTAACCGTCAAACGTTCAGCGACCCCTAGTCATATATCTTATATATCTTATTATATCTTATTGCTTTACGATAAATAGCTACGTAATATATAATTCACACATTTGTGAATACAATTAAAGAAACAGGACTTGTTGACCAGGGACATGTTTTATCCACGTACACATTATAATTTTATATACGTTGTAACTTTTATGCCTTGCATATTTTATACGTTTCTGCACTCTATGCACTTTATGTTCATACATGTTTCAGAAATGTATAAAAGTTCGCTAATATTATTAGTAAAACGTTATAAATCGGAAATTACGTATCATATGTTAATATTTAGTAATTTTATTTAATTCGGTAATAAATCAAATGAAAATTTACGAAAAATTCTACAAGTTATACTTTATTTTTCTATCTAATTTGACGTGAAATTATAAAGTTATGAATGAAAAGTTTATAACTCAGAAATTGTGAATCGCGAATTCATAGATATTATTAGGTGGTAAATTGTTATATACGAGAACTTAGATCAGGATCTAATTATTATGAGCAATTCAATCCTTAATTATAATTTAATTCCTTCTACGGTTCTTCACTTTCACAAGAATTTCTTCTTTTTCTTTACTCTGGAACCATTCAATTCCAGATCTTACGTATCATTCTATACTTGCAGTAAACTATAGTAAAATAAAAAAGAAATTGGTTATATGGAAGTACATTTTGCTAAAATGTCATTATTCAAACATTATGTAACTAATAAACTTTCGAAAATGCCGTTAATTTTTCATCATAGAACATTAAATTTAAAATTAGAAAGAAGGTAGTAAGAAAGTGTTACGTACCACAGCAAAATATCAAGAACCAAGAGAAAGGACTGAATTTCGTATTCAACATATATATATATATTTTTTTTTTTTTATGATAAAACGTAGTTACTAATTTTCTATTTTCTTTTTTCGTGGTTATTATATTATTTCGTGGTTTTCAAAAATATTTCACGAAGATTTTGATTAGAAAATGTTTTTCATATTCGAATCGAAATAGCAATACGTAATACGCATATAAATAATCATTTTACATAATTGAAATTAATGGGAAAAAATATAATTTTGCGGTTGTGAAGAACATATATTATACATGTTTTTAGCAAATGGTTACTATATACTTGCAACGTGATTAATACATAGCTGTGCACAACTTTTAAGTCATTCTCAAAATACTAACTTAAAAAAAAAAAAAAATAGAATAATATCGGTTCAAAATTACAAGTATTTTATTCTCTTACGTTATACTGTAAGAAATTAATTGAATTTTAATATAAACCTTTAATTAAACTGTCTTTAGCAGTGTATATTTTATTTTTCAATCAGCTTTCACAATTTGCCAATAATATCTTCCAATCAACGCCAGTACCAGTGAATTTCTCTAAAAAACCACATTTTGCAACATCATTTCAACTGACAAATCGAACGAAGCGGTTACAGTGGCCGACGAAAATATTTGAATACTTACTACAGAAAATTTTCATAAAAAATTGTACAATATAAATGAATTATACGTGTTATACAAAATTCTTCGAAATCTCATTAGCACTGTAATGAAACACGACTATCGTACTTATATTGCTAAAATTTGAAACGAATCTGAAAACCTATTTAGAAATTGAAAGATATTCATTACAAGCATATACTTCACAAAAATAAGCAAATTATTTGAACAATCGATTATTCGCTCTGTCAATTATATCAGCTATCGACTATGTTAGTAAGCTGTATTTAACAAAATCATCTTTAGCATCTGTTCGTAATAGAAGTCTTGTTACAGTGTTAATGGAATTTCAAAAAGTTTCATATAAAACACATGATACACTAATAAACATTCTCGGTGGCAAGTGTTGGAATATTTTTGCGAGATTCTATATATATATCATACTGAGAGAATATGCAGGAAGAAGCGTTCGATTGCGTGTTTCCCTCGTGCAGAAAAAAATTCCTGATCGGAATTGTTCCGCTTTGTCGGTGAACACGTAATAAGTCGAAGAGGACGGTGATCGCAGGTGGAATCACTTATTATTCGCGCGGACGATGGCGCAATCGATACTCGACGAGGGACTCTCTATTTCGTTGGCTCGCCGCTCCCTCTGGCATGCTAATTCGCCGTTTCTAATCCTCGCGAGCATGCCAACGCTCTTCGAAATGGATCTCTCAGTTCGTAGGTCTAGCTCGTACGTCTAGCTCGTTCCAATTTTCACTTTCCATTCGCGATACGGAAAGTGGTTGTAACGGATCTGGGGACGATCGTCGAGGACCGAATACTCTCGAAGAATCTTTGCACGTGTGCTCTTGCCCATAAATTACGGAACACTAATTACACGCTAATTGGAGTGCTATAGATTTGTAATAAAATCTTCGATATATAATAATTTAGATTTTTTTTTTATAATACACGCGTTTCTCCTGTTATATAAAATTTTTTAAAAATTGTATTAGCACTGTAATGAGACACAATTGTCGTGATCGTTGTTAGTATCGTATTAGTAATCATTGTTACAAACAAATTATATCGCATTTACATTTGCAAGGATTAACATCTGTTTTGGTTGGTTGATATATTTGAAACTGATCTTTCTTTCATATATATTTTTTTTTACTAATTCGATAAATTAAAAAGCAAAGAAACGCGAAGATGCGTTCAAATATTTTTACAAATTTTACTTTCAATTTATTGTTATCTATGCTGTCTCCTTGTGACAAGTGAATCTACGGAAAGGAGTAATCTGTTTTTTTAAGACAACTAGAAAAAATATTAGGAAATTTACAGAAAATGTTATCTAATTGGTCATTTTGACTTTTGAGAGATTCAATAGAGAAATGTTTGGTTAAAGGATGACCTTGTTAACACCAGTAATTTAAGCTACTTAAGCCTGTACTAACAATAAATGTGCTAAGCGATTCGTTGTTTATAGACAGTAAGATATGCAAGATAGTACATATAATTCATATTTCAGTGTAAAAATATATTTCCTACATTTTTTTGATTGTAATTAGGAAAGAATGTTAAATGAAGAAAAAGAATGCTTGAAACGAACTATAATTTCTTATGATTGTATTCCTTTTGTAAGTACAACAAGAGAGAACAAACTAAACTTTGAGTTTATCAGTTTCAGTTTGTAATTCATTTTCCGATCATTAAAATCATTAGAAAATATACAAATTAATTAACTGGAAATTATTATCTGTCTTTAACGTATATCTTACTTAAATAAGTTTATATCTTATTAGAAATTATTATCTGATTTTAATAATAACCTGTTTTTAATCATTTTTATGACGTATAATGTTAGTAAATTACATAGAGCAATCATTAATAAATTTTTGAAAACTATTTAATAATTAGGTAACTATTGGCATTTAAAACTTTTTACGCATAATTTCTGTGGTATCTTCTGTGATATAAAATATCAATAATAAATTATAATTTCACTCACATTTACATATAGACTAATTTCTTAAAATCGCTTAGAATACTTCTCTCTATTTCAATAGCTTCGATTATAGCATTGTATACGAAACTTTATATAAAAGCATTTTTCTATATATATCTTTTTTTATTGGTTGTTTTTTACTATATATATCTTTCAAAAAAAAAAAAGAAAAATATAAGCTATATAATTTCACGTTAACATCTTTTTATATCAAAATAGAGGTTCTTTGATATTCGTAGTAAAGAAGATTTATTTTATTAGATTTTTCCTATAATCCAATTATAAATATCGAATGTCATTATTAATTAACGCACATAATTAATTTGTTAGCGTAGCAACTGATAAACTCGTAAGATTCTTCTAGTATGATTACGTATATCAAACACAACAAAAAGTACAAAATTGACATTTCAACCTCATTCATCGTACATTTTATGGGAGTTTAAAATTTTGCTACAGCTTGAACATTTCAAAGTATCGATTATAAAATTTAAGAAAAACAAAGGGAATATACTTCATGAAATGCGAAGAAACTGAACGAATCTCCATTTATCGATATGCACATTTTCAGGAAAAGATCTAATTATGAAACTAAATAAATAAAATTATATAAAATAGGAGTCTATAGGAAGATTGTTCTGTTTTATGTAACAAACAAACCGGGTCATTCTATTCTACATTGTGTATGTAATTCAACTTCCATAAGAGAAAACTTAACAAATTACAATCAAATATTTCAATCGCTAAAATTTCTGAAACAAACGAATCTTTTGCAGAAATTATAAAACTTAGGTCGTGTTCACGATTAAGTTGAAATGATCAGGTCGTTCATCCGAAAATAGGAGAACGTGCTATTTTCAGTTCGACAACTACAAGTCATTTCGATTTGGTTAACACTGTGTTTGTCCAGGTGAGTTTGCACAACTTAAAGTCGTCGACTCAATCGCTCGACCAAAAATTACCTAATGTAAACGAGCTTTTAGTAACTTATTATAATGATAGATAGAACTATAAACAACTAATATAATGTCTAAAATAAATAACGATAGCTGTTGTATGAAAGTATCGACACGTGCTTGCTCAGATTAATTTACAAAAGATGATAGCTGTGCAAATAATATATTTTACTGTTCTTTTTCCTCATTTTTCAAGTTAAACGTTCATGTAGCGTTCGTGTTCCTTTTGATATCTGATTTGAACTATTTTATGCACGCTTCGGTATATGTATTATTCATGAATATAGTTACTTACCATCAGCATATACTGGTGGCAGTAATTTCAAGAAGGGTGCACCACGAGCACCCCAAACAGGATGTCGTATATTATTACAGGCACCAGAAGGTGTCCTATACTTGCTTGGCGGGCAAGGTCTATCCGGTATGATTCTGCAGGGAGCATCGTTCGATTCTGGCCTATTTTGGTACCTGGAAAAATCAAAGGATTTGTATAAAATAAATCTTATCAATTAAGTCTATTTTTAATTACATGAAACAAATTGAAGAAAGCTGAACTAAATCTATTAGAACGAATCAACATTGGTATATGAAATTACTTTTGGTATATTAGTATCGAGAAAATTTGAAGAAAAGAAGAACACTAAGATAAGTTACTATATATATGTCAGAGATGAAAGGATACTAGGCCTTCCCTTTGGAATTCTTTGGAAAATCCCCAATACTTTAATTTTCATAAGTTAACCCGATTATAATTGTCCGAGATTTGCGATAATGAGTTTGGGTTCGAAGCGACAACTAGTCGCCGAACGTAGCCACGATCACGGGATGAACGTTTTTTTACCTAATAAAGGTATAGAGTAATTGTATAGATCTCCTTAAAAAGAATAGTTGTAGCGGCACTCGACAGTAAACATTCCAGTGGTTCCTACCCCGTGGCTCGCCACACACAGACCCTATTCTTCGCGCAAGATGATTACTAGATGTCGATGCATCTTCACAGTACATGTTCAGCTAGCCTGAGGACCCGCTATAAATCTCATGATTTAGTTAACTAAGGTCCTTCAAACGGACAAACAGTCTTTATTCTAACAATCCTTAAATCCACCACCCACTATGAGAAGGTACGGGAGATCTGCTTTTCTCACAAACGACGCTTCCCGCTAGCAATTTTCTCTCAAGGGCGACTAGCATCTTTCTTTAACCATCACGCAGAAATTAACCAACGTTCATTTCCCTCACTTTCCGAGCGAAGGTTTTCCTCGACGAATCCGATGATCTCGTGTCCTTAAATATATATATAAATCCAAAAATTGATTTTTTCAGAAATTCTAGATGGATAGTTCATTGTAAACGAAAGAAGCAATAGGAAAATTACTATTCAGCTCTCTTATTGCTTCTTCCGCCCTACAACGAACTGTCCAGTTGGCATTTCTGAAAAAATCATTTTTCGAATGCTTTTTCGAGTTCGATCGCATACGCAACAAGTTAATAAGCCATCATTTAAACCCTTAATTAGGATCACTCATTTTTCTCAACAAGTAATCTTCGTGTCAGCTAAAACGTCCAAATGTTGCAATAATATAACACATATCAAGTGTGATCGGTTTGTGTTCGTATTTAAGTAAGTCCTGTGCGAGTTTTACGAGCCGTAATAAATCACTCATGACACTCAAACCGTTCAATCAGTTAACGTAACGTAGATAATCGTCGTGACTTTCTATTCTGCGAGGAAATGGACGTTTGAATCGTTGTGGAGAATATTTTGAAAAAAAAGGAAAGAGAAGAATGGAAAGAAAAATGATAAGAAAAAAAGGAAACGATTTGCGATTTTTCCATGAGGAATTTATGGCACAACAACAACGAGGAAGTATAATTCATGCGTGAGTCATGTGAGCCATGTAAAATGTCTAACAATAAGAAGTTGCCTGCTGATGCATGTGCATGGTTATAAATCAAATCGCTTTCGCACAGTAAAAGATTGCGTGTTATGTACGTACAAATTGCTCCGCGGGAACAATATCTGAAGCTGTATCGGACATATGCCAGTATTATCAATTAGAGGAACTACAGTTCCCTGCGAACAAAGAATAATCGAAAGAATGAGATCTGCTTCTTAATTCGTATTTTCCTCCTGTCTTTACACCAAGAGGGAGACTTTTTAAAAGAGGAGAATCATTGCGAGATTATTAAATTTAAGTTATTTTAATAATTGACTAAATCCAAGGATTCTCTCTTCCACTTTCTTATGAAAAACGATACGAACTGTAATATTATTTTATAAATTTAAGATAATTTTTAGAAATTCATAATTATTATACACATATTCAAACATTCTTTATACCTATCTTTACGAACTATGGACTGAATATGCTAAAAATGGAGATCATTCGTTATCAGATCATGGACGTTTATGGAAATTCTAATTTTTATAAATACAACGAAAGAAAGAGGAAGTAAATTGCGATTTATTTCGTACTTCAAATACTATAAGGGATACTTCGAATATTTTGTATATTATGTGCATTGTCTATGCTTCTCCACATTTTAATTTTCCACAGATACATAAATATACATAGAATGTTTATTATGAAATAATATGTCGGAAAGTACACAATAAAGTTTTTATATGTACTCTAATTTTCAAAACGAACGATTTAAAAAATGTATTAACAGTGTTTCAACTTACCTCATTCTCTACCTATTTCTATGTATTTCTGAATATAGATAGCGTCATGTTTCCTCTTAATTTTATACCTTATATTATATTTCATTTTTCTATTATTAATTTTTTATTTATTACTCTTATTTATTATTAGCTTGCTTTCTATGTTTAATTTGAATGCTTTTGTAAATTTAAAAGATAGTAAGATTCGTATTATTAATTTAGGAAAGCTATTGCATACAGAATTATGTCCTTCGAACTAAATTAGTACACGTTTCTAGCACGAGACCATTTTAATCTTTTCACGCGATATTCAAATATTGTAAAGGTTCTTCCATCCAGTTGTGAGTAATTTAGGATAGATCTAGCAAAGTAGATCTTGCAAGCATCCAACAAGCCAAATATATCAAGTAAAATAAGTTAATTGAAAGGATATTAGATTTCGTATTCTATTTAATAACGGATCTTTGATGAATAATTTTGTATTTGATGAAAATTTCGGCAATCGTAAGCTGAGTTTATTGAGAGTCGCGTGAATTGCGATAAAATTGGCTGACTTCTAGTGGATCTTACACAAACGAAATTTATACGAAATTAAATTTTGCGAGGTGTGTACAGAATTCTATGATCAAATTCAAACATAAACGCACACATACATATTTCTACGAGCTTTTTCATCCAAAGGAGCCATAGAAACCGAAAGGAATAGCGTAAAAAACGACCCTGTCGGTCGGAGTTAAAGCAACCGTAGCGACTTTCTATCGGTAGTAAAAAAACCGACCTTGCAACAACAATTTGCGGAAAAAGAAACGATGAGCCTACCGGATTTCTCGATCAGCCAGGAAGGAAGCCCTGCGACGACGATCGCGGTCTTTGTGTTTCACATCGGTGCAACATTGACGCGGCGACCACCGATTGATTTTTAATTGATTTATAATTATGGAAGATTTATATAATTATTACGGAGTACCTCAACAATCGTGGCAAGATTGACAATAAGATGATGAAACAGGTCGAAAGTATAGAATAAAGTGTTTTCATATAATGCACCGTTTTCGAAAAGATCGAATCTCAAAATTTATCTTGAACTTGGTTAATCACAGACTGGACAGAAGTAAACAATTGACAGGAGGTTATTCTGCATGTGAAAATAAGTCGATAACGTGGAATAACATTTTCCATCGCGAGAAAAATAAATTTAGAAATTCTTTAACTAGATATACTCAAACCTTATTTTCTTGAAGATGATGTCTTAAACGAAAAGATATTGTTCCATATTTTTTACTTATTTTTTGCATGCAGAATAACCTCCTGCTGATTGTTTACTCGTACGTGTTTAAGTATACCTAACAAATTTTACAGCTCAATTTTCTCGAAAACGAAGCGTCATACGAAAAGATTTTATTCTATGTTTTTAACTGTATTTTACGTTGTTTTGTCACTTGCCAACTGTATCACAATTGCTGGGATTTATATATTACAGTGTAAAGAGATAGACATGAAATCGATGAAGACGTTAATTATTTCGTCAATGTGAAAATTACCAAGAAAATTTTAGGAATCTCTATTTTGCTATGTAATTCATCATTTTAAGCTTCGCGAAATTAACGAACACTAGAAGGAGAAATAGAAGTATCTTCATTAAATTTATACAATCTTTTTCCATTGCAAAAATTATTCCTCTATAAAATGTATGACATCTAAAACAGTTCAGTGTAAATATCACTTTCTATCCGAAGAAGAAACATCGACCGAAAAGTGATATTCTTTAAGACAATACAAATTAATGATATTTGTATATCGATTATTGTATTTTCATAATTTTTATAAGTTGAATGCGAATGTTTACGCACGTATAAAAAGTTTCAATGTATCGAATTAAAGTATTATTTATAACATTTTGAGGAGGAAAGAAATGTCTACATAGGCTCTATTGCTTCAACAGACAAATTAGCGCAGACGTCGATACATGTATATCATTTTTTTGAAATATTTTTCAACTATCCATTGTGTATTCTAGGCATTTTTCCAAATAAAACCACGTACAAAAATATTTCTCCAATGTTCGTTACAGAAAGTAAGAATCGTGAAACTTCTCCTATATCGAATGTGTTAATGACGTACACAAAGATCAAATTTCGTTTCGATCAAATGAACATCCAAAAATAGACTACGTTCTACGAATATAGAGACTTCAAGGCAAAACAACAATCGGGGAATAAAATATTATAAAATAATGAAAAGTACGACTTATTCCTGCTGATATATCCGTTTGCGCGATGTGGCGCGCGCCGATGTGAGGCCAGCCACCTTCCTGTGGCCGAGGAAAGGCGATAGTACCGGTAATGATCGGATAAGAAACCTTCCTCGTGGCTGAAATGCCGCCACGGAAGGACGCGCCGGCAACCGACACTCCTTTTCTCGGCCGTGAAAGTAAAAGTTCGCTCGTGGCAGAGTTACCGTGAGAAAAAGCAAGAAAATAGAGCAATAAGGATGGAGGCCGGACTGACCGAGCTGGAAAGCCTCGTCACGTCCGTTTATTGCACTTCTGTTCCTTCGACACCTCCTTTTTGTTCGCAGTGCCCTTTTATGCTTGTTTTGCGAAGCTGCTTCGTTTGTACGTTCTCTGTTTGTTGAATTTGAACGTGTTGTGGGAAGAAGAGTAATAAGGTACGCGAATTGAATTTTGGAGGCAGTATTATGTAGAACAATGGTATTTTCGAAGGGTCTTTCGTTTCTGTTTTAATCTCGTTGACGGAGCTTTTTAGTTTGTAATTGTGGCTGATCTGTGATTCGTACATTATGTTATTAACTTATATTATTAACTTATATTATATTAGGATTAACTGTAGAAAGTTGGGAATGAGAATTAGAGATACTGTTAA
This sequence comes from Bombus haemorrhoidalis, assembly GCA_014825975.1. Classification (NCBI taxonomy): domain Eukaryota; kingdom Metazoa; phylum Arthropoda; class Insecta; order Hymenoptera; family Apidae; genus Bombus; species Bombus haemorrhoidalis. The sequence continues at coordinate 1,893,289 of CM026167.1, read as the reverse complement.
CGACTGTTAATTCTTTACGATAGTAAATTAGCTATATGTTAATAGCGTTGTTAAGATACAAACATATCGAATGGGAAGAAATTGAATTAAGATTCGATATATAATAAATTTAGCTCATTGTAAAGAGTATTACATATTGGCGTATTTTGACTGAGATCTAGTTTTATTGTTAGAAATACCTCGTATTAGAATATAATTTTTTACTTGAGAATTACTGGTATAATAAATAATTCGATAATTCGATGGTACATATTGTGTGAGCTTCTGAATTCCACCAGTTCGATTTCTATGAACATTTTATAAATATTATAAAAATCACATAACATTTTAAAGTTATGGTGTACATTTTATGTCTTTTATTACAATATGTTTCGTTATAACAAAATGTTCACAAAATTATAAAAATTATGAACTTGATAAGTGTTGTTTAATATTCTCACATCCTTATCTGTTAATACAAAGATGAAGAAATTCAATTAAAAGCTACTACTTTCTTCAAAACTTGCTCTTGTACAAAGTTGATATCTAGAAACTATTTTGATTTTTATTAGATACTGAATGTGAGTAAAGATATTAAGCGAAGAAAGAATTACTATGACTATTACTATTACTATTTATAATTACTATGACTTATTCGAAAAGTCTTATTGTAGTGTCCAACAGAATGAGATAATCGTATTTTCTCATATCACGATTCAGCAATATAAATTATGAATTAAGGTAAATATTGGGTATAAAACGTCATACACAATCAATATACGAAACACTTCACTTTAACTAATAGAAACTCTCTAAAAGGCCCCAATACAATAAATCTCTTTAAATTGCAACAACGAAACTGTCCGTATGGGATACATGTTCCATAATACACAGTATCGTAAACCACAAGAAACATCATTAATTGCAGAAAAACCATTAATCTTTCCACTGTTACCCAAGATTAAACGCCATTTAAAACCACGAGCAAGTAAACAAAAAATTTTGGACGTACAGCCCTTTTCACCAACGTAAATCCACATTCTTAAACTGAATCATTATTTTCATATTATCGTCGCATTATCCAATGCTTAAAAACTGAGACAAACCCATTTTTGCGTCTACGAGGAAATAATCGTTGGCCAGAGTCATATGAAACGAAATTTGGCCCAAACTTTCCGAAAACTCGAGTATTGCTCAAGTTTTGACGTAATTCGACGTTCCTCTGCAGGACACTGGCAAATGTATAGTTACTTCCCAGAGTATTCGGTAATAGTTGTAAATTACAATTCCTGTTATAAAAACAGTACTTCTTTATACCAGTTCTCTATACCAGCGGAAACGTCACGACGTAACAGAAAATTCGACTTAACGTAAACTGCCATAGTATACAGTCGGAAATACGTAATGTCGTTAAGAAAGACAAGGTTACTGAGTTTTTCTAAAAAAAACTTTTCGGGAACGTGCTATATTGTAATTTGAAATGCCTAAAAAATCGTGAAAAATCGACAGTTTGGTACATCTTATCAAGAAATCTGATTTACTGTATTACAAGTCATTGCAACATGGTATACACGTTATTTCCAGCAAATTTCTTCTTCCTCGATATGATAACGATAACGATGAGGAAAAATTTCATGGTTAAATTTAATTTATAAAATTCAAAAACGAACAATCCCAAACTAATAATTCCAATCGAAAAACTGATATGAGTTGTTCCAGTTGCGTGAATTATTCTGTACAACAAATTTGTCCAAATTTTATCACAAAATAATTAAACATGATCAATTTCAATTTCAACGAATATTTCAAAGAAATATACAATTTTAAAGTACAATAAATAACGTTTCACAAACGGAGAGTTAAGAATTAAACAAATACTTTCATAATTACCCTAGATATATAGCTATACACATAATTCAATTTTTGCTAGTAACTGTAGCAGCCAAGTCGGGTTTCGCAACTATGTCGCGACATAATTCGCGATTTAGCTGTAATTGCGATTCACTTTCTGCATCGGACAATTCACCTTCTCCAATTCGGCGAAAGGTACCACGAGGTTGAACGGTAATTACGTTTTGCGGTTTCAGGATATATGCTGCAACGTTCCGGCCGTTTCGTCAGGCTGATGCGCTTTTAATCTGCCGCTTTTAATTTGGTTTACAGTTTTCTCTGCGAATACCTAGCTTCCTTGGAAACGACGTTGCGCAATAACCCGCGAAAATTAAACGACTATCCGGCACGAAAGGGATGGAGAGAATATCGTACAGTAGATAGGAAGTTTGTAGCGATGGATTGATGAAAAGGAGAATCTTTTTTGGTTACAATTACCTATATACATAGCATGCGTACATACATACTATAGCATATATATTATATATATACAAATATGTATATACATTTTTATATTATATTTTAAGCTTATATTATATATTATATTTTATATTATATTAAATTTTATATTTATATTACAATTTTATTTTATATATATATTTTTTATTCTATACACATATATGTCATATATACATTTAAGTTTAAGTAATATGTGTAAATATATATGTTGGAGATGAAAGGACACCGGGCCTTCCCTTTGGAATCCTTTGGAAAATTCCCAATACTTCAATCTTCATAAGTTAATCCGATTATAATTGTCCGAAATTTGCGATAATGAGCTTGGGCTCGAGGCGACAACTAGTCGCCAAACGTAGCTACGATCACGGGATGAACGTTTTTACCCTATAGAGGTATAGAGTAATTGTATAACTCTCCTAAAAAAGAATAGTTGTAGCGGCACTCGACAGTAAACATTCTAATGGTTTCTGTCCTATGGCTCGCCACACACCGACCCTATTCTTCAGGCAAGATGATTATCAGATGTACATGTTCAGCTAGCCTGAGGACCCGCTATAAATCTTGGGATTTAGTTAACTGAGGTCCTTCAAACGGACAAACAGTCTTTGTCCTAACAGTCCTCAAATCTATCACTTACTACGGGAAGATACGGGAAATCTGTCTTTTTTTTTTCACGAACGACGCTTCCCGCTAGCAACTTTCTCTCAAGAGTGGCTAGCATCCTTCTCTAATTACCAACATAGAAATTAACCAATTAACAGCCAACCTCCATTTCCCTCACTTTCCGATCGAAGGTTTTCTCGACGAATCCGATGATCTCTTGCTCTTAGATACACCCCATCATAGTTTTCCTCTGCAGCATCACCGCGACGGAAAATACATTCTCTCGTACGATCTCATCAGCAACAAAACAACGTCTTTTACGATCAGTGAATACTTCTCATTTTATTTTAACGAAGATTCAGACCTAGACTTTGGAGAAAAATGTATTTACTATCCCGTTGACCACGGATTCGTTATCGAGCCCAAGATCATTGTCATTAGTGTTCAATCACCGCGATTACTTGTCAATTCTGTAATATCCACACTTGTGCTAACAAATAATACCTCGATTATATAACGACAATGGATAGTTCTAGTGAAGATTCATTACACGCCCATAGCTCTAATCCTAACTATAACGACGACGCGCCATCAGAAGTGAGATCAGTGCCGTTTATAACCGGTATTTATATTATAATATTTTTATTATAATATTGTTATAACAATACACAACCATAGGGCCATCGTGAGTGATTTAATTCAGTCGCTAACGCAAAAACCGAGTGTGGAATCAAAAAATTGTCGCTACCACGTTTTAATCCAGAAGTCGCAGGTGCCGACCCAGCCGTATGGTGCGCAGCTGTTAATCTGCTTATGAAAAACAGCCCTCTACAAGACAGCGCGTTATTTTCTGCTTTAAATCGTGCTCTAGAGGGTTCTGCAGCTCATTGGCTTACGCAAATGATGGGCGGTGAAGAGATTACCTGGCCAGCGTTTAAGGAACAGTTCGTTATGCGTTTTGGTGGCCAAAAGACAGCAACCTCGGCGCTAATGAAGATATCCAGGGAACGACCCAGGAGCTTATGGTAATCGTCTCCGTTCCTTCCTGAAGACGAGGTAGCAAAATTTATCGACGGCCGAAATAATTAATGGCGCCGCTCTTTACCTACTGAGTTCACAAGATCAACGCTTCGAAAGACTAGCACTCACGAGTGACATCAAGGCGGAAGACCAATTTCAGAGTGAAATGCGATTTCTCTTTTACGAGGAGAAGCCGACGGCTTCGTCAGAAAGCTTACCGAGGGGCTCTGAAACTAAACGACGCAGGCCATCAGACCCTCGGATCAAGTGCCATCACTGTGGGCACTACGAACATAGAGTGTCGCAAGAGAATAAAATTGGAATATACGAAACTCAGAGGAAAACCGACCAGCCGCATCGTCGAAGGTATTTTGCTTCAAGTGTCGCGAGGAGGGATATGTCGCGCCTAATTGTCCGTTATTGCGGAAAAGAAAGTATGATTCCAATAACGAACAGCGAGTTGACTCCTGCTTAGGGGAAGCCCCAACTGGTAGATTAATTTATCTGGGTGAGTCGTTTCCATTTTACTTCGATTCTGGAGCTGAATGTTCACTAATTAGAGAGTCCATAGCCTTGAAATTTTCCGGCAAAAGAATGACTGATGTAGTAGTAATGCGAGGAATAGGAAACACTTGTATTAAATGTACATCTCAAATTTTGTCCATAGTATGTATTAATGGTTTTACATTGGAGATAATTTTCCATATCCTTGCTGATAGTTACTTAAAATATGATATTATGATTGGTAGTGAAATTTTAAACCAAGGTTTTAACATAAATATTACGCAAAATAGCCTCGCTATTTGTAAAACGAAAGCGATTAAAATATGTAATAAAACCGCCGAAAACAAGATCGATATTAATGAAGTCGACACTGAGGTGCTTGGTAATAATAAAAACCGATTAATTTCTATTCTCGAAGAATTCAAAGGTTCATTCATTACGGGTTTCCCATGTACTCGCGTAAATACGGGCCAGTTAGAAGTACGGTTAATAGATCCTAACGTCATAGTACAAAGAAGTCCCTATAGACTTAGCGAGGAAAAGCGAGAAATAGTACGTGAGCGAATAAGCAAATTAATTAGAGCAAAAATCATAAGGCCCTATGTTACTCGTGAAGAAGAAGGACGGCTCAGATAGATTGTGCGTAGATTTTCGAGAGCTAAATAAAAATACGGTCGCGGATTGGTATCCTCCACCTCTTATCGCGGATCAAATCGCGAGATTGCAAAAGGCGAGATACTTTATTAGCCTGAACATGGCCAGAGGTTTCCATCAAATCCCCATTCATCCTAATTCTACAAAATTTACAGCATTTGTCACCCCCGACGGGCAATACGAGTATATAACGATGCCGTTTGCATTGAAAAATGCACCGTCCGTTTTCCAGAGGGCTATTCTCAAGGCCTTGGACGACCTCGCCTATTCGTACGTTGTTGTTTACCTGGATGATGTTCTAATTATCGCTGACTCGATAGACCAAGCTCTAGAGAGATTGTACATTGCATTAAATACCCTCGTAAACGCCGGGTTTTCTTTCAATTTCTCGAAATGCTCTTTTCTAAAGACGTCAATACTTTATGTTGGGTACGTAATCCATAACGGAGAAGTTCGCCTCAACCTGAGTAAAATACAAGCCTTGAGTTCTCTACCAGCACCAACGATCGTCAGACAGTTTAGACAGTTCATAAGTTTAGCTTCTTACTTCCGAAAATTCGTTCCTAAATTTTCACAAGTAATGAAACCTTTGTATGCACTTACTTCCGGTACCAAAAACATAACTTGGACAGATAAACATGAAAATATAAGGCAAAAGGTAATTTCCGTCCTGACTGATGCGCCGGTGTTAATGATATTTGACCTTAATTATCCGATAGAATTACATACTGACGCTAGTTCGGATGGATATGGGGCTATTTTAATGCATAATGCTGACGGTAAAAACAGAGTAATAGAATACTATAGTAAGAAAATTAGTTCCGCGGAATCCAGGTATCATTCGTACGAACTAGAGACATTGGCAGTTGTAAATGCTGTTAAATATTTTCCTCATTATTTACATGGACGAGAATTTCTTGTTGTTACTGATTGCAATTCCTTGAAGGGATCCAGTAATAAAATGAATTTAAATGACAGGGTTTACAGGTGGCGGGCTTACTTACAAACTTTTACTTTTGACATTATGTATCGAGAAGGTAAACGAATGACTCACGTAGATTTCTTTTCGCGGAACTCCATAGACAGTGACCATAGCATAATTAACTAAATCCTGAACATGTACTGTGAAGATGCATCGATATCTGGTAATCATCTTGCCCGAAGAATAGGATCGGTGTGTGGCGAACCACGGAGCAGAAACCATTGGAATGTTTACTGATGAGTGCCGCTACAACTATTTCTGTTTTTTAAAGAGAGGTATACAATTATTCTATGTCTCTATAAATAAAAACGTTCATCCCGCGACCGCGGCTACGTTCGGCCCAAACTCATTATCGCAGATCTCGGACAATTATAATCGGGTTAACTTATGAGATTAAAGTGTTGCGGATTTTTCTAAGAATTCCAAAGGGAAGACCCGGTGTCCTTTCATCTCCGACATATAAATATAAAGTATATGTGTATATGATATAAAGAAATCTGAGATTTCTAAAGTAAAGTTTTGATCTGAATATTTAGAGAATGAAATAAATCTCTACTTGAGGTTACTTCCTCTAATTGTGTACATTATAAGCAATTATAGGTATAATTTATTTTCGATAGAAACGAAGGAACGTATTAAAAAATAGTGGACTCATAAGTACAAAAGAGTTTTACGTCCAAGAGATTAGAAACCGAAGTATTGAGCGCTCTTATGTTTCGTAGCTGCTAGGTTAAAGGGATAACATGTTTGTGATTATTCTATAAAGTTTATGAAGGAATAATGCATAAACAGCTCGGATAATTATGATGCATACTTTTTCTGAGAAAGAATGATTGTAGATATCGTTGAACATATTTGAATCATAAAAATTTATAGACTAACGAATATCTAATATGTATGTTCACAAGCAATGCGTGGGATCAAAAGGATTAAAGCATACCTATATAGCAAAATAAAATTGGCTCTAAGAGAAAGTGATTAATTTAAATAAGCTTCTAAATATATATGTCTGCTTTCAATGTATACAAGGTACGTTTCAGTAGAATGTTATAAATATTAATTGTTATTGTGAAATAACCATGATGTAATATTTCTACTATTAGAATATTATTTAATATTATTTTAATATTATACGAATATATTAGGTTGTCCGAAAAGTTTCTTTCGTTTCATAAGATGATAATAGATGAACAACAGTTTCTGTTTTATATTATTTTATTGAATTAAGTGTGATCCATTTCGTTCTATTTTTATTATTATGTTAGTGCATAATTGAATAAACTAATATAAAACAAAAAATATTGTGCGTCTATTATTTCCTTATAAAACGAAAGAAACTTTTCGGATAATCTAATAACATAGCTGGGTTTAAGATAATATTGACCTAAGTATTGACAGTAACTAACTATAAGTTTCATATGGGAGAGATTAACTCTAGGGTGTGAAGTGGTCTTTATAGTTTGCAGTAAATATTATTTGACTATTATTATTGACTTTACAATGTAATGGCTTGAACTTGCCTTGAGATGACATAAACGTAACCGTTAGTGGTTGGTACATAAATAGTCAATGGTTAGAACATAACTAACGAAGTGTCTGTTAAAGAACAAGGTCGTTTATGACCAGAAATGGCCTACTTTTGAAGAAATTCATTATGAAAAATGAAAAATTGATCATCTATTGAAACATTGTTCGGAAGAACAGTAGCGAATTACGATTAACAATCTAAGATTATATTGATTATAGAAATTGTAGTATGTACAGATTCATTTCAGATACTAAATTTTATAACGAACGCTTTACTTTGGATATTTTGTATATTCTTGCACATTAATTCTTGTGTTTTTTGAATATTTAGATCTTTTACTTAAAATGCATGAACATCTGCAGTTTAATAATGATAAACGGAAAAACTATTGGAGATAATTACCTACCTACACCAGATTTATGATAGAGAAAAGCCGGCTTCTCTACTTGTTTTTGAGAGAACAGCATCAACAATTATATCAAATCGATTCGTATTTGAGTCAGTATACAAGATTCTGTCACTCAATCAGAAGTAAAGTCCAATAAGTTAGATAGCATAATTGAGGAAGTTCTATATGAAAATTACGAGTTTAGCAAAAAACAATCAGTCAGTTTTATAATATAGACGATGCGTATGAAAATTATTTTTTCATTACAAATATATTTGAAGATCTATTAATACATTTCTTGTATATTATTTAAAAGACGAACAAATTTCTAGAGAAACTACAATGAACGAAAATTAATGGATAAAAGTAATCAACATGGAACAACATAATATTTATATTATTTAGTTATTTGTAACATTTTCTATATACTTTTTAACGTATTATGTAACAATAAATGAAAAATAAAGAGAATATTTTATGCTTTGTGATGCATAGTAACGCATACAAACAAACGTTTTTACCCGAGAAATTGCACTAACTCAGCTGTGACGAGTTTCATTATAAACTCGATGAAGGGACCTTCGATATTTCTGGCATAGAAAATTCATTAAAACATTAATGAATTAAAACATTAATGAATTTTAGATAATTGCATTGAATCTATCGGAACTGTCCTATTGCTTTGAATGGAAAGTAACGTGCGTCCTGCTACACAATTAATGACGAGAAAATGACGAATCGATATTCTTCGACACTTATTATTTGATAAACCATTTCAATTGACTGTGATTAATTACTTTTTAATGACACGTTACATTTGATGCTAGTATTTACTATAACTCACTTAAATATCTTGATAAACATCGTACATGAATATTCTATTATACATACGTTTAAAAATGCCAATATTTTTTATATTAATCGCATTTCGAAAATTTCACAATTTTATAGAATTTATATTTATATTTAATTATTTATATTCATAAAATATCATGGAAATCCAAACTGTAATAGACGGCGTGATCTTAATTATTATAATGGTATATAAAACGAAAACCTCTATTAAATACAAAGTATATGTATGTATATACTTGTTACTTGACATTTAAGAAAATTCAGATACGTACATCAACTAATAAAACGGATTAAGAAAGATCGTTAACCAGAAATTAATATAATAGAGTACATATTAATAAATATTAATATGTTTATATTATAAATCGACATAACCTATTGAACAGTAATATATAGGTAAACTTACCTAGCGTTCGTTTGGTAAGTGAATCTTTCTGCCTCGATTCCTGCGCGTGCTCTTGCTTGCAAATCATGATCAACTCCATAAACATAATCTGTGAATAGAGCATAATTTTTCTTATAAATTTACAACGAGGAATTGTAGGAATATCATGGTGTATAAAAATATATAGTATATGCAATATTATTTGTGTAAAATTATGTTATTTGTATAATATACAATAAACTCTTTCTCAACGCTTTACAAATTCTACAAATTATAGTTATTTCAGAAATTATTATTAATAAATAACAATGCTTAATATGGAGAAAAATATTAATATCCTATAATATATTGTCTATACGTGTATGTATGTGTGTATGAATGCACGTATATATACAGTGAATATTTATATTAAAATTTTTCAGAGTCTAAGTCATGGCAAAAAAATGTATTCTATACATCTGAATAGTTTTGCATAAGAAATCATTGCTATTTATTTATACAATAATTTCAATCACATCTTATATATCTATATTTTTTTATATACTATCTTTTATGCTTATCATTTTATTTCGTCGTTATTAACATCATATTCACAATAGTTGTTATTTCCTATGTTTCTTACCAGATTAAGAAATTGTCAATTATAATTAATCATATTTTTCTATCTTATAAGCAAAGAAATATTTCATTATAAAAAGTTATCAAGTTTTTTTATTATTACATATATAATTTGACAGCTTCGTGTCAATAAAAATAACGCAATTAATTATATTACTTATACTTTTGCATAAAACTTAAGCTTTTAAGTATCACAGTTTGCGTCACAAACTCATGAGGGCAAAAGTAATATAGAAAAGTATTAAAAAACGTTATACAACAAAATAAACAGATAATAAATTAAATAAACATCCAAAATTGATATACAAAGTATATAAAAAACTTGCAATAGATTATAGTGCCTGGGTTTCTCAATTTATTACATTTCTTTTTTTTTTTCTTGATATGAAAATATTCCAAAACTTATATATTTATACGCATATTTTAAGAAAAGTTATTAATTCAAGAAATAACTACGTGATTTTAGTAAATGTAAAATCTATTATTTATTGATTAATTGCAAATCATTTACACGATATTTCACAGGTTAACAATATTAAAAATATGTTCGCTTATCTAAAATTTTATGAATAATTTATACAAAACATTAAATATATGAATCCTGTGTAACGAAACACGACTATTATGATTATACTGGTGAAAAGAATCTGAAAATGTATATGGAAATTATGAGATAGTTATTGCAGCACTTTGTAAAAAGCGTCGAACAATTTGAACAATTATTATCTGTTATCAATTATTTACTGTTACTATAATGAGAACGTTTTCGGTACTAATCGTTATATTTAAGGTCACTATTCATATCTGTAGTAATGGTAATTATTTCATAAATATCTTATATAATCTTTTAGAGTTTAAGGTAACTTTCCTGTATCTGCCATATACATTTTCAATTATGGATGTAATGACGATAGTCATGTCTTCTTACACTGGTAATGAAATTTCAAAATGATTCCTTTAATGTACTTGTACATAATATGTTCATAAAAATTTTCTGTGGCAAGTGATTAAATAGTTTCATGTGCCAGTGTAACTTCAAGGAATTACTACGCGACGCGACGTACAACGAATGAAAGATGATTAATGATTACATTAATGAGTTCCTTAATACTAACGAGATATTATTCGCGAGTCGATTTTGTGATGTAACTATAGAACATCATCGCGATCAACAACAACAACCAATTTTTGCTGCGGCGTGAGAGAAATCTCACGATTGTCTTCGACAATTCTCCTCAAAATTGTAACAGCAACAATCATGTGCCTTTTTCGTTGCACAACAGATACATGGCTATTAAAAAAAAAAAACACGATTTTCGAGTTTTCGATGCATATTTTAATTTTGCTAACGCACGCTGAAAGATTCCTTGAACTTTGCAATTTTGAACTTTTGCAATGCCTAGGAGACATAGAGACGAAAATAACGTTGAGCACACTAAAACTGTGAATAACAAATGTATAAGCAAAATTACTAAAGACAACGTATTGGTTTTGACAGTGTTAGTAAATATTTTAGAGAGATTGTAAGAAATTAAGATATAGGTAAAATAATAATGTCTTATTAACGCATCTGGTTAATAGATCTTATTAATATATTTCAATTATTAATATATTTGTTATATATTAATAAATTCGTCTAAAAGAAATTTCCATTTAATCTTTTCGTTTTATCCCTTCAGCTTTGGAAATAAAGCTTTGGAAAACAAAACTTTGGAAATAAAAGGTCTAAACGACATTATTCAACACTACGGACAAACATCACAAATATTATTTAAAAAATAAATTAATCCTTCTAATATTATAATTTTCATTTCTTTTTACATCAACATTTTAAAAGAAATTGTTAAATATTTCTAATAGTAATTGTTAATTTTATATAAATTTTATTTTACTGATTTAGTAACTATAATTCTTATTATTTTTCAGATCTTTTAATTATTTTAATTATTATAAACAATTGCCTTGTAAGCTATCAATTTAGAAGCAATAGTTTTGGTTAGCTGAAGGAATGTGTTCTTAAAGCGTAGTCTATATTCGGATACTTAGAAGGAATTAAGAATTTTTACTTGCCTGAAATATCAAAATGGTGAACTGTCGCTGTAACTGCCAAGGCCACAAAGATTATAGTGGATAGCAGACCTAAGCTGCACCTGAAAGCAAAAAGAAAAAAACAAATTCAGTCAGAGGATGAATATTCATGCTGAAGAGAAAATATTTTCGGAAACATTTCAAGTCGCATTATGTCGAAGTACAGGAATAATTGTTCTACAACGTAAATTGTATTAATGTAAAATGTATTAATAATAAAATATTAAAATAAATTAATGATTAGATAGCACTATAGGTTTATGATATCATCAAGTTATACGTTTATAGTATCTATTATACAGCTCGGCAGTAAAATATTATAGTTCAATATCCGTTGATGTACATACATACCTACCGGTTTTAAATATCACACCTTGAGTTAATCGTGATGATAACCTTTCTTCTATCAGTTAAAAAAATAGCCTTCATTCGATACATAATTTTGCATAATATTATCCACTTAATACCCTATTAATAAATTATAGATGGTGTTGTACGTTTCAGGTTATAGGCTTCTATTACGCAAATACTTTCTATATACATATATGTTATAATTTTATTATAAGTTAAACTTGTAATTTTATTATAAATTAAATTAATAATATAATTAGTACATTTAAGCGTCCATATTGGTTACAATTTTAAAAGTTGGAAGAATTTGATATAAACAGAATTTTAACGAGTCTTCTAAGATTAATCAATTATTTATTTGTTATTATTTAATTTACGAACAGCATATTAAAATGTTATATAAGATATATGTATGTACATTAAAATGATACGTTGTGATAATGTATATTTTGAATTTTTTATTTTCAAATAGTAAAGGTGAGTGATTAAGAAGATGAAACATCAAAGGGAACACAGTACGTCACAAGTGCAACTTCTAAAGTTTATTATAGAACCTTACGTATTTTATTATTGGATTCTATTATACTTGTATTAGATTATTATGCAAGGAAATTGAATTTTGTAACTCGTAGACTTTCACTGATAATATTGCTTCAATTGCATAAGAGAGTCGTAAAGATGTAAATTTATAGTAGCTCTTAAAAATCAATTTCCTATCTACTGTGTCTAATACTAATATTCATATAAATATATTATTCGCATTCATAATATTCTACTACAATATATATATATATGGATATCCTTTACTGCACACAACTGTAACAACTAGACTCCAGATTTTTATACTTTTATATTTTTATGAACATACTTAAATAAATGGAACGTAAAACCCTTGTTGTACCCAATAAATATCACAATAAATATCATAATAACTGTACTTTGAATATTTTATATATTTTCGCATATAATATTTATGCATCGTGTGCGTTTTTGCATTCTCAACATTCTCAAATTTGTCCATAAATACATACAAACCCGCAGTCCAGTTATTAAGAATCACAAAGATCACAGTTATGATAGGCCTGTCTGTGTGTCATCAATTTTTTAATTAAATCAAGTAAAATTGCAGACGATCATATAGATCCATAAACAGTATCATTCTCTCTCTTCCTCTCTTTCTTTCAAAACTATTTCAACCATAGTTTAAATCCAAGTAAAGGAAACACGATTTTCTAGTACTAAATACTGCCAGGTATCTTTAAAATCATCGGTATGCGACTTCGACGAATGTCTCTGCTGAACTGCGCATACTTTCTCTGCGAGAGCAGGAGAGAAATGCAATACTGAAGAAAGACAGAAAAGATAGACAACGAGAACGAAAGAAAAAGGGAGGTTGGTATTGATAGAAAGAGAGAAAGAGAGAGAAAGGCCATGAAAGATCAAGAGCAGCGAGCGGATTCGCTCGAGAATCGGGTAGAAGAATTTTTCCCCGCTCCGGTGGACGTTTCATCGCAATCTCGACTCGCGAGTTACGCATCGAAAACGTTATTTACAACAACGATTTCCCTCTCATCTCGTTTTTTCTTGGTAGTAAGATCATCGAAACAGCAAAAGTGTCGCTAGTTTCTTATATGTATGGTGGCTGGCTCACCACGATATTTGAACACTTCTCATGAAGGAATTTCATGTATATATTTTGTGCGTGCTATGTATAAAACATTGAAAATGTCATTTGCACTAATCGTAATGAAATACGACTGCAAAATTATAGTGGTAAAATTTGAGATCAATCTAAAGATATATATATATATATACACAAATTACAACATTTTTACTGCAAAGTATATATCTATATAACGGAAAATTAGTATACAGCATGAATAATAAATGTTAAAAATGGTGTCGCTATATATTGAGGTTCGTTAATATAAATTGATTTTTTGTTTTGAACAGTTTTGTAATTCTGCGAAATATATACTTGCACTGAATATCTTGTAGCCTCTATGTATATTTTCAACTTTTTTCAAACTTTCTCAACACAAACATAATGGTCGAGTCTCATGACAATGCTAACAAAATTCCAAGTTGTTTTAAAAGATTTCCATATCTGTTGGAATACTTTTGTAACTAATTGCACACTTGCACTAAATATTTCTGTTTCTACGTACATTTTCAAATCTATCTCAGATTTTATAGATATAACCACGATAGTCGTGCCTCCTTACAATGTCAATGAAATTTCAAAATCTTTTGTATAATATGTACAATGTATTCATAGAAAATATCTAAAAGCGTCGAAATACTTTCAACCAGCAAGCTTTCAGCAAGTCTGCGCTGTTTAGCGATCTTCCCACGTAGACGAGACACGCGCGATCCAAAAAAGAGGGAGAAAAGATGAAACGCCTTTTAACGATTATCCTTGGTGAAATTCTTACTTGGGAAGAACCACTTTTTTTAATCCGATCTCTTTGATCTACACTTGGAAATAGACGAGAGACGTAGAGTGACGCAATATCAGTAAAATTTATGATTAATGAATTTTGATGAAATTGGCGTGAGGCTAAGAAATTAGCGATTATGAGTATTGAGAAATATTTCTAATAAATTTAGTTTAACAAATTGAATTAACATATATAAATTATTTAAAATATTCGCTGGTATTGGCATATATGTTGTGACAAATAATTATCTAAAACAAGATTACTAGATTTCCAGTGGTGATAATTATGGATATTACTGGATTCTTATTTTTGTGCAGTTAAAAAGGAATTCAGGAGCGAAATAAAGCAGTAAGTAGTAAGCAATGAAGTTAAAATAAGCATTATTATTTCATGTAGATATTCTGGAATGTTTTTGCGATGTTTTGGAAAATAATGTTTCTTTCTATTTTGAGTTTAAGTCTACTTTGTTAATTAAATATTTGTATTTCTTCTAGTTACTTTTAGAAAACGGTCGTTTATTCCAAAGACTGTTGGGTTATGATAAAAATCGCAAACTATAGTAAAATCATCTTCTAATTATTCTTTTCAAAAGATGATAGTCATATCTATAATAAACTAAGGATGTTTCTGATAAAAATGATATGCGACTTCTAGAAAGAAACAGTTATTTTTTAATAACATAAGTGAATATGTTAAATAAATATTGATAAATGCTATATCAAGATAGAAAATAAAACTTAATAAAAATTTAATGTTCTAGGATTCCTATGTTCTAGAATTAGGTTCTAGAATTTTTTAAGGAATTAAAATGGAAAAGCTGTTTCGCCTTGGAAAAAGCGGAAAAACTAAATATAAGTTTATCGAATTTCTATACAAAAAAATTCTAATAGTCTAAAATCAGTGATAACGTTTCTGATCGAGAGAACTGCACACTTCATTTTAGAATTATATCGATAATAGATGTATCACAAGACAGGAGTTAAAATTGAATAAATGTTAGGAGATAAAAGCTGGTTAAAATGTTGAAAATTTAGTATTTTTTATGAGAAGTTAATATTTTTTAATAAATTGATGTTTTATTGCTTAAGGAAGAGTGAAAACGAAAAGAGTTATCATTGTTTAAAATTAGTAATGGGAATGGCAAGGACGAGAGTTATTAGAAAACAAAAGAGAGAATGGAGAATTGAGAACAACTGAATTAAGCGGAATTTTTTCGAAAGTGAGCCGAGTGTGTGGGTGATCGTGAGTTGTGAGGAACGAGGATTCACCGAGAGAAAAACGCCGATTACGAAGTAATCGTTGACCTTTCGTACTATAAATCGTGTCGAATAGGTATCTCGCCATTCTTGATTTTTAACAGCTTCCCTACATTCCTTTTATTCTTTTTGAATGATTGTAAAAATGAGCCATGTTAATAGTTTGACGCTTCAATCTGATGTCCACGTTCATTTGAGATTTTAAAGATTGAATTGTTAATTACCTGCATTCTTTAACGATGTCATTCGTACAGATATTCATACTAAATATAAGTTTCATACTAATATTCGTAATAAATATATATCATGTATTAAAATTGCTTAAAAATTTTTATATATAATATTTACGATATATATATAAATAAATTATAGTACAAAATTTCAGGTTCTAAGTTGGAATCATAAATTTGTAATGGATTAAATTCATCAGGACACAGATTTAAGTGAGTCATTTTATTAACTATTTTTTTAGAATAATATAAGAATAAAGGGATTGAAATATTAATTAATTTTATTAAAATGGAATTCCTTTGTCATATGAGATGGTATTTTATAATAGGTGTTATGAATGAATTAAAAGTCGATATCATTTTATATTGATATTATAAATTAATACAAAATATGTATGTATGTGTGTTAATTCAGCTTTACTAAACTATAATAAATAACTATGTATGTATGTGAGCACTCAATTAAAATTCATTTAATAAAACTCATTTAAATTTAGAAATTTAACTCACGCACTGAACAAATTTTCATTTATGCATTTCCTTTTATTCAAGCCAAATTAAACGCGATAATTTTTCTTCATAAAACCAGAATATCTTGTTTAATATTTGTATATGTTTAATACTAATTATTTTATTAATACAACCACAATTTGTTTGCTAATTCAGACTGTTAATACAATTACATAACGTAAAATCAGAACATTTCTTAGTTTTGAACTGTTAATAACACTAGAACCTCAATTAATTGCGTCTATATATGAAACCATCTTTTCAATTTTTTAATCAATTGAAAGGATGTTACAAGAGAAAATATGTTACAAATGTATTTTCTTAAAAATCAAGGTTAGTGAAAGAAGTAATAAATAAAGTTTTTGTCTCTTTAATACATTTTATCGTGAACTTTGAAGGATATAGTAACGCGTTCCAATATATTCGTATACGTAGATTTTTCTGTTAAAATTTTACTCTATCTATAGTGTCTTCAAATTAAAAATTCTGTTATTTATTTCACGTACAATCACTAAACTATTCTAAATATTCTACATTCTGTATATTTCAATAAATAAGTAAATATTCTAACCATTCTTATTCTAACAATTCTGAGACATTTAACCATCAAACCACCTTTACAATTAACCTTTAAACCTATTAAAACACCTAAACCTACCTAACAACGAGATGCTACCAATTCGACTCGAACGTTTCACTAATCTCCGCCATTCACCTAATACAATATACAATCTTTCAACCGGAACCTAATAATTTCAAATCAACCTCCTTTCCAAACACCATGATCTAAAAAGTACCGCAGTCCATTGATGAAGAAAAGACATTTGCTTCGTCGATCTTGTCTTAGAAAGTAACTCTAACATTATTACGCGCGACTACAGAAGAACACAAGCACATTTCAATGATGATCGGTTGGGAGACACTGGCCTTTCGATTTCGACTTTCGATGATATCGCGTATATGTAGGTGGACAGAGGAAAAGGTGGGCCTGCTCGGTTCCCCCGGGGGCCAAATAGAAACCAGATCAGAGAGGAGCAAGTTGGAGAATTCCTGTATAGGAGGGTGAGTCGACCCTGTTCTTCGCGCGAAAATTAAACAGGAAGTGGACTGTTCGAATGATATCTATCGTTCTTTCATATCGGATCGATCTTCATCTTTCTGGCTAAGGAAATTATATGCTGATTCATTGTAACATAACGTTACAATGATCAGAATAAAATAAATTAGAGTACAAAATTTTAAATAACGCAAGCAATCGAATGAAATGAAAAGTCTGACAACCTATAACTTTCAATCAATTTTATCGCAATGCAATACATATTTTATGAAAATTAAATGTCGTGGCCCGTAAGCGAGACATATAGAAATATCGCATGGGAATCAACGTGTTAATGAATGTTTATTTATTGTATCAATTTTAGGTATTTTAATATTTTAACCATCGAACACGCCAAACGACTTTATCGAATTTTAATCTACAATAATTCTAATCCTATAAACATGTGCTATTTGTACTGTTTCAATTCAGTTCTATAAAACTAACTTCGAACGTTTCTTTTTTATAAAAAAAATCGGCGACGAAAAAAGTGAACAGTGTAGGACTTACTCATATTAATACTTTAACCACGCAACATGCTCATTGACATATTATATTAAATAATCATATTACAACGTGTGAATATGAGATATAATTATTTCGAATAATTGCTGTTAATGTACATTACTGCTTGTCGTTAAAATCTCAACTTATGAAATACTTTAATATTAGATCTAATTTTTACAAGCCTCTCAAAACCAACCGATGATATTACGATAGAACTGTAATCAATTAGATTTTTATAATTTAATTCAAATTGTAGTAGGAAGTTTCAGATAATTGTAAATAAAAGTGTTCGTAGAAGCATTTTTGATAAACATATAACTTTGTTCAAAGTATTTTACAAATATTAACATTAAAAAGGAACAAAAATGTTTGTCATACAAATGCAACAATCGTGTTCAGTTTTTATTTTTGTTTCCCACTATTTTCTACAAGGGACTGTCAACGAGTTTTCTATCTGATCGATGTCCTGATAATCAATATTCTACCATATCTTGAAATTTTTCTGAAATTTCTCTACGAACTTCCCGAACAACCCAATATATATATCGGACGTTATCGAGGAGAAGCGGCATGAAATTCCTTTCACGGCTTTCGAAAGCGTTAAGAAAGTCGCTGGAAGAAAGAGAACCTGTTTAATAAAGACTCGTTATTTTGCTTCGAACGACCATGTCGTTTGTTTGTATGGAAATCTTTTAAGTGCGTGGGAAAACACGGGCGCAGATCCATCCAAAGGGTATGCGAACGATCGCATTAACGCACTTCGTGCTGGATTCGACTTGCGCTTTCAATCTGCTTCGTCTGATCTCTCGACGAGGCAGAAAACCTGATTAAATCGTGATTCTAACTCCGCGGGTCACGGACAATGGCTGCTCTTTTGGAAAAACTCGGTGAATTTGCATCTGTCTTTTTTCTCGGTCATGATGGAACGATGTGATCTTGGGTGTTGGAAAGTCTGATTTCAGTGCAAACAGGTTCTGGGTGCAATTGATGTAAATGCAAATGAAGGAGTTTGACTTGTGATAAGACTTGTGATAACGAGAACTTTGAAGAGTCTGAAATAGCGAAGAACATTAGAGATTGGTGCAATATGAAAGGTCGACTTTGTAAATAAAACACAAAAATAGTTCTTACGTCAATCATCATTCAGTGCACTTTTCCGATGACCATCTAATTTCATTATTCTAAGTTTATATATTTGTTATTAATTCGTGTATTAAAAATTACCGGTTTTCAGATATAAAACTTATTCGAATGTGGTGGTTGTAATTTCCTTTGGAATCATTTATGTAACAAAAAATAATCCAAGTATAATAAAGGATGTGTTTAACTTTCTTTAAATGCCACGTTTCTCGACAACTTAAGACGACTACATGAATATTTTGATCATCTGTGATGGCCAATATTCAATTTTCCATATTTCTATTATAAATCGTTTTAATATATGTGAATGTACATACTGTCCAATACATGAATATTAAATATTCAATATATATGATTTGTCGTAAATTTGTAGTATTTATAACTGTCTAAGCTTTATGAAATAAGAAGCCACAAAATTATTTCGAATGATCGCTGTTAGTGTACATTACTACCATACTTGTCGTTAAAATCTCAACTTATTGAAGTATTTCATAAGATCTAATTTTAGATTAGATTAGATCTAATTTTTACAAGCCTCTCAAAATCAACCGATGATATTACGATAGGACTGTAATCAATTAGATTTTTATAATTTAATTCAAATTGTAATAGGAAGTTTCCTATCCTTGAAATATCGTGTAGGTATCCAAGATTCAAATTATCAAGTGGAATGTATCCATTAGTTACTATTACTAAGAAGGATAAATTAGATGTTATTGAAAATATTTCAAAATAATTATGATAAATTATGATAATATTAGTCAGTTGATATGGAACAGTTTAAAGAAATGGTTTGTACGATGAGAAAATAAAATAAGGGAAAGAATATGTATATAAATTTGAAGATTGCTTTACACGGGTCACTTTGCAAAAATGAATTATAAAATATCATATTTGAGAAGAACACGTTATAGAATACTAAGCATATCACTGTATCAATTACCGAAATATGAAATATATTATGAACAGAGTTAAGAGCAATATTAACAATTATTAGAAGGTTAATTAATTTGTAGTTTTAGTAATTATATATATATGTTATAAGTTTTATGTAATTATATATATGTTACATACGTTTAGTTTGTGACAATTTACTCCATCATTCTGGTTTAAAATGTAAAAGATATATCGAACTGTAAAGAAATACACTTATATTGAATCAACACTCAAAAATATATCCAACAGCATATCGAAACGAATGATCGGATTTTTCACGCTGACTACACAAAAAATGTGTCTTTCATCCGAACAAAATATTTTCTACATCTACAAAATTATTACTCTCCCATTACGATCACTGGAACTTTCTCACACGTTTTCACGCAAATCCATATTTACGATAAAACAAATAAATAAATTCGCAATCAATTTATAAGAAAATTAAGCACATAATTTACGTAGAAACTATCTCGTCGTTAGAAATCAAACGAATCTCGTCTTTCTTTTCCTTTAGCCTCGAATCAAGTCGATAAGCACAATGCAAGTGACTTTGTACTTTTCTACGGTTTTTCACCTTCACTAATGAACGCTCACTTTTCTGCCTGTCGATGCATGAAACTTTCCTTACTGTTTCTATAAATCATTTCAATGTCAGGAAACGCGAGCAGAGTACAGTTTTCTTGCTTCTGCGTTACACTGTTCTGGTTTTCGTGATCACGATCACATGTTCCATATATATAGCAATCCATCTTTAATGTGACGTATTATAACTTAAAAACTTCTGATTTTCATTTCTGATCCTGTAAAACTTTCACATTCTGATGTAAAGAGGCTTCTGATTACTATTATACTTTTTCCTTTTAAACAATAAATATCATTTGTTTTGTTGATCGTAAATTCTTGAAATATCGTGTTTGTTTAGTTAAAAGCTACCGAAATTGTCTTCCTCTGTTTCTCTCTCTCCCTCTCTCTCTCTCTCTCTCTCTCTCTCTCTTTCTCCCTCTGTCAAATTATTGCGAAACATTCTCTCTTCTATCAATAAATTAGTGAATCGTTAAAGTTTTATTGGAATGTAATTTTTTCTACTTTCCAAATGACATTTCCATTTTACATAAATTTCTACAACATTTTTATTTCGATTAAATGTCTATTTCAATATTTATTCCAACTAAATTTCTTATTAAACGAAATTCCCATTGCATTTAAATTTCCAGTTAAATAATATTTCTATCGAATTGCATTTTTCATTGTACCATATTCTATTGCAACAACATTTTCAATTAAGCGATACATATTCCTATTTCAAATATTATAATTCCCTACTATACGATATTCATATTTCCACATATGTCGATTAACTTACGTTTCAAATTATATCAACGTACATACGTAAAAAAGTCATCGATCAGTGCAATTAAAACACGTGCCAGGAAATTTTCTGAATACGACGACGCATTTATCAGATTTCACTTTGTTCAAACGATCGATCTACCATATCTGCGATTAAATAGACATCAATCAGAGTTCGAAGAGATACTGATTTTCATTCCTTGTTCTCTCGTTCTTGACTTTACTTGGCTGTCACGCGGAAATTCCTAGACCGCTTCCTAATCCGGTCCAGACAATTTCCTTTTCTACTAAGTCACTTCAGAGATTTATCCCTTGCGAGAATTCAACGTGAAAAACGAAATTCTTTTATGACTTTCAGCTGTATTGTCGTTTGTTAGCATAGAAATTACCATTTTAGGCCAGATAAGTGGCACACAGTTAAGGAAACTATTTAACGTTGACTGCGGAGAATTTATGAATACGTGAGGTAAGAAAAGCTTACAAGTTATTATATTTGCGCGTAGTACTTACTAATAGTAAGAAAGAGAGTAAGAGAGAAAACGAAACAGAAAGTGAGCCATACAGTGCATCAATGGAAATTCTTATTCTTTTTGTTAGCTTTTGATTGATATACGCAATTTAAATCAGTTTTGGTTTCATTCGTTATTCAGGTAGGGATTATTTATCACAATAACGAATAGTTTTATCGTATAATATATGGCACATTGATTGTTATTATTTCGCCTTGTTAATTTTATTATATAACTTTTAAACGTAATTATGCGTAAAACATATATGTTAAATTTAATCAAAATTGGTATTAGAAACATTTAAATATTTAAAAACTTAGAAATATATTATACAGGGATATAGCCGATATTAATGTATTAAACATATACTAAACATAGCAACTCAATTACAGATCAATATATAACTTTCAGTTTAAGTATGTATCTCTCGTATATTTAGATGTTATCTAGGTAAAATACTTTTTATTTATTTAAATACTCTAAACAAATTAAGAAATGAATGAGATAACATAATATAATATTTAAGAACAATGACTTCATATCTCAGAGCTTGTTTTATTTTACTTTTATGTTGATCGTTAAAACATTAAATTTAACATAACAATATCGAGTGGGTAAAAATTACTAAATTATGTCTAGGCACGTATACTATGCGTTAAAAATACAAAGAACATATAGATAGTAAGAATAAGAATACATCACATTGGAAAGTTCCAAGAGTATGTGCAAAATGCGTTTTTTTACGGAACTTAGTATCGAGGATATGATATTTCGGTAGCTTTTCCTTTATTTAACGCAACACATTTATTTAAAATGATGCAATAAACAAAATTCTATTAGAATGTGGTATTTCACTGAGACTAAATACGAATATTGAATAATCATAATTATGCAAAAATATGGAAAAGGTTTGTCCAATTCGAAAAGAATAAGGACACTCGGTGTAATCAAAAGAAATTTAAATAATTTATTAATAATTAACAGTATGTTTTTATCTTGAATTTTTTTGTAATAAAAAAGTTCCTTCGCCGCTCTTAGAATAAAATTTTACAAATAGGACGTAAACATTATTTATTTATAAATATTTATCAAATTTTTAACTACTGGAAAGAATTATTTTTGCATGTGCAGATACAAAATGTTAAATCTTTAATGTAATTTCATCTAATTCTGCTACCCTTATCGCTTACTATAAGCAATTATTTAAATCAATCTGCTTTAAATAGCCATTAAATTGGCTCTGAAACTCTTTAAATCCTTCACTAAAACCTTTTCACCATCAGGATAAAATTAGTGTTAGCCAAATAATAGACGTATTAGAAGTTGCTGAATTATAAATGCTGTTCGATTTTGATAAAATATGTTTCCTTTTAACGGGAAGTTTCATTTTTATTTATAGCGTGTACATTTCTCGTTTTATCAGTTACACCAATTATGTTTCTTTTTTAAGTTAGAGCAACTTAGTTTTTGTTTTCCTTGATTCATTTCAGCGATAAATCAAACTTACATATAAGATTAATATAAATTTGCGCATAAATCTAGCTCATATATAAGATTAATATAAATTTCTCTTACATATCGGTAATATTTACTTATTACTTTTACAGGTTACGTAGAAAGTAGACAGTACCAATAAGAATATATATCTTACAAGAAGATCTCTTTATTTATCTTCTGTACTTACATATAAAAACGTTTCTAAGAAAACTATGTAAAAAAACTAAGTAAAAGTTACTACTTTCGTTATGTTATTTTGATTGCAGTATCGTTTAGTTATTTTCGAATACTTACCATTAAACTTAAATTAAGAAATTAAGAAATTTCAACAAATACGTTTTACAATATTCCTCAGCCTCAATTATTTATTTTCTACAGTCACCGTATGATGAAATTAAAGTTCAGATTTTATGTTCTTCCAACAATTCAGATTAATGTTCCAAAAATGTAATCATAAAAAATAGTTACAAAGTGATTTTACTCAATAAGTGACAACTACAGATCCAGTTTTCAAATATTATTCCTTTATCATTTACTCCAACATTTTTCAAATATTAAAATTTCTTTTTCCTTTTCACAAAAGGAAAAACAAGAAAAAATCAGTTTATACGCATATCAATCAAATAATTGCCTCGACCAATACATACGATAGAAATCGCGTTTTCTCCACAGGACGTATTAAAGTATTCAGAAAATTTATAGAAGAATTTAAGAGAAATGTGAAGATAATATATTTCGACAGAATTAGCACCATTAAATAAAATATACACCGTTTCTTCTAATAATTCATTAATGAATTCAGTTTCTTCAAATATTTTTCATGACCCTGACATAAATATTCAGTTTCACGAAATTAAATTCAGTCTTAAAAGTTTTATAGAAACCAGAACAGATGACAGTGTAACTATGTTACATCTCGTCAATGGAATTGAATGTTTTGCCTATTTCCCTTATCTTACTAAAATAGGAAATCTTTGTAATTACCCAATTCCGGACATTTTAATTTCCTTTGTTAACTATAAGCGATATCAAATTTGACATTTTATTTCATTATATCTTTCTCTGACCTTCTACATACATGACAGTATGAACCGACAATCAAATATGCTATGAACTTCCGAATAGCTCAATACTAACACCGAATTTCAAGAACTTTTTCATCAAACAGAGAAATACGCTTTTCGTTTTACTTTCAATGATCGAAGATTCTGTACTAAATGCGTAAATGCTGTAATCAAGAATAATGGAATCTTCAGTACTAAAAGACCTATCGAAATGTTCTACTAAGCGAACGATATTTTCTGATTTAGTATTGACAAATATGGACGCACCATATCGCTATAAAAAATCTTTACATCATTTTATCTATTATGACATGTATGTACTACTTAGTTAGATCCAAACATATTTAAATTTCAAATAATTTGATAGTGCTTTTATGACTATAAAAATTTGATCTTATGTATGGAAATGATACGTAGAACATGATAAAGACGCTTCGTTGAAACGTAAGGGCATGTGCCAATACTTTTTATAGTCACTGTAGGTCAGAAAAATAAAGAAATATCATTACCTGTACCTATGTTATTGAATTTGGATAAATACTATTACCTAAATTTTAAATCCTCATACTAGAATAGAATAATAATAAGGTAAAAGTGACTTTATAGGGACAAACCGAACGTAATTCAACACAACATAACATATTAAAAAACTTATATGATCTAGCAGTGAAGAAGATATAGCAATTACAACTAATTAAAGAAATACATTAAAGAAATCCTACTACTTTCTTTGAGATATACAGTGACTACGAGTTGTATTTGCAGCCTTACTTTCCAATGAGGTGTTTCTTTATCAGGTTCTACATTTCACTTCCACGGTCTCAAGTCTGTATAGTCACATAAAAGTACTATTGCATAATACGAAATTTAATAAACTGAGGCCTAATTACTTAATATGTAAATGCTACAATAAACACAATGGTATGCAAATATTTTTTTATAAGCATTGCGGAATAATAATTATGTCTCTGTACTCGAATACGGAGGTTCTATCGCATATCACCGTGTAGTTTACAAAACAACTATCATCTTAGAAGGTGAGGAAATACAAAAAAGGACAACTCTCGCTTTCTAATGGGAAACTATCGAATAGCAATCGGTATTGTTTTATATACAATGTTCGTATCGTGAGAGAATCGTAACGATCTTCGTTTAAGGGTCACGTTTTCGATGCGTAACAAACACGATGCTCGGCATTTACGAGCTACCAGAAACGATAACGGCCTGGTACCAGTCAGGTAGATACGAGGTTATTTTCTTTGCTGGATACGAGACACGAGTACGCGCACGAACACCGGTGATTCAGTGTCAGTGGGTCAACGGAAACTGGAGAAATCTTTCTCCTCGACTACGCACGTGCCTCTCTTTCAAGAATCTCACATTTTGTGAGGATACGGCGTGTACATCCCTCGTCGTTCGAAAAATCAATGTCAGACAAGATTTACAGACGAATATCTATCTGTTCGATGGTTTATGCATCTCTGAACGCGTCTAGATAAATCCACTTTTCTCTTTCACTCACTCACTCACTCACACACACACACACACACACACACACCTTGTTCCACTCGTTTTCTTCTGCTTTCATTTTCCTGCTTCTTCCCCCTTTCTTTTTTTTTGGACTTGATCTTATTGGACGATTCAGCTGTACTTGTTACTTTCACGTTCCCTGGAACGATGAGAAGTGAACGTGCCTGCTGACCAATCGCCAATTTTAGAGTCGTATGTTTGACTTAGAAAGGGGATATTCAGAAGCGACCAGAGTTGCAGTTTAGTTTTCTTCGTGGTTTTGTTAGAAAGCCACGATATGGTTTTTAATTGCTCTTCCTATTCGGTGTAAATGATATAAATTTGACTAAAATAATTAGAGAGGCGATATATGGTCGAGATGCTTCGCAATGTACATACTTTTAACGAGCTTCCGCCTTCTGTCTTTATCCACGTACGTTATAAATCGTCAAAAAATCCATTGAATCAAAGTATCAAGAAATTTTGTTCGTTCGTTGATCGTGATTTTCTCGAATAAAATATTTACTGTACGTAAGTAGTTCTCTCGACGTATCGGGTATTTAATCAAAATAATTTCCACGTGATTCTATATGCCTCTTTTAAAAACAGTTTAGCTTAAATATTCTAAAAATATTGTAAAAGTTGTTGGTTATATCAGAATTCGAAAATTCTGCAAATTCTCTCTTTAAAGTTCTCCTATTTGAAAATAATATATCAATTAACTTTTTAGCAATAATTTATTACAAATTATTATCAAAAGTACAAAAAATATAACACTAAGATCATATTTCTATTTCTTTAATGAAACGTTTCTTCAAAATAAGAAATCTTTCATCAAAAATCTATATTCTAAAAATAAATGTATTTTACAAATAGATAGGTTAAATTTAGCTATTATGAATTAAAATCCGAATATGAAAGAGCTGTTTAAATTTTCAAAGATCTATGTTTCAATCTTCACCCTTGAATAATTAATTAATATGTAGCTGTTTCAAAGCCTTAGCTGTTTCAAAAAAATTATTTAATATTACCATCTTAAATCGTATACCGGATATTTAGAAACACTAAACTATTAATTAATTTAACTAATTAATTTGTTTCTCTTTTCCTAATCAGAAATTTCTTTGGTCATAGATCCAAGATTAAAGAAGGTAAACCTGATTGCAGTTAAATTAACTATAGCGTTTTACATTACGCAGTTCAATTTATTCTTCAATGTCAATTTCTTCGAAAATAAAAAACTTAATATTCCCATTCCCTTAACTAATTACTCAAAATTATTGATACGATACAAAACAAGCTATAGCGTAATATAAATAATACGTACTCTATATAATATAAATCTTTATAGCATAAACTTAAATTAGCATAAATTAAACTTTAATTCAACAAAAAATTCCCTACCCTATTCACCAAAAACTATAAATCAACAAATTCTCAAACGACTTTCCTTCACTGACTCGATTAAACATTTAGGCATCTAACGGTGCTAATGAATGCCGGGAATGAATTAAAGCGTTAAGAAATTCTGTTGGAACAGGCGTGATTTGTGCGCGAAAAACGTCGGTTGCACTATGGTTTTGTGCTAGTTTCATTGTCTCAACATTCGCCTTGCACAATATAAGGCCGCGCGACCTTGTTGCTTCTTTCCCTGGCCGGTTCGTAAGAGAGAAGGTAAGCTTCGATGCTGAAAACGTGCTCGGAGGAAAAAGAAGGGCGGCCTGGTGAATGAGCATAGCCGAGCGAGGGTCGACCGTTTCCCCGGGCTATCAACGAGGAATAAAATCGACGCTGTCAAGGAGGAAGTGTCCGCGGGTGAAAGTGCTTCTGGGATGTTCGTCGAGAGCGGTCCGACACGTTTGCCCATGAGAAAAACGGCTCCGTGTCGGACGACACGGACGCGTCTTTCCACGTTGCAATCGAAGGTCACCATGACCACGATAATCCAGTCGAATTTCAGTTTCGACACCGTATCTATAAAATTCGCAAGATCTAATCTATTGTTGGGTGGATGCACGTAAAACCTTGTTTCCGCAAGTGAATAATTTTATTGTAGTAGATTTATAGAAATTATTGGCCATATTGGTATTTCAAAATTCATCGAGCGCTACTGTAGAGTTTCTTCCTTTTGAAACAGTTTATTAGTCTCTCACATTTATATACGTGGATGTACGGCTTATTTTTTGTTATTAAACTTAATATTAAACATTTTAATAGCAAGATTATTGAAAGACATTATTACTATCATTATTCAACACTTAAAATAAGCTTGCTAAAATAAAATTTTCTGATGTTTCTTCAAAGCGTCATGCGTTGCAATTAATGTATATTTAATCAAAGTAATTTCCGTGTGAGTGAAGAGTCGAATATTGGTAAAATAAGTAATTTACTTTTATTGGAAATACTATTTTTCCTGTCATCAATCATGGATTATTTTATTTTCATTACTTGTCGGTAGCATTTTCTCGCGTTTCAGTTGATTTTTCAATGAAAAACTATCTGTCATACACTTTTACGATTAAGATTGAACTAACGCTTACATAATCTTCCATAAATATTAAATTTATATCTACAACCAGTTTAGATATATTTACTTCAAATTAATTTCTATATAAAAAATTACACAAATTTCCTAATATTGTTATAACGTCGCTATCGACCACTATTACAATGGAAGCTCTAATATTTAATATTTCTATTGATATCTTCAACAATTCTAAAATTTTTTATACTTCCGTTATTAATCTCTTTAGTATTCGATGCATATTTCATAAATATCTTTCTTTATTGTAGTTAATAATACCTAATATAGATGATATAACAAAATCTAGTTCATGGTATTACCTTGTTAAATTTAAGAAGTGGAGAAATCTAACCTTGACGTTTAATTAGACAATCTTTCAATTTAAGAATCGAGTAACAATTATTGTTGTAATCTTCTTCAAAAATCTACAAGGTCTCCAAACTCTTCAAAAGACATATCTCTTTAATTTTAAATGATACTTTCCTGGTTGCCTTTCTTATTAACTAACTAGTCCGTGCAACCTCTTAATTAAATTTAACTATGCAGGATGAATAGGTGGATAATTTAAGTAGAAAGATTATGATCTTAATTATCTTTAAAAAATTTGTCTTTAATTTAAATGTATGCAGCACATGTAATCTCGTATGGTGTATCATCGTATAGCTTTTACCAGGATATCTGTAGGTATTTAAATTATGATACTATATATTTCTCTGAACTTTTAGGTGATCTTACAAACATTCTGGACAAGCAAATAAAAGTGAAAGTGATGAGATCAAAAATTCAGCATATTCGTTAATTTTTATGTAACCGAGTGTCACCTGCGACTTTTTAAGTACTGTTTTACGATTCCCAAGGATATAAATTTTTATTATGTAACAAGATAAACGGGTAAAATCATTTATTAAACATTTAAAAAATGAAGAAAACAAAATGCCTTTACTGAGGATATGTCAAAAATATTTATATATACCTAAAAATCTGTTCTTTTTGATATTATAACCATTTTCACACTACATTCTGTTTCAGACTCAACATCGTTGTTAGTGGTCCCGCAGTCGATGCGAAGTAAAACGCAGAAGAAGAAGAAGGAAAAGAAGAAAAATAACAGGAAAATACAAAATATATTCAATCATGCCTTTAAGAATCTTTATTTCGAGAAATAAAAACAAAATTTTTTAAAATAAACGTATTATATATATTTTATTATTACGTTGATTTTAAAAAATTATGTTATATATTTCTTTTTATTCTTATTCATTATAATATATAATAATATTTTATAGAATATAAGACTGTCATTTGAAAATAAATTATTAAGCATGGAAGCAAATTATTAATACTCTTTGATTCTCAATGTCTTATCTCCAAACAACAATATGACATATGTAATTCCCATTTTTAATGGCATACGTACCTTGAAAGTTAAAAATAAATTGTATCCGTAATTCGTAATTCATTCAAATAAAATGCAAATGAATTCAAATTACGAATATACGTAGCTACAATTAATACATTATCGTTACGTTAAAACAATCAGCACAGATTACTCATTCGGTTTCTCTTTGCACGTAATAATTCTACGTTTCGATATCAATGATCAAAGATATCGAGCAAACTAGTCCCGTTGAACAATAGATTGGATTATCGACCTATCAGATCAGATAGTTTCAGTACATGCAATTTTTTAATTTCAGCCAATTGTGTATTACATTTAAGCTCTGTACATAGCGACGACATTTAAACGGAATAAATTATCAGCCACGTAATAGCAAATAGGTATACATTGAGAAAGAAAAAGAAAAGTGTGTCTTACAGTTTGTTTAACTGTTTTGTTTAAATACCTTTGAAATAAAATGACGTTTAATATAAGCACAATCCTAAGTATAGAAGGAAATGATTGCATAAAAGAATGAAGGAATTCTATAAGAAGAAAATGAGATATCGTTTTTTAGTGTTTTAAAAAAATGAGAAGAGCAGATACCAAAATTTTATAAGCTAATTTTATAAGTTTTATACGATGTAAAAACATAATTTTTTTGAAGCATAGTAATTTGACATCTTGAATTTATAAAGTTATAATATATGCTTTGTAGTTATGCTTTAGATTTTTCTAATGTAATAGTTTACTTACAGTTTTATATTTTACTTCTTATTTTTAAAAATGAAGAAAACAAAATTCGAAATGTGACAAAAGCAAATGGTTTTATAAATTCGATACGAATTAAGATATTATAATTTTTTAAAAATACAGTAATTTCATATGTTGTATGTATAAAGTTGTATATTTATTATTTATTACTTGGAAAATATAAAAGAATCGAATTACATAATATAATAATTAAATTTTTTTTAAATATTGTGCAAATTTATTGGAAGATCTTTAATTCCGAAGACATCCTGTAACGCATTTAAAAAATTTTGCATGAAGGTAAATATTATAATTTTCTAGAATTACCATAGTTTGATATCCTGAATTTACAAATCTGTGCATTTATTTGCTGTTATTTCCAAAAAATAAACCGGTACATTTTATAAATGCAAACCAAATTTCTATATTTCTAATAAACTACACTTTTTCACATTTTATAGTGAGTTATACAATCAAATTACAATTTCAAGAATCACGGTTTCGCAGTTGCAAATTAAATCGACATTTATATCCAAATCATATCCACATTTATATGTTAAATATTGAAAATGTTTCTTCATGTACAATTGAAGAATTATTAAGTAAGAATTATATTATATCAAAAATATTTATATATAGTATAGAAAAAAATTTTTCGAAAAATTTTTTAATTTCTATTTTAAGAAACTTTTCTTTTGACTGATAATGAGTCTATCGTAATATTGACAAAACAGAGTAATGAAGAAAAAAAATCGAAATTGTCATGAAGATGCGAACAAGAAAGAGAAAGAATGTCGTTAAAAGTCGCTCTCCTTGACTTCATCATCTTTGACGTCGTTATCCTCGTTACGCACGCTTCTTACCGTAATCACACAAGATACAGGTGTGACAATAATTTACGTAACTTTTCTCGTGCTTCTTCGCGGCATAATTCACCGGAGTCATTGGTCTTTAAAATTAATTGCTTTCTGATCGCTGACGCTGGTTTCGTAGGTAAAAGCTTTCTAACTTAGATCATTGTAATATGGATATTAACTATCATATACCGTAATATACTGCTTGGTTATATAGAAAGTTATATTGCTCGCGTATCTAAATATTTTAAGTTCGATGTTTTGCTTTCTTATTATCGCGCTATTATATTTTATTACTTTATTATTTTGTTTGTACCAAGTAATTTATGTCTAATATTTATTAATCGCTGATTTTTAGATCAGAATCAGGAAGTGTAATTGATTGTGAGTTCTGTTCTCATGAGTAAATGAAATCCTGATTATAGAAGGTTAAGTTCGAGATAATAACCAGTTAATCATATCTAATGTATAAAGTATATTAAGATAAAATATAATTGCAAAATATAATAATAGATTAATTATAAATCAATGTAATTCAGTCATTAGTTCGTTAATTAAGTTGTTTAATATGTTAATTCGATAACTGGAAAGTGACATAAATTAATCTCGACTTTTAAGTATATTTTTAAATTTTGTGTTGTATGAATTTAAAATTGGCAACATATATACATATATACATATATACATCACAGAATAGGCTTGTTTAAACGATAACGGAAGTAACTTATTATCTTTGCATTAATGTAACTGTAATCACATAATTTACATTTGTGTTCATCGTTGTATAATATTCAATTATTATCCTAATGTACTTGTCAATCTATGTCTTTCGTTTCTTATTTCTATCTTTTTTAACGGACAATTTTTTATCTCTTATCTTCAATTCTACGTTTTTCTCTTCTTTTGCTCTACTATTTATTCAATAAGTACAATACCATTGAAATTTATACTTGATTCCTTGTTTGAGTTTGAATAAGAATATATTAGCCTCGAAAGAGGACTGCTTTTAGGTGTATGTGTGCATAATTACGCTGTTCCACAAGTAACATGCGAATTACTTTCTCTCTCGAAACTACGAGCTACGAAGTATTTACTCTCTTCCCATTGATATACTTCAACACGCGCTCTTCGAAAGCAAGGAATTGCAACGCATAAAAAAAGGTAGTTACACATCCAGCAGTGGAGAATAACGAATCGCGTATATAATTGTGATCCATTTAATAGTATCGGGGTAAACTCTGCTTTCTCTCTAACGAAACACATTGGTACGCTTCGATTTTCAAATTAATGTGATTATTTTAATGAAATCCGGATGTCCGTATACAAGAACCGTGGAGGATTAGAAATTGGTAGAAACGTTGGCACAATTGAATATTTACGGAATAGCGTGTTTAAGTTTCTCCGGAAGTCGAAATTGGAGGAAATTGTCTATTGTGTACAAGTGGATGGATACAAATTCTACGATTTCGGAAGTATAAAATCTTGATCGATTAATTTGTCGACATAGTATAGTATAATAAATGAAGTGTTTATCATTATAATTAAATAGTTGAGAATTTTTAAAGAGATATTTTGAAGAAATATGTACATTGAGTTATCAATATTACATAAGTCTTAATTTAGAATATTATTTTGGTAAATGATTGTTACATTCTTAGATGAATTCGTATTTGTGCTGGTACAGAAGCAATTTTTCAAATTTATTAATGCCAAATATGTCCTGGTTGTATTTAGTCTAACAAAGAAAAAACAATTCGAATAAATAAAACAAAATATGTATAAATCTGAAAGATGATGAATAAATATATCGAAATATTGCTATAATTTGAATTATATTTTTCAAACATTAATAAACTTCTTAAATTTGGGGAAAATATGATAGAGTCGTTGTTAATATATAGGATTTCTTGTTTTAATTCTGTGTCAACATTTTTCTTAGAACGTTATAAATCCTTTCATTTATTGAGACGTGATCAGAGTTAAATTAAGGAATGTAAATTTAAAAGCTTCCTTTACGATATCTCGAAAGTTTGTTAAACACCAAAAAGAGTTTGAAATATAATTTCAAGGTTTAAGTCTAAATTCAAAGAACACTGTAAATAATCGCAACGTTTTATCACGGATGTCTGTTCGCGGTGACAATACCTTTTCATGGCAGTGACCTATCACGATTTAAGATAAAAAATGTTTTGTTGCGGGTCAAGAACTATACGATAGATCGAAATTGTTATAAAACGTGAGAATCAGTTACAATTTCGTAACAATTAATTAATTATCGATAATTGTATATGCAGTGGCTAACAAAAATATTTGTAACGATTATCATAGAAAAATTATTTTGAAAAAAAATTTTAAAGTTTCATTAGCATGGTAATGAGACACGACTGTCATGATTACATGAATAAAATTTGAAACTAATTCGAAAATTTATATAGAAGTTACGAGCTATTTGCTAAAAAATTAATAAAAAATTATTTAACAAAACATGAGCCCGCAATATAAATTGTAGATAATCTTAAGTATACAACAAATATTAAAGGTGATTAATTGGTTAAATACTTTTATCATGTCTCCAAAATGTACACTTGTGTTAAATGCGTTGTAATTCCTGTATATGTATATTTCCAGAGTTATTTCGAGTTTTACTAATATAGTCATAATAGTCGAATCCTATGACAGCGCTAATGGAATTTTAAAATGTTTCGTATAACATATATAATATAATTATAAAAAGTGCTTACAAGTACGAATACTTTCGTGAGTCACTATCCAAATACCTTGGGAATAATATTTAATGATATTCACTTTATGTATACAACTATAGTATATACTATACACTATATAAGTAACCACATTAAAAAGAAAAAAGATAAAATTATTTCTGATACAAAATACCTTATAGTTCAAAATTCAAAATTTTCATCCTATCATAAGGTTAAAAAGAATATGCTACTTTGAGTGATTTAATTTTTTCGCTATAGCAATGTTGACTCACAGCTATCGTGGAATATGATTATGCAGGTCGTTAACATTAAAGTATGATAAGATATTCAAAGAAAAAAACAAGTATGAAGAGAGCTTCAGTGCAGAGATTTAACTGTCACAAATAACGAGCATAACAAAATTTATATGATGAGGAAGAAATTGATATATTCTATCGATTCAAAATGATACTCGAGGTACATTATGATAATTTTCTTAGCTTTACTGTACGTGAATGTATAAACTGTCAGGTATCACAGATAATAGAAGGAAACAAAAAAATTGTACAGAAAAAATGATGTAGTCATTTTTTTCACGCACTGACAATACTGACCTTTTGCCTTATTATCTAATTTGTTACTTAGAAATGCATCGTGATAATTATGAATCATTCATATTTGTTAATATGTGCATTATCTCAGATAAAAACTTGTTGCATCTGCGTGCACGTGTCGATGAAAATATGTTCCTGAATCATTTGTTCAAAAAAATGACGAACACATTTAATTAATTCAAGGAAAGTTTGAATAAAGTTTTTATTTAAACAAGTCGTATCTGCTATTCATACGGATTGCTCTTTTTTTATTATTTTTTTAAGAATAATGATATTTTTTTAAAGCAATGCTCTGTTGCGAAACATCAATCTTTGTTCTATTATTTGCATCTAATTTCGTCTATGCAAATTAAAATTAAAATTTTTAATCAGATACATATTACATGCTAATTTTCTTCGAAAGGAAGCTTTTCGCATGATAAATGTTAATGTAATGTAAATTTTATTTCACACGATCGACTTCTTATTTTCGTACGCGGTATCATTTCCTAACCACATGAAATACAGATAAAAAGATAACTATGCCACACAGGGACAAGAAAAATATTATGTTCGCCTCGTATGACTTTACTTTTAATATTATCGGTACTTTTACAGTTTAGATTTTGACGGCACACTT
Organism: Bombus haemorrhoidalis; assembly: GCA_014825975.1. Lineage (NCBI taxonomy): Eukaryota > Metazoa > Arthropoda > Insecta > Hymenoptera > Apidae > Bombus > Bombus haemorrhoidalis. The sequence continues at coordinate 1,857,493 of CM026167.1, read as the reverse complement.
TGATACAGCACTGGGATAGATAATCGATAGATAGATATATACCTACATATTCTATGTATGGATGAATAAAATTAAAATGATATACTGAAAAAAAAATATATTTATTATATTATTATTGCTTTATAATATAATATTATTTCCGGTAATTATGAAGTCAAGAATTTGAAGTTCTTATTACTTTAATAGATTTGATAGTCCTAGTCTTAAGACTCTGAGTGTGTATCTATGCCAGTACTTTCATGTTCATATTTCATTCGCTTCTGACGTGTCTCGTTTGCTTTCAGCATCACGCAATACTGTGCAGGTTTCAATTTGAGACATGACAGTTTCAACCCGCAACAAAGATGTTGTGTCTTTACGACTGTGTGAGAGGAGCATGTACTATGTAGAACAAATCACATCTATTCCTTCTGTCATCTATTATCTCATTTCTACCACGTTATACAAGGCATCCAGAGAAAAATGTATCTGCTTATCTCAGACGAAACACGAACGTCTATCTATATATTTTACGTGAAATTATTCAAATTTCCAAAAATGCATCATTGTAAATTTATACGATTCCTAAGAAATATTAATCAATTTAATGAAATTAATTAATGTCATTAAAGTCGGTTATTTTGATCAACCACACAGAAGTTAAGCTGATCGAAGTTAATTGTTTTGTTCTTGAAGAATTACTAACTATGCATCCTAGCATTAAAATTGTGGAATCTTCACTTAATAGGATGGAACATTTTTGCTCCTCAATAGTTCATATATTCATTCATGATAGCTAGTGTTGAGAAGCTAATTTGTAATAAAAATACTTTATAACAGTGGATTTCGTTAGTATCGTTTTTACGTGGCTCTCAATACAATGATACAGATACGGTCAAACGATATTCAAGCGAACGGACCAAATTTATAAACGCACAAGGAGCGTGAAAACTTCCTCTCGCGATTTCGAGCTATTTGGTCAAAGACATCGAATCGACGTTGGAAAAACACGAAGCGTTGTCAAATTTATAGGAACATGATCGCGTACGGATTATTTCGCCGATTCGAATCGATCGACATAGTTTTCATCGATAACGGTACACTAACCATAGTTCATCCACGCTACGACAACAATGATCGATGATATATACGTTTTAATAAGACATACTGTGTTTTAGTGTACTGTGTTTTAGATAGCAGCATATAGTAAAGTCGTCAACATTGCTCGCTCGTTAGGAGAATTATAGTCTAAATTAATATCAATTCAGAGAGAGGGGATGATTTTCGACGAAAACGTCTTCCTTTCATTTGCTCGCGTGGCAAATTGATATTCGTTTCGACTAGATTAATGTTGCACGTGTTATACGGGCGAAAATGGAACGCACACTGATACAATACTGGAAATCAAATGCGTACTTTGGCCAAGCTTGCTGTAAACAGTTGGTTAAACTCTATGTCGGTCACTGTTGTTGTCGGTCAAAGCTGATGTCGGTGAAGTCTCGTATCGGTGAAGTTTAGCGTCGATAAATTGTTGTCGGTGAAAACAGTGTCGGCCAATTCTGTGTCGGTCAAATGATACGGACTTAACGCGATTACTTGGCTACGCTGTCGTCGCGACTAACGAAATACGCGCTATTCTGCGAAATGATTAACGAGCTACATATCACGGAAAGCTACTTTCCGTAGGCATGTAATTTAACCGTAGTCGCGCTAGTGTTCATTGACTCGTCAGTTCCGTTCGACAAGCTGTAATTTTTTCGTTTTGCCGTTGAGTCGTTTGAAAATTTCCTGTCGCGGTCGCCAGTGAAACTGAGGACGTGCGCCTCTGCAACAGAGACAACACGAAGGACGTTGCACTCCCGTAAGGATACCTGTGTTTACAACCGTAGTGGATTTACGGTAGAACGAACACGTGCATTATTAGATTACTAATCGTCGTAACGTTCGTCATCTGGGACGATAACCGTAACACAGACTTGCGGAATACGCTTGATAACGTTCTATTTCTTGAAATAGCACTCGTATATTCAGATATGCATCTCGTATACAGATAATTCGAAGAGAACCATCAGGTTTAAGATATAGGACTGGCAATTGAATCAATTATTTTGGGCGACCTTCAACCTTATATGCATTTCTTTAACATTTTTAACTCTTTTTTTTCAGGTATCGTTCACATTAACATTGCGATATTTATAGATACAAACTTTTCGTAAAATTGCGTTTCCTATGGCGTTAAAATGGAACGATCAAATTCAAAATTACCGTAAATTGCAGTAGAACGATCAAGATTAAAATAAGAAAGGAGACTATGAATTTGAATAATTTCACCTTACAGAAAGATTTTTACCTAAAAATTCTGAATATATGACTCTACTTTGTTGAATATCGTTTAGATTACCATTGTAACGTACGATCTTTTCCTAAACTTGCATTCACGTAACTCTACAATAGAACGATCAGTTTTGTAGAAGAAGTCATGGGCTTCGACTATTTTAAGAAGTTTTGTATGTCAAGATTTTAAAGGAAGAATTTCATTAAGATCGTTCTAATCGTTTTGTCCAATTATAATATACAAACTTCGCCTAAAATTACATCCTTATAGTGTTAGGTTCAAACTAAAGGATGGGCCACGAGAATTTTGATTATATTAGACAATTTTTTACCCTAGAATTCTGCAGTGTCGTTTGGACCAATTCATTATCTTAAGATTTTTTAGAAGACATTTAAGTAATTTTCTAAACTGTGTCGAATGTGATGTATTTCTACCGAAAAAGTGCTCGTGCGATGATGGGGAATGATTTCGCACTTGGCAAAAGAGGTGAGGTATTCAAACAGTTTCTGTAATTTATATCTGATGATCCTTACTAAAAGCTTAAGATAGTGTTAAAAAGAAACTTTATTACGAATACAACGTGTCGTTGTTGCATTTGGACCATAATCTGTACGATGACTGTGGTTCAATATCATAATACAAGTAGTTAATACTATTATATACGAATAAGGTCATGGATTTTCATATTAAAATCATGGCATGAAATTGAACAGTTTGGCTTATGGTAGTTCCTCTAAAAAAAGCATTTAAAAAGGACTGAATATGCAGAGTATTATTATAGAAGGAATGAAAAGTTGCCAGTAGGAAACAATACGGATGACGATAAGAATGAGATAAATATTATAAATAAGAAATAATCCTTTAAGATATGAAGCAAATAATATAACGAAGTATGTAATCTCTTTAGAAGGAGCAACAGAAAAACAATTGCATATATAGGTTTTTTCGTATAAATAAGACAGAAAATTATAAGATAAAGAACAACTAACAATGCCCAATATTTTATAATAAAAGATTCTCGACTAAAGCAAAAAATAATTTTAGCATTTTGTTAGTGCTATTTATTTTATCTGCCATTTAATTTTATTATGATGTTTGAAAACAATTCGGGATCTTAAATTCATATGTTTTTTTTTATTAACCTGTAATTAAGAGGAAATTAAGAACTTCATCTTTTTTTGTATAATATTTTCTGTAGTACATAGAGCTTATAGAGCGGAAAGAAAATAGTTTGTAAATAAGTCTGATAATAATATACTTGTATAGATGTATCTGTTTCTTGAAATTTACAATTTAAAAAGAATCGGACTTTTCGAATAATGTATTATTATTAGGAAAATTTTGATAATGTATATGATACAAAATTTAGTTAGATCTATTGTTTGAATTATAAATTTCAATTAATACTAACGAATGAGTTAAATTTTCAGTAACAATCGTATAAACAAAATTATTTGGAACTGCCGAGAATTAATTTCGATTATAATAACAACGATTTGTTCCTTAAGTCACTCAAAATAAATAAGTTGATCGCATCATCTGAAAAATACCGAAACATTCCTAGAGCATGTTAAACGAGGAATTTGAAGAATCTCATTTAAAACTAATTCCTTTCACTTCAATACATCTTGTATATTCCGCACTTCATAAAGAATGATTAATACAAAACAACGGATTTATGAGCAAGTAAAAACTGCATAAAATGCTTCCTATTACACATCATAGCTAACTTTGGTGTTGCAGTATTGAAGAAGCAATGCAAAAATTAAAAAACTGCGTAATTATCATTTCTTTATAGTCTTATATGGTAATAAGGATTATAACACGCTAGAGAGTAATTTTAGTTACGTTTGGTCGCCCTTTCTTTTAGTCACTCTTAAGTTTTAAAAACAAATGCACACAAATTTGTTACTATTTTGAGCTTCTCTTTTATTCCTATGCATACACGCGGTTTTATAGTATCATATATATCTTTTCACTCTTAATTTCTGATTTTATTCTCTGACATCTTTGCTTTCGCGCCACGTTTCCATTGCATCTCCTAATAAATTATTTTCAACTCAAAATTAAACTGTCTATCGAAACTAGAAGATAAAAAATAGAAATTAATATATCGTTACTTAATTTTCCTTACTTATGTTTCTATTATTAATCCTATCTCGATGAATTTTTTGTGCACTGTTACTTTCAGTTTACGACATATAATTTTAATTTACATTCTACATTTTACGCGTTAATTGTCGTCACTGGTCGTTAAAATTAAGTAATCTAATTCAAAATTAATTTTAGAGTATTACGCTTTGTGACAATAATAGTAACTATTGTGGTAATCTATGATAATACACAGTTTAAAAATACTTTTGGAGGTACTTTAACTATAACTCCATTTTTATACAAATACCTATATTACAGCAATACAATATATACAATTAATTTCCTTTCATTATTTTTTAGCTATTCTTTATATTATTTATTCGCTATTCTTAACATTTTTCGGTAGAAGGCACGTGATAAGTAAAATGAGATTCGGAACTTTTGCACGAGAATGGCAAAGATTTCACTGTACGTGCACGCATGATTTCTATAAATCTTTACTTTTACGCTTACTTTCTATCAATGGAAAACTCTTGCAGATATGTTATTTATATAATATATCGTTTGCGTTAAACGAGCTAGAAACACGTATCAAAATGGAGGAGAAGATAGTATATTTTTACACTATACGTGTGAAAGCGTGCTTCTCTTATGTCCACGATGCCTGTAGAAATACCTACTTAAGACTATTAACAGTATGTATGCCTCTGAGACGTTCTAAATAACTGAACTAATCAAACAAAAAGCTTAAAATACTATTACTAATGGAAATATTTCACATTCATGAATTAATATTTGAGTAAAAAACTCTTGGTGTTATTTTAATTCCGTTTGTGTGTTTTAAAAAGTACTTAATTCAAGATTTAATAATTAATATTTGCTTCGTTTTTAATATTAATTAGTAATATTTAGTCTGTTTAACGCTAGTTTGTAAGTAATTACTATTTAGTAATTAGTTAGTATTAATTTTATTGGTATATTTTCGTTTTCCTCTATTTACTTCTTAGATAATGAGAATTATTTCGTACAACAATTTTTCAGTAGACCCACTAGTTCCTGCCATTCTATTTATATTACCTCCAAATACTGGTTTATGACTTTAGTTTTTCCTTTTTGCCACATTTTAAACAATTTCGTATATGCATGTCTTTAGTCAATATTTTCCAAAAATTTCTGAGCCAACAATTTGGAGTAAAAGATTTCGATTCCTATGCATCAGATTTTGCACAGTACCGTATATGGATTATTAAAAAAAGAAAACGCAATGTTTAATCTATACTGAAATGAAACACCAGAAATAACAATTACCATAGCGATGATAATAAAGGTAACGATGTATGAAATAATGAGCTTCTATATTTTACATAATGCATACTAAACGTTGCGAAACACAATCGCTCAAGCTTGGAATATAATTAGAGACATCCAGTGGAGTTCGTTGTAGCGATTAAACCACATATCTTATAAAAATTTCGATACACTTTCAAAATTAATATTTAACACTTCCTCGATAAAATTAAAGCTGGAACGTACAAATTTTTACCGAATTATAGAAATGAAAAATTACATAGGGAATAATTATTCTTTCGTGAAAGCTTTCGTAGTTTTGGCAAGCTGGTTTTGCTGAAAGCTATATAGGAATATTCAAATTTTTATATAAAATCTTAAGTATCTAGATTTCATTAAATATTGATTTAAATTTTTAAGATTCATAAACTTTTACTGATTATATATATTTACTGTTATAATACATTCACTTCACAGAACTATAAAGTTTTACAAACTTTATTGTTATATGCATTTTTCTATAATTACTATGTATGGCTCATTTAATATCACACTTGTGGATATCCAACAAAACTGCGTGAAGGTTGCTAATTATATTTAATTGTCTACGACCAATGGCTCGTGTCTAAAATCTAACAACGTAATTATATTTAAGAAACACATTTATTTAAATATGCAAATTATTAAAAAATATTAATATATTTCAATTATAGAACGTTTATTTTTTATCTTCATAAATATTCCTGTTGTTTACCATAGTGTATCATACAGATTATGTCCTTCAAAGTGAGAGATCAATATCTTCTCAATAAGGAAGCATTGAATAGGATACCGTAATTGAAAGGATTAAAGGTTGTCGGCTACAGTGAGATGACAAAAAAGTATGCAACACATTAAATCGATCCATATAATGAAAAATTGTATGCTTTAATATATACTATACACTATTATTTCGCTATAAATCACGAGTCTAATATTATCGACTATGTAATTACGTAATTCGATCATGAAAAGGAAAGTGATCTTTGATAAATAAGCAGAATAGCTAACCGAAAAAGTGTTCATTAATTTTCAAGTTACAGGAAAATTTCTGTAATGCTTACAAAATAGAATTTATATTACTAATCATGACATGAATTCCCCATAGAAAAAACTAGTATCACTAGTATAAGGACATTTCAATTTTAGCAAAAATGAAACAAAGTTCTAAAAATAAATTGTTTCGCGTGTTGATGCTAAACTTCATTATTATAATATTATAAAATAATATAAAATAATAAAAAACATCTATTAGAATTATAAAAAGTCTAAAATAAATTGTGTATAACAAATATAAATTCAAATTCTTGAAGTTTCATAAAAAAGTAATTTCATAAAATACATGCTTTACATTATTTAAATAATTTATTATTATTTGAACAATTTCGTTCTCTAAATTAATAAAATATTTGTTACTAAATCAAATTCATTAAACATATTCGGTAATTTAGTGAATTCTAAATACTTTCATTAACAGGCATTTTTCTTACTCACCGTGTTTTCCACGGCTGATTCTGGAATTTTTCTTCGTGTATTAGTATAATTTATCTCTCGGAAACTCTCGTGATTCAAGTCCCAGTAATTCTCAGTAATAAAAGAATCATCTTTATTCAATTAAATCGTTACTACTTTTACGATCCATAGAATGTATTTTTACGTAAATACATGTAGCTATATACACGTCGAAATTCATTTTATCGGGTTTTCGCTGCTCGATAGTGATTCGCAAATAGTTTCACAACAATTAATCTAAATATTCGATAAAAATACTGTTAAATACAATTATTTTCTTGAATCATGTTACAAAATTCAGCGAAGTAAATGTTTCTTCAGTACGTACATGTATATATGTCACAAAAGTGCACTTGTTTCTAAATGATCAACTAAATCTTAAAGTCTAGTAGCTTATGTTTCTGAAATAAACAATTTTTTTTAATATATACACGATGTTACGTAACAAGTGGTACAAGGGATACAGGATGATTCCTACAAGGAAAAATAAGTTAGAAATATGGAATAAAATTTTTTCGTAAAATGCTTTCTTTTAGAGAAAAATAAATTTAAAAGTGTATCATATGCCTGATCAGTTCTTAGCATTCAAACGTTCAAACTCAACAACAAAACGTCATATGAAAAAATTTCATATTTTTAATTTATTTTTTTCACACAGAATCACGCTGTACCCAATTATACCATCACAGACAAGCGTGTACAATTTAAAATCTTTTCATTTACATATTAAAAGTATTAATAATTATGCCTTGATTATCATCCTAAAATTAAAAAATTTTTTTATTGTTTCATATAATATAATTAAAAGTATGTCAAAAAATTACCTTAGAGAATAAAATGATTGCGATTAAGATCCGTACTCTTCAAAATTTAATCACACATATAAGAAAGATATTCTACATTAAATTCTTTAAACGCATCAATAATCCATAAAGTAATTTTTATGGTGACCTAATTTAAAAAATTTTTTCGAACATATTTCAAACGTTATATGTATGTAACAAAAATATCATCTTTATTTTTTAGCAATTCGTTATTTAGAGTCACAAATTTGGCAAGGAAAGCTATTGTAAATAAATTATTATATCGTTTTGTATAAAATAAAAGCCAAGGTACTATAAAATCAAATATAAACTTCACCTGTTACAAGAATTCGTTCGAGTCTGACCTATAACGCTTCATACTACTTGCACTGGAAGCTCTACATACTTCAATGCGCCGAACAATCGATTGCTCCTACTATTTATGGAAGATTTTATCAACGCACTATAAAATTTACAACTTACGTTATATCTTAAACAATAGCTTCGTAATAATGGTTAAGTACTAAGAATATAAAGAAGGATTACGTAGCGCTTATAGGCGATTAAACGGTTCAATTACAACGATCGATCACTGATAATCACGAGGAAAATCGATTCATGATTCCTTCGACATTTAATGTCAGATAGTTTACTGGAAATTTAACAAGATAACAGCTCATTTGTGGAAACGACGCATTTTCGTTTCTATCGTCTTTTGTTAAATCAAGTGAAAAGTATTCATCTCGTTAAAACTTATTTCTTCTTTAGCAAATACATCATAATTACGTTTGTGTGATGCAAATCTATTGTTGGGAAAATTTTGTAACTAACACTTGTTAATCCTTAAGGATTACGTACAATGAATTAGTTATATATTTTAATAATTATGAACGTAATTCCTATCTTATTATTTGGCTTATGTCCTTTGATTTTCAATTAAAAAATTAAGTAAATGTGGCAGTAATATAAAGATTGGAGATAGTAAAGTAAGTTAAAAATTAATATTTGGTATAATTAGTATTCTATTTTCTACTATGAATATATTTATATTATTAAGATATTCTACAAAATGTTAAGTACATCTGTCTGTCGTTTTCATACTTTTTTAAATTGTTTATCGAAATATTAATTTTTAATTACTCTAATGTTATTTATTTCAGTAACACTATTCATATCCGATAAGAAATCACAAATATAGTATCGTAAAACGCGAACTTAATTCATAGAAATCAATGTTCTTTAGTTCAAGAAAAATACACTTCAGTGTACAATCGTTTACTCAATAAACGTTATGCATAAGTTAAGTAAGAACATATGATTCACGCTGCCATATAGATGCATCGTCTGAACGGTTTCTCCACGCTAATTACAACGTTACAATATTTTCTCCTTATTTACGTTTCAACTCCTCATTCTATTTTAATAACTCACGTTTGAAAATGTCAAATATTTCCTAAGATGCTTTAATAAAATAAAAATCACACAGATAGAATAAAAATCTAAACAAATACGCTAGAGATTCAAAAAAATAGTTTGTGCATAAGTGGAATTCACATATAATGGAAATTTACTGATTCACCCCTCTGCCTATGATTTTCCTTTCATATAGTAGGAATTCACGATCAGATAAATGAAACCAGGAATTCATTTAATCGCATTAAATAAAATTTTGTTTTTAGAAATAGAACTTAGATATCATCTTTTCAACACTGATTATATGTATATTTAAGACCACTATTCATTATATACTAATTTTTCACTAAAAGATATATTTTCAGTTTTTTCACTTAAAAGATTACAAATTGATTCAAGATCAATTTCAAATTTTATCGGTATAATTAGGATAATCGTGTCTCGGTACAGTATTAATGGAATTTTACAAGGTTTCGTATTACAAACGTTATATATCCGTAAAAATGTTCTGTGCTCGAAATTAATATGTGTTCGAATATTTTCGTGAACGTGTATAGTTACGATTATTGTAAAATAAAAAAATAAAATTATTACGAATCTACCTGCTTTTAATTTTGGAATAGAAATACATCTTAAAAATAATCAGCTATCCGGATACTTTTAAACGTTAGTGTAAGCTACAATTTCTCTTGATAGAGCCAGTTTGACAACCGAAACTATTCCGTTATGCGGGTCGTATCATTCAAGTAATATAACACCAATATAACACAACAATTGCTACACATCGTCGTATCATTACAATAAAATGATTCCCCTTTACCCACCAAACGACTCATCTTTATCAGCAACGTTCTATCTGTGCCACTAAACAGCAGGAGGGTCAAGAAGCGTGATTCGTGACTCGAAAATTTGAAAAACGTATCCGTCGACTTTCACTGTTTAACGTCCACTTCCTGTCCCGTCGACGAATTTACGATTGATTCTGATTCCCTGCACGCGCTCGCAACGAGCACACACAATCGACAGAAATGACTCGCGATGCTTGGTATCCGCAACGGTACTACATACGGGATTACCATGAGAAATCTGACATTTCTATATCGCGTACACACTGAACGCCCACGCGTTACTTAACTCGTTACGTTGATACACGTCAGATCTTAGGCAACCGAGCACAATTAAAGATACACGCAACGAGCCTCCGTCGAGGATTCACCGTGCATCAGCCTTCAAAGCCGAGACCCTATTCCAGTCAGACTTCGGTCAGTTCGACTGTGTCTCTCCTTATTAGACTCGAACACGTATACGCATTGGTGTTGTGCAAAAGTCAGCCTGTATGTGTTTGCCGATTTTCTGATCACGACGAAATATTTTTGGTGGAATGTTTTTTTAGGCCATGGATTATGTAAATGAATTTTTACATAGTTTTTGCGTCACATTAGTCGTTTCGTGTTTAAATCTCCGTTTATGTCTGTGATACTGGGATTACCGGAATCAAAATTAGCAATTTGAGATTTTTCAGGGAACTTTTGCAGATTCATAATGATTTATTTTTTTAGCATTTCTTCGAACGATTCTTTATAAAATATGTGGATATTAGTTTGTTTTCCCTTCCACATTATATTCTTTCATGTTTCTTTCATCTTAACTTTTTCGACATAAGTTTTATATTTCTTGGTTAAAAATTCATAGTACTTGTATGAAATTACATATAATACTCAAAATACTTATAAAATTATATTAGAAACTATTCCTGAGTAAGGATTTTTATCTTTTGTATTTACGATAAGAAATTAAAGATATAAAATCCAGCTACAAAATGCTACAGAGGTAGAGTTAGAAAGATTAAATAACACAATATTGTAGAATATGTATAAAATTGTCTAAAATGAGTCAGGAACGGAAAGAAAGTTAAAAATGTTAAAAATGGGAATCAGCTGTTTGAAGTATTCAGGAGAAAATGATAGAAAATGCTGAACAAGTTTATTAAAAAGTTATTCGGCAACTTTCTCAAAAGAACAGCCGTTTCTGAGAAGGAAAAAGGAGGTCATATAAAATATCGATTTATTTATAAATATCTTTTGAACTAATTCGTGGACAAAATACTTCGTTTAAAGTACGTAACAAGTAACAAGTAACAAGTCTACCTCAGAAATATCATTGAGTGTTGCTAAATTGAGTCATAAGATAAGAAAATACTTTCTCTTGGTAAATGTGATATTACATATGCATGATATTTCATAAATAATTTGATTGCAAATTATATCTATTAGAGAATACTTCAGCTTTTTAATTAGGAATAATAAAATTAGGAATTTCAAAAATATTCTTGGACATTAATCATTTTGTTTTATTATTTTTTAACTGTAAATATTTATCTAGAAAGCTATAAATATAAATTTATATAAATGAATACGCATTCTCTAAAGTAATATTTCATGATTTCCTTTCTTTTCTATTATTATTATTATTAAATATTTCTATTATCTTCATTAATAAATGAATAAATTTAATTTCTACGCTATATATCTTCTATTTCTGTTGTTCCAATTTTTGTAATAATCTAAAGTTGTTAAATACACAATTCTTCGTATAGAGATATCTGAATATTATATCATTCCTGCTAAAATATTTAACTCTTAATTACTTCTTTTGAAAGCGAATATATGTTATTTCAATATTGGTCAGAAAAAGATACAAAGTAAGTGACAAAATGCCAAATTTTTTATTTGAGTCACTTTCGTAATTCTCGTGGAACCAACGTTATGGATCAACCCTTCGTCTCGCAATTTCTTTAAGAAACATATTTCTTTAATGGCTGTCAGAATATATAAGTTCCTGACAGAGGATACGTACGATAGTATTATCGTACTATTAAGATAGTGGATTTTTGAAAGTAAAAGCCTATTGGACAAGCGTAACGTGTAATGTATGATAGCTTACTGAATGCAATGTTTAAAATTATTTATAAAAAGTTCAATATATAATTTCGACTGAAATAAGATAATAATTTAGATTAAAAATTTTTGGCAGTCATTATATACTTTGATATCTTATTGCATAAAGAGTATTAAAATGTTATATGCAATCTATATTCGACAGTTGTCAGCCCTTTAAATTTACCTACTAAAATTCATGTTTCTGACAAGAACAATTTATTTTCGTCATACTCGGACCATTCTCTGCATCATTATGAGCGCACTGAGAAGTATTTCAAGGGGTTAAGTCTTCGGATCGCTATATTGATCATACTACTGAATGTATCATTGCGTTCTTTGAAAAGAAGGCAATTAATTTCGTCGGAATCAATTCTTTCCCAAGACAATAAGTCAAAAATTCAAAAACCCTCACTGCGATATTTGCAAAATACGTTTCAACGATAACAAAAAGAAAATGCCTTGCCAGTTACTAATTTCTTCCAAACTCATTGACTAGTTGACCTTATAACCACACTCTATACCATCCAACAAGACCAGAGTAGTTACTCTGAAGGAACAAGTGAAGAATCCTTACCTGAACGAATCGAATCTGCCCATGTTCAATTGAGCACGGTGCACGATACCCTGATAAGGTTTCTTTGTCTCGATACTCTAGAAGTGATCACAATTTTCCCAGAGAGGTCACGCGTGTCCACAGGCCTGATTTAGCTTTTTACCCAAAGACCGGCAAAGAGACGAACGTACCGATGTAACGACTAAGCGAAAAACACTTTCTTCTTCTCAGGCCTTAGCACCAGTCATGCTTCGTGCACGACATCGAACCACGCGACGGTCCGGCGGATACTGAGCTCTCAGGGCCTGCGATAGCCTCTTCACACGGACGAGTGAAAGCGAGAGGTGCCGCGAGAGGCACCAGCGAAGACCGACGAGTCACGAGTTCGAACAGGAAAGAGAAAGACGGAGGATCATGTAGTTGAGCGAGAAAGCGAGTTACTTCAGTCACGTGAAAAGAAGGAAAACCTTACGAGCTACCAGGTGGAGGATAAGAGAAGCAGTCAAGAGGATAGACGTTCTCTGTGGAAGCGCGAGGACGATGGTCCTCCTGGTTACGTACATACATCCAACGAGGAGGACTGATTGAAGCGAGCAAGAAAGCACGACGCTGCAATTACGCTTCGAGAGGGAAGAAGAACGTACTTATAGGGACTTGAGGTGGAGGACGAAGGAAAATACACGCGAAGAAAAGACGAAGAAACGATGACGCTGGGAGATGGAGGAGAAGAAGGATCGAACGATCGGTCGGTGGTTGTTAGAACGCTGCCTGTTGTTGCCTCTTCTCTTACATGCAACTCGATAGACCGATTTAAGCGAGAGAGAAAGCACCACGTTACCGGTCATGTGAGAAACGGGAGGCATTTATGGATAAACCGTAGGCTGACGTAGGACGGAACGAGTGGAACCCGACAAGGACGAGCAGAAGAGTCCGGGGGAACCTCTCGTCACGTGCTAAGAAGAAAACGGAGCCGAACAGAACGAGTTGCAACGACAGGGAGTGGAACGACGGCGAAAGCACCACGCGGAAGGAACCTACTGATACGCGCCGGGTTCACCCGCTTTTCAGACGGATTCAATCTCGGCGATGACTCTCACGCGCGAGCTGACCGATCTGTTCCTTGGTTTCTCTCGTTACGATGTTCCCAAGAAATGTATATATGCTTCTTTCCTTCTTATATATGAAATATATAAAATGAAATATATACAAAATGTATGAAATATGACTTAAGTTTAGTTGCTCCCTAAGCCATTCATGGGAGGTTCCTGTTTTTGAAAACTGCGGATTGAATGCGATTATACTTAAGAATCAAAGATAATCAAATAGCTGTAATAATCTATAGCATTTACATTTTGGTGAATTTCTTCTTATTCCTTTTTCACTATTCAATACTTTAAAATATATCTTAATAATACTGATACTGGTATAAAGTTTGAGATGCTGATTAGTTACTAATTGCTTATTGAGCTTCACGATATTTGCTCCATAGGTAAAATTGTTTTGAATCTGTTTTCTCGGAAACATTTTTCAAAATCTTTGACGTTTCTTTGTTATAGTAGAAATATGTAATGATAAATTAAATAACGGATAGTTGAATTATTGAGCGCTAATTATCAATTTATTTGACTACTTTGCGATAAAAACTACATGGTTAGATTCTTATTGACATTGCAAGTTCTTGTCATTCTTCAGATATGTTTCTTAACGAATCAAATGTTAATTCATTCGAGGCTTCTTGTAGACAATTGCATAATTACGTTTTATACATTGCGCAGATATTTTATCTTCACTCTATTACCTAAATTATCCTGTAAATATTTTGTTGCTGATAAATCGCACCGATATCTTTCTTATTTTCTTTCACAATATTGTATTCGTAATTATATATAATGCAAGATAAATTATAAGGGAGAATGGCGGAAACTGATTAAAATTTAAGTAGCTTCAGAATTTAAAATGTTAGTAAAGTATCATTTCTTACATTACAATGAATTGTGCAATTATTATTGTATATAAATTATTTCTCAGAAATTCGGTAACAAAAACGGAAAAGAATAGTGCAGAAGTTGCAAAGAACAAATAGTAGGAAACTGTCGACTGCAAATGATCATAGTTTCGAAACAAAATATACGAAAATTTAAGTGTTAGGAATTTAAATGTTGCTTTATGGATAAAAGTCCATGTTGATATTATACTTAAAAAACTGCCACAAATATTATTTACTAAAATCGTAGAAAGCAATAAATTTAAAATAATATGTAATGATATATCTAGTCGAGAAAATTTACCATTTGACTTACTTTTTTCTGTATGTAGCCAACCCTAAACATTTATTTTATTGCAAATATTTTTATCTATCTATTTAGTATATCTATAGATGTTTTAATCCTATAAGCGTAACCATCGCAATGAGATTTGCGCGTGACTGTATGTACGAATGGTTTTAGTACGATAGTTATGTGACGGGAAGTGATATAGAAAAATTGCTGGAACGAGGGATCGACTCGATTTTTCGCGGAATCAATTTGTAGAGAGGGTAATTGAAAAGCGCTTCGGCGTTGCTGTATTCTCTGTGTATTGGATAGAACCAGTTACAATACTGGGAACCTAGAACAACTCATAGTTGAAGCATTTAACAGCTTCATCGTTTCAAGTTTTTTGTGCATAGAACTACACGATTTTACAGCTCTTTTTTTTAATGCGGAGTAGTTTCATTAATTTTGTACGGTATTTGTTAAGATTTCCATAAAACATTGTATATCATGAGTTAAAAGTTACCTGTTTTCAAACGTATAAGAGATATAAAGTGAAAATTTTGAAAAGAAACGAAAAATGACATGTAAGAAATAAAGTCAAAGGTTAAGATAGACAAATATACTAAAGTCTTTTTAAATGATAAGTAAGATATATATAAAATAAATAAAACAAATAAAAAGGCATTTTATTCCGTTAAATTTAAAGAAAATTAGAACTGGGAAAATAATTAAGAATATAACGATTATGAAGTATTTTGGAATTTCAGAGTAATAATTATAAATTAATTATAGGAATTATAAATTGATAATTTATAAATGATAAAACCAAACATAATAACCATCAAATTAATCTGAAACTGATAAAATTATTTTATTTTTTATCAAAATTAGTAAACTTAACTATTACTAAACTTCCATCTTTCTTCCATTTTCGAAATGCGTAAATCAAAAATAATCGCTTGATATCTTAGACGCTAAAATGTGACGTCAGTATACCGATTATAATTGAAGGAACCAAAGATAGAAACAATAAAGAAAAATGATTAATAAGAAAGGAAAAAGGATTGAAGGAAACAAATCTCAAGAGGTTGAAGAAATGGTTCATAAAAATAGCTAAATACTTCGTCATTATTTCAATAATAATATTAATTTCTTCAATTATATTATAGTATTCTTTTTTAGAAAAGAAAAAAAATATAGGTGTGTGTCAAATTAATTGTAAATTATGATCAGAATAATGTTTCTAACTAAATAACATTTGCATCGAAATTTTAGTAACATGCTAATTGCATATTCTATATATTCTTGGCTTATATATATTTCTAAATTCTCATATGTGAATATTTCCTTGTTTTTATCGAATTTTGTTACAGTAGAAACAATTCTACTGTACAAACACAGATTTCAAAGTTGATTCTCTCAAAAATTAAGCCATAGACAAAGAAAATTTTTTAGAATATAGTATTTATTCTTTCATATAGAATCAGCCCGTAGCTGTATTACGAGTATATTATGCGGAACACCGCGTATTTCTTTTTAGTATATTTCAAAATAATAATATAATGAAAAATTATATGTTCTACTATATCATTATAGAGTAATATTATATAATAAATGTAAGTAAAATTAACGAGAGAATAATAATAACTATTATAATAACATAAATATTAGATATATTACATTATATTATATTATTAGTAACATACATTCGACCTGTTTTCTCCGTTTATATAATAAATATAAAAGCAAGACGAATTTATGTTACAATCCAATTTTACCTATTTTATTTGTCATCGTATTTTTCTATTCATATTTTTCTACTTTAAATGCATAAAAACCAAACAATCTATAGATTACCATTGTTTCACTCTGATTTAATCGTAGAAAGACAGAAAGTTACAAGCATTCAGTATTATGTTATCGAATCTCCTCCGGTTCGTCACATAAGTGTACGTGATGATGATGCGTCAATGCTCACCTCTCTCGTTTCTCCTGTTCTCTCTCCTATTGTTTTTCATATTTTTTCATTCCTGTCCGCGTAATAAGAGAGGGAGGTTGGTGAACATCGATGGGATCGACGCTTCGCTATCGAGGTGTTCGGGGAAGAGGTTGAAACGAGAGTGTTACAAAAATTCCTAGAAACGACGAATAAGGAATCCTCAACGATCAGAATAGAGTGTCGTAATTGTCATGTGATCGGACGAAAGGATCGTCCAACGATATATCTCGCACCTTCACTGTTCCCTATACGATTTTTCCCGCGCACTTCGTGAGAATACTTAGATGAGGCAAAAATTGAATGAAGTGAAATTGTAAGGAAGTAATTTAGTAGTTGCGTCGAGTTTTTAAAAATGATCGGGGAATGGATAAAGAAACAGCGAATGATTCTTGGCTGTTTATGGCTGATGGAGTGAAATTTTAGTTTCAGATTTTCCCCCAAACGAGATAGATACAGAAAATGAAACATCTGATCCATATTTACCTAAAAATTGCTCTTATGAATTTTTAAGTCTTTATTAATATGAATAGTAACGTATTTTGACGTTTAAGAACATGAAAATCTATCTATTAAAATGTAACTTTATTATAACGTTATTTATTTTATATTTAAAATTTCACATAATCTTCCTTACTGACAAATTTTATCATTTGTATCACTTGTTTTTTCAATCCTTTCATTCAAAAAGTGAAATATTCAACTGCAACCATAGAGCATAAAGTTATCTTTTCTTCTAGGAAAATATTTTCTTCATTTTACAAATTCTTTATACTTATGAAAAATCAGGCTCATAATTTATATTTCTATGTAGAATATGTTTAAATCTTTAAAATTTATATTCTTATATAAAACACAATATAAATTAATTAGTACATCTGTTCTATATAAAAATAATTTTCAAATTCTGGTATAAACATACTCTTAAACAATTATGAACTATGTATTATTACATTACAATAAATAAGAAAACTATTAAAATCTAATCTGCTGTTTGAATTAGAATACAAGAAAATATTTAAAACGAGCAAAAATTTTAGTTTCGCCCTGTCCATAATAATTTATAACTATATTATATCTAGAATTAGTACCACGTAACAAATGTTTCCTATGTAATGATATTGAACTATTATTAACATATTCATGAGAAAAAATCCTGAAACGATTAAATCAATAGATTTCAATAAACTGAGTGAGTAATAAAAACGAGGCCACATAAAAGTAAGTAGAACATGGGGAGATTCCTACCTACAACGCCCAACTCTGTTTCGACGTTAAAGCCATGTCGTGACCTTGACCCTTGAATATAAATTGACATCCTGCTTGTAATTCTACTTTCATTCGCGGAGAAACTTCGATTTTGTTACTAAATCACAAATTTTTTTTACATCTACCGTTTTACTGTTTCAAATAAAAAATGTTTAGAATGATCGATGAATTCCTGATGAAACTACTCTTGTATTGTATCAGTTCGTCCCAACCTTAAGACAAAATATTATCGAATCTTTACATCTGCCCTGAAAATTAATTACCATCTACGCGACCATTTACGTATTTAATTAATCGATTAATCATTTGTATGGCCAAGAATAATTTGCCACTTATAACATGCTTCCTAATTAGAAAAGTGAACTTTTTTGTATATGATCCCAATTTGACGACCTATTTTTGTTTCTATTTAGGATCTTTCGTAACTAGGAACCTTATACGTCTTTGGACAGTTCCAAATCCTTCTCGTTCTTACAGATAAAAGCTCCATCTAATATATTTTACAATTCCATCAATTCCAACTGTAGTACTCCAAGGTACTCTAATTGATACTCGATAATTGTTAGACATAAAAACAAATTAAGTTGCCAATAATGCAGACAATAAACGTTTTCATTTGGAAAAAATTACACTCTTCAAACGCAGCTTATTCGACTTAAATTCTTCTCTTGTCTCAATTTTTGTGCTCGAACTAATCTCATTTTCCACAAAAAATTGAAATTTTGTAAAAAAGAGGGGCTTAAGATAAATAGCGATAGTACACCGATGAAGATGGAAATATGTGAGAAACAAGGCAAAGAAGAAGAAAGGAAGGTGTGGAATAGAAACAACCGGGATTCTAAAACCAAGGTGATTGTTCGCCTGAGGGTGAAATACTACTTCCTGCAATGAGAGCTTTGAACTCGTGATGCTTTAACTAGCAGCCTGCACTTTAGGTTCATATTTCCGTGGGTAACTTTTACTTCCGTCTTTAAGATGCAGTTTGTTCTCAAACATTCAGTTCTTTTTGATAACTAACAGTTTTAAACATTTATTTATTACATTTATATCGTAGGATATAAAACGTTAAAAATTTTACGGAAATTACATTGCTGATTATTTCATTACCACTAACAAATTGGAATAATAAATAGAAACAGAATTAATAAATAAAATTAAGTATCGTTAAAATCGACTGACAGATAATTGACTTAAATAATATGATGGAATGTATGTCAATTAAATTCAAATGTATGATACGTTAAATGAATAGTAATACAATTATTGTACCACTTATAAGTAATAATCATCTTCTTATTCTAAGTTTTAAATATGTTTTTACATCTTACGATACATTACGGTTTAAGTTTCCAAAAATCGAACGATTAGTTTAATTTAAAATTAATATAAATTATAATAAAATCCATTAACATAAAATTGAGGTAAGTTCAAAATGTGTGTGTGTATGTGATGTATGTGCAAAATACTTCAAGTTTGATACGAATTTTCGTGAAAATTCATCATTCATGAATTTCTTGAAAGCAGTAAGTATTTAAACTTTGTTCGGCGATCAATTGTTGAGTTATCAAAGCATGTACCATTATGCAAATATCACAACGTAATTATACCATCACTGGGGGAATATTTTCAGATGCGGGAAATATACATAAGTGAACAGGAAAACACCGTAAATTTGCTTATATTGTAGAAACTGTAGTACAAATAGATTACTTTCACATTTCTAAAGAAAAACGTTCTATATATTTCTCTTTCAAAATTTTAATTTTTAGTTATCAATTTTACTTTTCTACCAGATATTTCTATAAATCCCATGTCTATACTAGCTAAATTGTGCTACATCTCATCGTTGCTCAAAGTTTGCAAATTGGAAACAAAAAACAACAACATTACGATTAGGAACGCAATTTGATAGAATTTTGCCACGGCAAAACTTGCTATCGTGCAAGCGCAAGAAAGCGAAACATTCTGTCCCGTTATCTCCTTCGCGATCTATTTTTACCAAAAATTCAATAGGTTAAGATTTTCTATATTTTACGTAATGTTTAGATAACACTTCGTACTTTTGATTTCCAAACCTCTTAGCAATTGTTGATGGTGCGCAGTTTTGGTAGGAAACGCTTTGTTTCAGAACGATACGTCATTTATATTATTTTATTTTACAACATATCGTCTTTAAAAATAAGCTAAAAATATATTTTCCAAGAACAGGTATGATGGTAATTGGTAACAAAAAATAACAAAATAGCTTCAAACCAAACAATGACACATAATAATAACGATATTTTTTATTATGCTTTAAATATTACATAAAAGGTAAGCTATATATTTTTATTGTATTCTCTTTTATATCGAAATTTGTATTAATTTTTCGTTCCATATTTAAAAAACTGTTGAAGAATGCAAACTTGAGATAATAAAACTAATAAATAATAAATTCCTTTAATTAGTAATATTTGATAAATTATGAAATTTTTTTTAACAAAAAGATCTAAAAATTGATAGAAAAACAAAAATAGTTAAGGTATTAGCCTCAATTACGATAATTGAAAGCAACCCTAGTTCCATAATGATTTCATAACACATGTGTGTTTTGAATCAGTTGAATTCTATGGACCTATTTGTCCCAACTATTTTACGAACCTTCTTTTCCTATAAAAAAAATAATCATCAATGAAGTAAAAATAAAATAAATGCTCTAAATCTTAAACTCAAGCAGTGACGAACCTACTCGTATTAACACTTTAACGATGAAATATGCTAATTGAAGATTATGTGGAATAATCATATTGCAAAATACGGATAGAAGATAATATATATGTTGCATAATATTAAATAAATAATATAGAAATAATAATCAAAATTTCTTTAGTATATCTTTAAATTTT
Source organism: Bombus haemorrhoidalis (assembly GCA_014825975.1). Taxonomy (NCBI): domain Eukaryota; kingdom Metazoa; phylum Arthropoda; class Insecta; order Hymenoptera; family Apidae; genus Bombus; species Bombus haemorrhoidalis. Next base: position 1,836,134 of record CM026167.1, on the reverse strand, counting down.
CATATTAATATCTCGATTAATTTCAGAAATAAGATATGAACATATTCACTCTAAACAGTGCATTATAAATACTATATCAAAGACGTATGCTATTATATTATTACAAACGTTATAAGATCATTCTTCACTTACAATTTTCACTCTCTAACGTGACAAATTATAACCATAAACTCTATCAAGTATTCAACAATCATAAGCAATCCTAGAAACACGAAATATAGTTGAGCAATTCGTTTAGGAAGTCGATCGATCCGCGTCGAAAGAAGCTTCCGAATTCATTGGTTGATCGCCGAAGCTGATCTTGAAAATGGCTCGCCACTATTTTTCCTCATTCCGTAATTCCCTAGAAAGCTATTGTCCGGGAGTTACACGAGGAGCAAGAACCTCGAATGGACAAAAATTTCACGTGCACACCTATATCGTAACGAGGACAAGAGCGACGAGGGAGGCAAGGGGATCAGAGTCACGGGACATGCAGTGAAAGTGTTGTTGAAGGAGAAAGAAGGAGGCTATAAAGTATTCCTCTCTTTGTTCTCAACGTTAACGACGCCGATGTGCGTTCAGCCAAAGAGACGAGTGAAAAATCGCCGAGTTGTACGGAGACTCGCGGAAATCGAGAAACAATATGTATATACAAGGTGTCTCGTTTAACAATAAAGCCACGAAAATTTTATCCTATGACAAAGCTACTATATTTTGTGTTTTATTCATTTTTTAATACACCATTCCGATATATTAAAATTTTATTATTAATATAAAATGATATCTAATATTTCGTTTTACAATAGAATTTATTTAACATGTTATATGTATATATTTATATATATATTTATATATTTATATAAATATAAATTTCATAATATAAATATAAATTTCATATATATATATATATATAAATTATTTGTATTTTATTACATTACTTTCCATTATTTTAATATATTGAAATAACATACTATTTTAAGAATAATAGATTAAGAATATGTAATTGTATGATTGATTGAGATGAGTTTAAGTATTAAAAATCTTGGAAATTTCTTTACTAACAATTCTATTAGTGAGCATATGAAAATTGTGAATGACCAAATTTTTTATTCATTCTATCCAGCTTTTAATCAGTATCACAATTCGTGCTCAGAAGATAAACGGAGTAATGGAAAAGTGGGAATTTTCAGGTATAAATATATAAATAAGTTAATTATGTTAAAATATTTCAACATAATGATTAATATTATAGAATGTTATTTATTGCTATAGATTTTCTCCCCTTGCATCCTCCTTCTTACCTACCTCTACTTTGACGCTTAGATTACTTATGCTCCAATCGCATCTCCTGTCACTCAAAAGTTTGAAATAAATAAGAAAGATTTATTACATATATAAAATAATTTCCCATTTTAACTTCATATTAACAATTCTTTGATTTAAAGGTTAGACAACTGTTTCGTAGAAAGGAAATCGCGATTATTCCCAATGGGTAAAAGGTCCTGACAATATAGATACTTCAATAATAGAGAAAACAATATTTCTATTTGTTTCGTGAGTCTTGTGTCTGATGATCACTATGGATCACCTACTGTAGCCTCCTTCAAGTCTGTCTTGTAATGATGACTTACAATAACTTGATTTATTAGATTTTGCAATACTTTATTTATAATTTGATTTATAATTTAAATTAATATTCAGTATTTTCACGTAATAAATAGGATTAATTATCAAGATGCGGAAAATTAAGCATCTGATTCTGTACGTAAATTGGCGAACAGAATACAAAGTGAGAAACTAGATAGAACTATTAAGCATAGCAAGTTGACACCATCTGTACAATTCAGACTGGAATGCTATTTAACTGAAACATCGTAAAAATTACTTAATTAATAATCAATTTTTTAATTTGTAACTTTATAACAAAAATATTCTATATTCTAAATATTCTATAAACTCCAATTATTCAGTATGTTCACATGAAAGATTAACTGTGGAGGTGCCCCAGCTGTTCCTCGATTTATTATTCTTGTTGACGCGACATTTATTGAAAAACGTCAGAGTGTAGTAGACAAAATGGCAAGTTGTTTCGTTAAGTTACACGCTTACTCGAGGTATTGCCAAACATTTCCGCATTCTAATAAGTTATCTAGAAATGGAAGCGCGTCAAAAATCCTGCTGCATTTATAACCGGAGGAAAGTAAAATTTTTTGTCAATTTTTGCCTTTAATAATAATCTTTAATGTATATTTGTTTTTTGTAAATTTTGGGGAGTAAGGGAACGGGAAAATTCTACATATCATTATAGAATTTTATTCTTATTTTTTATTCTGAAGTTATTATTATATTGGATTTTAATATTGCCTTCGTTAAAATAATTTTGGGGTACATTAATCACACTTAAAGACAGGAATGAAAATAGTTGATGTTTTCTAATTAATTTGTATAACAATTTACTAGTAATTAAACTGAAGTAAACAATATTAAAAAACACATATATATACAGGGTATCCTTTTCCCTGCAGATTATAAGTGTATGAAAAAAGCAAAAGAAGAAAATGTTCCACAGCGTTTTTTACCGATATCATAAAATATATCAATTTTTTTATAGATATTTGCAATATCTTTTTTTAAATACGTATGGCCGCCCTCAATAGAAAAGTATTTTCCTACATAAAAAGAAGTTGCTGATGAATTCAACTATGGCATGCAATAACCTTTTATAAATATTTGTGATCATAAAACAAGAAGTAGACAGAAGATTTCAGAATACGAATGTTTTCTTCTTGTCTTTTATAGTATCTACTCCCTTTTATTCGTTATAATATCTTTTGTGCAAGTCATTGTAGCCTGACATTAGTAAAGTTTTATAAGCTTCTTAGATATTAAATAAAAACACATTATCTGGTATACTATAAATATACTATACTTTAGAAATAGCTTCTAGTCATAGATTATCATTTCTATAAGATGCCAATTTGTAAAGTATAGCTTGTGTTCAAAATATTCTATATATAATAAGAAAAAAAAAAAAAGGAAAGAAAAGATATGTGCTGTAATCGATATGAAATCGCAAATTGATTAAAGTAACATTCTCGTTTGCAATTAAAGCAATATAAAACAATTAAAGCACAGAAATTTACCGGAAGCGTGAAAGATACAAGCCACTTGCAGAAGTATAATGAAAACGAATGCGAATGACTGTAAAAGGAGAAGCAGAATCAAAATATTGACTTTCTAACTAAGTTTAAATTCTACGATCCAGGAAAAATTTCTCCTTTTGCATTAATTTACGCCACTTCTGAATTCAAATATTGATTGATACTCACAAATCATGGTAATGATATAACCGCAATATCCGAGAGCACCGCTAGCTTTCTACTCGTCCGGGTAACGTAATCCTCCTTGAAATTGAAAACTGCACCTCTATGACAAAGAAGCAAGACCTTATTAAATTATTACCCTCCTAACAGACAGTTTATTAAATTTTAAAACAAAATTTCACCACTGTGAAAGAACATGCTCTTAAATGCCGAGTTAAGATATTTTCACTTTATTATTTTTAAGTTCTTTATAGACGTAATTCGTGCACCTTATTTAAATATGAACAGAATGCATAAAAATGATTTAATAGGAATAGCAAACTTTTGCTGTTCCGCATCTCCTTTCCTCTTTTAAAAAAATATTTTTTTATAATACCCAATAAATTGATAAATATTTATATACATTAATTTTAGTATTAATTTTCACTATTACTAAATTTTACTTAATTACTCAATCATTAAACCTTTTAGAAACGAACTCTTTAACATGCGGGAAAAATTATCTTTTATTAATTAACAATCACAGAGACGTATTTCTGTCACAGTTTTGAATATTTCTAAAAGTTTGAAACCGCTTTTATCTAAGATAGAAAAATATATTTATTTTTATTTAATAATCTATTAAAAACATAATGTTGCTTATATATAACGTTGAATGTGAAAGGGATAATTATCTAGTAGCATTTAAACAGTATTAAAATATAATATGGCACGTATACTGTTAACTATTTGTGTTTATATAAATAAAGTAATTGTATATGTTATTCTTTTATATATAACATGGCGAAGCCTAATTTTAAAATCTCAGAAAATCTCCTAAAAGTTATACTAGTTCTTGCTTATCCTTTTCTTAAACATCTTACAACAAACTTCATTTCCTAAGCACTGCTCGAACTAAAACAATACCTATGATCTGCTACTATCTCATTAAATAAGTTCATTCTAGAGTATAATTAATATTATATCGTATTGAACTAATAAAAACGAAATATCACCTCTTATTGAATCAATTGAAGATCACAGGAGAAGAACACAAGCATATATGTTTGTTGATTTTATGACAAAAAAGTAGTATTTTAAAATGGCATTGCTAGGAACAAAAATAAAATATTAGATCGAAAAATACGTATCGTTTAACCAAAAGCTAAAGTGATATACAGTGTATATGTCAATAATAAATTGTTTCTAGTCTATCAATTATTTTCTTCATTTATCTTCATGAATTTAAGCTATTTTAAACTAAAATATTTTACTATGTATGTAACAAAAGATACATTATACCTTTATTTTCAATGTTTCGGTATCAATTAGTTATTATAAGGTATTGGTTAATTGCTATAAGAAATTAGTAAATCGGACAAAAATTTGTACATCAAGGGATTCAATATAGCTTACAACTTGACTTTCCTATAACTCTTAAGACAAGCCATACTTTAATATCTTCTAATATTGTAATATTATGACAAATAAGATTTTTAAAATTACGATATGTGCGGAGCAATACACGTTTGGTTCCAGAATCAAATGGAAAGACAATTTTGATAATATAAAATTGAATAACAATGTACCGAATTCTGAAACTGTTTCCCGAGAGAATATCACTTATTTTATTCTTCTCTTGCAATCTTCTAGTATAGAGAAAAAAAAGAAGAACAAAGAAAATGGTGGTATGTATAAGAATTCGCTGTCACGCGTGCAGAAGCAACATTCTTTTATGGATCGTTACGTCTGCGCTTCCGGTGTCTCTCTTTGCCTTCAACGAATGCGGAATGAAAGAGCATTCGAGATTCGAAGACTCGCGAGCAGCCTATCCCGTGAGCCTTGTTTTCGAAATTTCTCTGACCGAATCGTTTAATTTGCAAACGTAAGAAGAGCAATGACTCGATCATCCGGGTCCTTTGACTGGCAGCTGTAAAGGGAAAAGGAGGAAGAAAAAAAAGTAGGAGGGAGAGGAATTTCATTGGTGTTCCAGTGAAATTCGAAAGGTCGTTTTTTCGAGGTTACCTGCACGCGACGCATGCCACCAATCTACAATGTGACCGAGTAGTCTCCACGTGAGCATATATGATGTTCAGTTACTCATCCTTTTACATTCTTTCGTCGAATCCATTATATATATAACTTTGAACAAGAAACTTAATAAATAGCAGATAATGTTAAATCGTTGCTATTGCTGCTATTGTGTAAATAGTATTTAATTTATTTTCGATTTAAGTTCTTTTATTTAAGTTATTTTAAATTTTGCAACCATCTTTGTTCATGAATATAAACTCATATAAATAAGTTAACACTGGAATGACCAAATCCGTTAACATGGCAGATTTCAGATTTTCCTTTTTTACGATTATATTTTGGAAACATACAGATATTTTTGCTAAGATCGATATTAACTGTTATTTGAATGGAGACATAAAATTAATTTAAATATATTTATTTTCATTAATTTCACTTGAATTATAATAATTTACATGTAAGATATTTAAGTATGTATTATAGACCGGTAGTTCTAGTATTAACAGTATTATAATAAATATAATAAACACTGCTGTATAAGTCAACGTAAACTTTGCTTCTATAGCTTATAAGAGATGAGAATAAAATATTTCCATTAGTCCTTTAAGAATTGGGTACATGGGAAAGGTTTTTGTAATGACAAACTTCATACCAACGAATATTCATTCTTTCAGGCAGTGCAATCGGTTTAGCTAATAAAGATGAAATAATTTTCAAGTGAGAATATAACAAATCCTTTTTTAAAGACAAATTTAAAAATTTTTATAAAAGTAGTATGACGAGATGTCCATAGAGATGGATGTTATAAATTAAATTTGTAGAAAATGCATTCCGGACAGAAATTTTGTAAAAATTTTGCAAAAAACAGTAATTTATTATCTCTTTCAAAATTAATTAATCCAGACATGCCTAAAATCTTTCCAGAAAGATGACTATGAAATAATTTTACATTAGTATAAACAGTAATGTTAAAATACAATCAATACATTCGATTATCCAATTTAGACACTAAACAAAAGAAAGCAGCATTGTCATGAAAGAAACTTAAACTCTTGTATCTAGGTTCAGTAAATTAATTCACCAAAATATCATATAATATACAGTGACCATAGGCTGCTTTGTTTAGTTATATTCTGTGTAGATTTCTAGACATGATTCTTTAATTAATTCCTTTGTAAAATTTCGACTGAAAAGATCGAATATAAAATTCGAACTTAAAGCTTAAATACATTGCATAAGTCAGCTAGAAGATTATTTTCTATGTTACTTTGATTTTTAAGTTTAACTTTATCTTAGAACCAATATGAAGTCCAATATATCAATCTAGAGTCATTATATTTTACTCCCAAATAAATAATTTAATCCCAAAACGGTTCTAGAATCGATTCTCGCGGAACTTTGAAAGTTATATTTTACAGAAGAACGAGATAAATAAAATTTTATGCTTCACGAGATTACATAAAATTTTACAAAAGGATCTAATCTGTGCGAATATTTTTATTATGCGTAGGTACATATGTATGTGTATATTTTAGAATCTACAGCAAGTATGTATACAGCAACAGTACATGAATATGTATTTTAATATTAGATTGTAACCTATGAAATGTTCATTTGAACGTTTCAGATTCTTTACATAGATTATATCAAGAAACGTGTATATCGTTTAGCTGCAATATGATCTACATATATAAAATTAAATGTCGATTTATGATCTTTTGCTTCGTATATCTCATACTTAAAATAGCATGAGAAATTTCTCAGTATGCCCTTTGTGATGAATAGGTATGGAATTAAATTATTTCCTTTTATAAATTCAAATTTAGTTGCATAATATTAATATAGTAGTTTTCGAAGAGAATGCTGTTATTCGTCACTGATTTTCTAAATTTTCTTTGTTTCTCTTCACGATACTCAAAAATAAGGAATATCGTATTAATTAATCGTATAATTTATATGGATTTTATGAAACTCGGAATAACATTTTTCGAAACATAATGAAAAGAACAATTCGAAACCCAAATTTATTACAATATGATCATATAATGGTTATTCTAAAGCATTCATGTAATTATAAGCGTTATAAAGAAGATTAATGTATTTTTGCTGGTGGAAATCTTTTTCGTAAACTTTCAGTATTTTTGTACGTTCCTTCAGTCTTTATTAAAAATCTACTTCATAAATTCTATTGGATGAACAGGAAGTAATTTTCCAAAGAAAAAGTAAGAAAAGAAAGGAAAAGTCTCTCTCCATTTTTTATCAAAAAGCTTTATAAGGTTGAACGGATTTACCTGTTCTTGTGCGAAAACAAAACAAGATCATTCTTTCCTATAAATTGGCTAAAAAGGGCAGAAAAGAATCTTCTTCAAACAATTTTCAAACAAAAACAAGACAATTTATTAGTACAGTGAAATCTCGATTATTGGAACATCAATTAATAAAACGATCGACTATGAATCGACTGCCCATCGATTAATAGAAGATTTGGGGCTAGTTAGTTCAAGATAAGTGACCTTTTCTCATTTAAAAACAAAAAAACTGAGACTTTTATCTTTAATTAACATTAATTTAGATAATCGAGATTCTACCGTATAACAACTACTTCATTTATCATTTATTTCTACTGAACCGATACGATAGAATTTCTTTAAAAAAGAAACTGATTCCAGCAATTATTTGTTTCTGTTTTCATTAACAATCTATATCGTTGCAATCAAAAAACAAATCGCATTATGAAAAAAGAAAATTTCCTAGAAATAATACACCAAGTCATTACTCTCTTTCTCTCTGCTTTATCACAAATCTGTAACTTTACAGACCGTCCAAGCCGAACAAAAACGAAATGGATAAATACAGGAGTGCAGTAACAAGTTTCACCTAGGCGTTTCGTAACATTCGTAACATTAAAATTATTACCTCCGATAAAATACTCAAGCACCGTTCACGATAACGCTGATTCCTTCTTTTCTACTCGTCGAGATTCTTTTTGCGCCTCTATCGGTGACGCGAGGAGCTGCCGCCATAAAGTCGATTTCTGTGTCAGTGTGTCATACGGGCTCGTATCAATAGCGAGAGTGAGCGTTACTCAATGAGCAATTCTTGCGTGTGACGAGCATACGCGTGCACGAACGCTATGCCGCGTCCGTACGCGTCACGTTAACTCGCGTCACATCACCATATGAAGAGCACGGAAAAGATATAAGTCCACTTTTATTGATTTTTTGGATTTTATAACACTGCTTGGTAGCTGAAGTAATACGCAAGTGATGCCGAGAGAGAACGAGAGGGATGGACGATGGTTTAAAAAAATATAGTAACTAAAAAGTAATATTTTTATGCGAAGCACAACGAACCCTCCATATAACGCATTTTGCTGTAACGCGGATTTGTATAATGTCACACTCACACTTTTTCTTATTTTTTCTTTTTTTTTATACGTTTATTCTCGCGATGTACAAAATCTTACAAATTTTAAGTTCTGAAATCCAACAAATCTCCTTTTTACGCAAATAGACCCGCCAGATATACGTCTAGCGTTATAACAGAATGTATTTCTCTTCGTTTGCGTGATACAGCAAGAGAGCGCAAAAATTAATATAATGATTTTTTTCATTATTCAGTGGATTTTTGCACGATTACGATTTATATTCTGAGGGAGAAAAATATTACACGTTGAATATTATCATGATGAAATTTCAGCACAAACTTAAATTAATTAAATCTGATCACAACTATTCCTCTGATTTTCAATACGTACATAATTCATTGTAATAGAACAGTTCTCTCTGTGTATATAAAAATTTCGCATTAATTATGATCATAGAATATGGCAGATGAACACCGATATATTGTTCTTAAAACCATAGTTGAACTTGTCAAAAATAAAAATAAAGGACAGACAAACTTCCTTTTCTTCTTTTTGTCTTATGTGTAACATAAACGTATCAATACTCGATGAGCTACATTATTATACTTTTATATAGAATACGTTAACTTCTTTTCATCTATCAATATAAATACACTTCTTCATGATTTAGACGTGTTTGTCTAAATCATCAAAGCTACAGTTGAAAAAATTCAACCTTAAATTGACCCAATAATTAATTGATTATGTCACGTGTAATTCCACGTTCATTAAACTTTCTGAAAAAAAAAAATGATATAGTGTGGGCACGTTATGTTTGTTTTGAATTAATCCTTCGGAATCTAAATATATAAAATCTTCAGGATTTAGAAGATAAAAACTTTTATAGCATGCTCTTTTATTTTATTGTAGACTAACATCTATTTGATACGTATAGATTATTGTTTCATATTGTCTTAAAAATAAATTTAGTATTACATGACATTTAAAGCATTAAACGATGTTACTAAATGCTTTATGTAAATAAATCGAACATTCTTTTTTATAATATATTAACTAGTAAAATCTTAATAAAGTAAGAAGATCTTTATATGCGTCTATAAGTCACAGAAATCAACATTTTTAATAGAAACATAAAATGTATATCGATTAATTTTGACATTTATATATTTAGGTGCATCCATCCCTCAATTTATACGTAGTATCCGTTCCATGTGGATTCGTTTTACGTGAATAAAGATCGCATAAATAAAGTCTGTCAGAACAAAAGAAAAAATATGAATACGTATGATGACTAGCGCAACGTAATGTACTTTTATCCTTATCTCTTACAACACTGACGTGACTTGCCGCGTAAATTAAGATCGCGCATAAAAACTACGGTATTTACTATTTACTATATATATATGCTATTTATTACTCGAATGAACTGTTGGAACAGTAGTAAAAAATGTAGAGCATTTGATGGAAATAAAAAGAAAGATACAGTTAATTATTAAATTATTAAATATTTTAATTATTAATTTAATATATAATTAATATATTTAATAATTACGATACAAGAAATAATTTAATATATAATTAATATATTTATTGCTTGTATCGTTGAAAATCTCAAGCCAAAATTGACGAAAATAATACAAAATAAAATAGAAGAAAAAGTATTACTATTTCGAGAGTTTAGAGTCGCGAACCTTCAAATTTTTGCATCAAAATCAGGATTTTGCATTATCATAAGTTATCTCTTTAATTTTTCTTGCAAAGTTAAAAAGGAATTAAAAGAAATTCTCTATTTTTCTCATACTAAATTATATCAGATTACAGGGTGCTCGCACTAGAAAGCAATTCCTATTGTATTAATTACGTTTCATAATTAATTAATGAATTATTACTCAAGAAATTGCAGATAGCATTTATGCCATATGTTTACCTCAAACTTTGAAAGGACAACGTTCCATATGCAAGAAGCTAATACGTATTTTTAAATATCATCAAAACGACGTATTTTTAAATATCATCAAAAGCAATTAATCCGGTGCTGTTGTTCTATCGTGCGATTTATACCAGCGACTTCGCCTCTTTGCTAGAGAAAGTGTTGGATGTCCAAGGATGGTTAGGAATTCGAATACACGTAGCTATAATGCGCCATAGAATTATACGTTTGGTGTTTAAAAATGGTCATCATCTTTAACCGATTAATAGAAAACACAGATAGATTTTGATAAAGATCGATTAAGTTTTTGATTCGAAAGTATACGCGAATAATAATATAACTAAAAAAACTATTTTAATTCTCAATATAATAGTTATAAATTTTTACAAATATGGAATCATATTTCTAGTTATACATACTTATATATTGTATCATCCGCTAATTTTATTATTAGTTCAGAATTAATACCGTAGATTAATAATTATTTTTTTTCTTTCAATACATTTTTGACAAAAGCTAAAATTTTCTACCAAGATCTTTTAAAACCGGAATTCCAAGTAGATTTTTCTTTTTAAATTTTGATTTCTATAGAACACATACTAATTTAAAAATATGCAAAATTTTACAACAAATCTATTCTCTACTATAACAATGGATAGACAATATTTATTTTATATTCCTATCATGGTCGGTAATATGTATCTGTTGGAATTCATTGCATATTTGCGAAATAACGTAATAAATTTCGCGAAATATGTTGGTTATTTAGTCAATAGTTGGTTTTACTTGCGTCATCGTATCGAAATACGTAAGTATGTTATAGAGATGTAATTTTTCAAAACGGTTACTTCTAAATCTTAGAATTTAAACAGTTTAGGTGATAAAATGATTATATGGCGGTTAACAGCAGAAATAGAATTTTGACGTTATCCCCAATTTCATACAGAGCGTCAGTATCTCTATCAACTTTATCGAGCGAAGTGAGAGAAAGTAAAGTTAACTTGGTTGAGTTACAGTTATGACGCTTTTTCTATGGGAATGTGTTTCCTGGATGAAAGATATTTATTAATCGATTGAGATGAAAACGTTTTCTAAGCGTACCCTTTCGGACAAGAAGATTACAATACAAAAGTATCACGCGTTTGTTGTCATGTTTGTAACGATTTTCTTCTAAGATGTAGTATCTTTCCATCCTTTTGTCTGTCTTTTTATGTTAGTCACTTTTTGTTAGGAGTTTTCGCTTCTACATCCTGACATTTGTTTCTCGTTAGCGTGTTTAAACTAACTGAGCTAAATGAGTACTTTCTGATGATGCATGTTAGCTTTTCTTGTGTCTAACGATGAAAAACTACGATGAAGGTACTACGATATGGAATATTAGATGAATGCAATACTTGAACGACAGTTTCGTGATTATTTGGTGCGACTAATTTGCATGATTTTGGAGATAGCATTTTGGAGAATATTATATAAATTTCATGTTATATAATAATAATATATTCTTTTTATTATTTAGTTATTACTAAGGACAATAGTATTAATATTTAAGGACAATATTATTTAAACAGTATTATTATACAGTATATGATATTTGCCACTTGACGATTGAATGTTTAATATTTTTTATTTGAGAAAAAGTTAATTTATTATTTTGTCACTAGATGAAGATTATGAAATTGCTTATTAATATAAATATAAGAGAAAATAAAAGGTATGAAATTAAAAGCACAAGTTAAAAACAATTTTATCGAAAGCATCATCGGTAGAATAATTTATAAGTATTAATATACATATTTCTATAATATAAAAAAATAGGTTAATTAATACACTCATTGATAAAAATGATTTTTGAGAAATCATTTTTACTTTTACGTTATATATTTTCGAATCCTTTAGTAAAGTTCTGATAGTAATGCATAAAGAATATTGTTCATAATCCATTTACATTTGTAAAAGGCTTAAGATATATTGGCAATAGTTATTATAATAATAAATTCGAAACAAATTTGAAACGCATCATATATTCAATTTGCCCGAGTGAAAGTCAAAAAGTAAAAGGGCATATAATGTTTTTCTACGTAATTCTCTTCAACCTTTATGCATATCATCCATCTCTTAATAAATTTCTAGACATTTTATTGGAAAAAACATTTGACCTTCAGCATATTCTTGCAGTCTTGCATCATGATAAGGTCTCTTGCTTACCCTTCGCGGGGTAAAATTGCTCATCTTTGCATTTCATAGGTTGTACCAATCCAGTTTAAATTAAAAAGAAATAAGTCACGGTTCTCATCCCTTTTTCTATACATTTATATTTCTATACATAGATACAATAATAGAATAAAGTATCTATAAAACTTGACTACATTGTACCTTTATTAGATCGTACACGGAGCTTTGTACACCACGTTTACGTATTCACTGTAAAACTACGGTTGTTACAATAACCTGTCACAAAACACCGCATATAAATTTAATATTATCATTTATTCACGCAGATATTTTCTCATTTGTCCATATCATGGATTTAGCAAATTAAATCCCTTGTGTATTTTTTGTCTAGATTTCTTAAGATAGATTAGCTGCACAGATTTTTTGCTGTAATGTTTTGACGGCTCACTAATCTGTATTTAGTGTTATATTACTTTCAGGGATAGTAGAAAAATATTTCAATAACAAAAATGGAAAGTTCAGCAGCAACAGAACAAATGAATCGCGAATTAAGTAAGAAATAATCACATGAGATGATAAATATTACATTGAAGACTAATTGATAGACATGCAGACTAAAACAATTAACCTCTTGCCATTCGAAGAACAAACACGAAAGAATAAATTTTCGGATCAATCTGATATATAGGTACAATCATTAAGCATTCATCGACTAGATGAAAAATATCGTAATAATACGCGAAACGCATTGAGTTACTGAATTCAATCCGTCATCAAGATTAAGTATAAGCGGCCTCAATAAGACCTTGAAAAGTTTCGTCTACGAAATATTCGCCGGTGAATGAAGGATATGGCGTCACCTACATTCGTGTCTAACATGCGTTCGAAATCGGTTCAAGGTTCGGATTTATCATCGATTAACTCACGTCGCATCGGAATGCTATGGTTCGTAAACGGAAGCGAGACACGAGCATCGACACGTACGCGTTTTAAATCCGCTTTTGGCCGGGCTCCTAAACGCAACTGTCTTTAAAAATAACGTTGACTCACGTACAGACCTCTTCTATTCGATATGCTTTGATCGAATGAACAATGGAAGGAAATTCGATGAACGAACGATTAGATTAATCCTCGTTTACTCCTTATTTTGATAACTTAATTTACCTCCTGGATTTTTTACTCCCGGACTTCTTTTTTAACTTTATCTTCTTGCATAATTAGACTAATACTATTAGTGAAATTTTTTAAATCACAGTTTACAAATTACCAGTACTATTAATAAATTTGCTTACACAGTAATAACAAGTTTGGTAACAAAAGTGATCGTTGAAATAATTTTAGAAATTATCAACATGACTCTGTCTTGTACGATAATTTAACAATTAATAATATTAAGTGTTAAGAATAATAATTATGATGAGAGGTTATGGACATTTTCTTTTGATTTTACAATTTTTCTCTCAATAAGAGGATTTTTTAATTTGGAACATTTATTTACAAAATTTTCTTTGTTTTGTCATTATCGAACTAGTTAGCATTGGCTGTTATGCAAGAGTATTTATTAACAGCGCTAATTTATAATTTGTCATTTGTAAACTTTCTTTAATAATATTAATTTAGCTTATATGGGCTAGGAGGAAAATGAATTCTATACATTATAAGTCAGCTGTTTATACTGTTCGTTGTGAAATTATCAAATTATATACATTGTGCAATATATATATTTGTGCAATTGAAATCTACATATAACTCAGAATTTAGCAATTTACTAATATATTGCATACATATATTTTAGTAAAACTATACATACTCAGTTACTCACATAATCAGAATTAACTTGTAATCGATGAAGAAAGTGCATATGTCAGTTTTCAGCGGTCTTAATACTACGCTTACTTCTAGAATACTATTTAATAAGTTTCTGCTTCTCAGATTTCTATTATACTTGTATAATCATTTATCGATTGTAGATACATATGTCAGAGATGATTGCAATTCACGCCTTAAATTATATATTGTAGTATTCTAACAACAAACTGTAGAAATACCTTTACATCTCTAAATTCAGCTCCTGCATATTTATGTACAATTGGAAAGCATAGTTTTAGGAGAATACAATATAAATACCATCTTCAGAATATTTGTGTAATATCTTTGATTATGTAATATATTAATTCATAATAATAATGAATAATGAATCGGTAATTATATTTTGGATATATTTTGTTATGCTTTCTATGAGATTACAAAATTAATTGTTATTAATTGCAAAGTTTTATTAAGTAATAGAAGTTGAATAAGTATTAGTTCTATTTAAAGGGTAAATTAAAAAGAAATTAACTTCAAAATTACAAAAAACAATTAATGGAATAGGTTCTGCTTGCCGATATGATAATTTTTTAATTTTGCATACCAATAAGGAACAGGTAGAAACTATGATTATATGTATGCATCGATGCATCTGTTCTGCGAAAGCAATTGAATGAAGATGACTTTGTATAATTAGATACTTTCATGCTTGGATACAGGATAATTATGAATCTCATAAAATAATTAATTATAATTAATGTTTCCTGATTCGTTCTTCTGATTATTTTAATGTACATATTGTGAATATATCTGTAAAATATAAAATTGTGTAAGCACGTGCTTAAACGATTAGGTATAAAAGAAGTGACTACATAAGCAATCGTGATATTAAACATTATTATTATTTATCTTCTAATGAAATGAATCGTTTATTTTAAATTGCTATCATTATGTTGTTAAAATTCCTACAAAACTAATAAGTAAAATAGAAGTTGTATCAAATAGTGAAACTAGATGAATATAACACGAATAAAACGCCTTTGAAAACTGAGAAGCGAATTTAATCAACCAGCGTTCGTAAATTACTGGATTGAATTTTGGATTTTAAATATATTCTATATAACTTTCAGATAATAACTTTAATTCTCTTCGTTTAAAAGCTATAGTCATTCCTTTTCAGGTCTTGCAAAAAGTAATTAAGAATCATTATTTTCATTTCTTAATTTTCCCTTTCGCTAAAATCTCGTTTATATTAAATATATTTTTAATTATTATAAAAGAAAATAATTATCTTTTCATTGTACACAATACAAGAGAATCTCCATTCACGCAATGAAAAATAAAAGATATAAAAATTCCTCATTTATGGAAAATCTAATGTTCTCTTATAAACTTCACAATAATCATCTTTAACAACAGTATGGCGGACTGAAAATCACAGTGGTGCAAATCAAGATTTTGGAGATTCAAATTCAATTACGTATATTAACTTTTAAATTTCCTTAGTTTTATAATTAATGAAGTTGTATCGTATAACTTCACTATCTAGCTATTGTATAGCTTTAGCCTGTGTTATGGATACATTTTTATGATCTCAAGAAATATAACCAATTTTTTACAATAGCAAATTCAGAATATATTTCTATGAAAATGAGCAGCGATGTTTAACTACAGTTAAACAAAACGCATATAACAAAGAAAGTGGAGTTACACGAAACAATTCTTTGTTCAATTTCGCAAACGGTAGTTTCCAGTTTGTGACTACCTGACTCACTGTTCATCCTGTCTTGAATCGCATTATCTAACGCAATTTCGTAAACAATTTTACATACTGTTATATAGTCGTAAATAAAAGTTTCCTTTTATTCGTTAGCAACTCGGCAATTCATGAAAATACCACGATTTCTGATACCAAAATTATATGCGTTTTAAACACAGATGTCATTTAATCAGAGATGTTTTAATATCTGGAAAACAAACGAAGTGTAATTACACGTCCAGTTGATTTGCACATCATCGTACGCGTTCGTTGGCCACGAATAGAGTTCATTCTTATACAATACGTTTACGTATAGAGAATTGGTCACCGAATGCGGTCGAATATGGCAGGTAATAAGCGCTAAAAACATAACAACTTTCTCCTACTTGCGTTACATCTTGTTACGCCAGGAGGATTATTCTGGAATGCAATCGCGAACAGGATGAGTATCGATCGGATTCACGCTATCAGCGTGTAGTGGTCTTAATGAATCTTAATTGGAAAGAGTTACTCAATTTTTTAAAGTAAGCTTGACTTTATCGTGCACATGTATCGTGTAATATCATGACAAATAAATATCAAATTAGTATAGAAGAATCAAAATGGAAGCATTCATTTACTTCTTTACTTAAATGCGTCGTTGCTCATTGCTAAAAGTTAAACTGAATAATTTCATTCTCTGAGAACATTTTAATTATCATCTGAAAGTTTGTTAGTATCGTAATATGTAATCGGTATACTATTTTTTAAAAACCGAATGATGAATTTTGATGGAATTAATTGATTTGGCTTCTGTATGGAACAAATAACAATATAGTTATACTACTTTGAATAATACTACATATAAATCTATTATAGGTGTAAAATAATCATTTAATATTTAAAGAAGCTGAATTCAATTTCGATTGTAGAATTGAATTAAATTTACGTAAAAATGAAAATTTTCTATTGGACAAACAAACAATTTTCACTTTGCGCCGTACTTATAATAATGTTACGAAGAAATATCACTACGAATCGTATTATTGTAACGCATATTTTCTATATATATATGAATATGAATGACAAAAATATATGTAGAAAAATAAATAACTTTAAAAATAGCTTAATCAAAATAAAAACAATTATTACTTTCTAACATTCTCTAATCTTTCTTACTCTTATTATTATTTCATAATTCTTAGTTTACTGTTGATCAAATTTTCATTGTCTATACTATATATATATATAAATAACTTTATATAATTTTATATACTTCTAGTCTTGTATTTAATAATTCTTATATATGCAAAACTTTATTTATACTTTATATATATATATTATCAGAGAAAGTATCTTTCAGAAAATTTCGTATTTTTGAAACTTACATGATACATCTAGCAATGAATTAGTCATATGAATATTGTAAGAGTACGTGTGAATTTTTAGATCCGAGAAACTGTGAACGTATTAAACAACGTTATATTCTTTTCACGACTTAATAATCGATTAAATTTGACAATGAAAATACAATAATATGCAAGAAACATTAAAATTTTTTCTCTGATTTGTTTAACTTTTAATTTTATTAATTGAATACTTCACAATCTTTGAGGCCGAGGATATCTTTCAAATATTCTAACAACGAAATAAATCAGAAAATAAATTTTGAAGAATGAAGAAAAATAAATTAATAAGATAAATGTAAAGAAAATAAGTATATTATTGCTATTGTTTTGTTATCATTATAAACTTCGTGTTATGTTATCATAATAAACTAATAAGATAAAAATAAGGAATGTAACTATATTGTTACTACTGTTTTGTTAAACATTATATAACTATATGCAATTTTAAACGACAGTTTAAATTTCCTAAAAAATAAAATATCAAAATGTATTTAACAATCATATTTATGCCTTTCTATATAAAAAATTAATTTTATGCGTTTCATTAAAAAGGGATAGCTTTTCGTTATAATCATGGACAAAATTCTATGAATAGGAATTGCAATTAATTGCTAAAACATCTTATTGCTTCATCGCATTTTCAAAATTCCTGAAACGTTAGAGAAACTGTGAAATATTGATTTCCATAAAGTATCCCGTAGAACGTTTGACTCTCCGACAATATCTCGCTGCTGAAACAGTGAATTATTTTACATTGACGTGGATATATCATCGACGTTAACCCTAATTAACCTTCTTCCTTCATGTCAATATCAAACAGTCGCTTCTATTCAATGTAATGTACAATGTCATGTGTTTTCAATACGTTTTCATCTTCATCCAGCACAACAAGAATACCACGCGTACTTCTATTCCAGCAAGTATAATGGGGACAATCTTTCAACGTTATTGAAATAGAGATACAACTTTTCTCTACAAATAATCGCTTCCGCATTTCAAGAAGAAAATCCATTAATCTGGAGATCAAGTCACGCTATATGTTCATTATCAGGGACAAAAGTGATTTATTGTTCACTTTTAGTGTTAAAATATAAAAGTTATATACATGTTCCTGCATCTTTTTGTAAATTATTAGAATGTTTTTTAAGATGGCCATTGGTTTATAAAAAATAAACTATCTGAATGACATGAGGATACGTGGAATTTTACTTTCATTTATCTAAAATTTACGCAACTCGTGCAAATATTACAAACGCAAAGTCAAAGTTTTATCATTTTTACGTAAAATATACTGAATACATGCAAATATTACAAACGCAAGAATAAAACAAGTTTTATAATCCGGTACAAGTGTATAATTATATCGCAAAATTTAAATGCGTGAAATTGTACAAAAAATATATAATATGATATATCATAATAAAACAATCGTTACAATGTTTAGAGGTTGAAGCAAAGTTCTCTTTCAGTTTCATTTCTATAGCTGATTTACAACAGTAGGTATAATCGAAACTATAGGCAAAAATAGAAGCTGCAACTTTAAAGCTTTCATTAACTTATCTCCCACAATTTTAATTTTCACTCGAAAATAGAATTTATTCACATGCACAGAAATGTAGGTCAGAATTTAGATGTTTCTAGTTATACTTTTACTTCCCAATTAAGTATAATGTATATTAATAATTCGCCAGTATCGCTGGTAAATTTAAAAAGTTTATTAATCAAATACAAGGTGATTCATAATAAATCACCTTAAGCAGAAGATTCGGAAGCGACAAAGCTATTGTAGAGCAAAGGAAATCCATAAAAAGATGAAATAATTGTATACAAAGCATTTCTCAAAAATACTGAAACGAGGCATTATTAAATAAAAGAGATCCAAAATGAAGTAAAGTAATGACGAGCAAATTATTCCTTAAATACTTTGAAACAAAACTTTATTAGAGCGAAACTAACTTGCAAGAGAATAAAATAACTGTGCGCAAAGTATTCCTCGTGACCTCACTTCGGTTCAAAGAAACCATCTATAACAAGACAATGCCTCTTCAAACCGTTCGAAAACTTAATCCAATGCATCACACTGAGAAAAAGTACATGCATACCTTTTTTCAGAATATTTAAACGAGTGTTATCAACGACAGAATCTGAAAGACGTTCTCAGCCTGCCCGACGTTCTTGGTGACAGAGTACGAGGTGCAACTGGAAAAGTTTAGTCGAAACCTTCGCAACGAGAAGCGCGATCGCTTCAAGTGGAAAGCGGTCAGTATCTTCTCGAAGAAATTTTATCCTAATGTGCAACAGGAGGCTCGTGTCGCGCAAGGACACTCTTTATTTCCAATCTTGAGAATCTCTGGACCACTCGATTCAGCTGATGGACTTTCGTAGTGTGCAAAAGAACACAATCATTTTTTCGTGTCTTTCCATCAGATTAGCTATGGGTTAGCAGGTCATCGGTGGCGTAAAGTACGTACACTTATATGAAGGACATTTGCGATTGTACCACACGTGGCGACTGCCACGCATAATTACCCAACGTATGCTAATAAGATTGGACACGAATCGATGACATAATAAACTACACTAATGTTCATAAATATTAGATTATTAGGAAGACGGTGTGTTGTATAAACTGGATGCAAAATACAGAAGTATATCTACAATTTGAGCGAAAATTTGGAATTAAACGAGAGCAAATACGATAGAAAAATTAATAATATTGATATTGATTATTAGAACGCTGGTATTGGATAGCGACGACCCAGAGACATAATGGATATAAACGAAAAGAAATTTAAGGTTATTATATAGAAAGATGAGATTTTTATGATAATATTGAATATATCAATTATTTATTTATCTCAAAATTCTATGCTCCCAATTTATTTTTTATTATTTATTTATTATTAATTTCAATGTGATTTTCTAATCATTTCTAAGATTTACCTTACTTTACGTTAGCGTCTTAGCAACTATGATCAGGGTTGTGCTTATCTTAATAATAGATTGCCTATTTACTATGACATACATTTTTACTACTCTCTCTTGAATTAATGAAAGCATACCAGAGTGTTGAATAATCTGATTTACAGAACTAAACACTGTAATGCCAATCGTTGCGGTAATCAATAAATGCGAGGATGCAATGCATATTGTGAAATCTGTTTTGAATTTCTAATCCCATAGGAATAGACTTTGTAATGTAGGTACTTGTTAGGCGTATCTATTTTTTTAAATTAGTAAATTTTTTGTAAAATCGTCGTAGTTAAGAAATACGAAAGAAACTATAAGCTCTCAAAAAGCAAAGAAAATATTTCTCGCTTCCAGCACAAAAATAAAATATTTCTGTAAATTCGAGTGAACTTGCTCCACATTAAAAGTAGCGTGTTGGACTAACATTATGCAATGTCTGAGTTACAATCTAGTTTACAAAGATGAAGAAATTCGCGTGATAAATTAGGGACATTCTCGAGGGTGATGAAATGACGATACTTGTACAAATTAACGCAAGATTTATATTTATCTAGGTAGATAAACTTACGTAGGTAGCCAGCAATATTGAGCAAGTTTTAATGCAATTAAAGATAACTTGACTGAATTTTTATAGATTTATTGGAAATTTAAAGATGTACAGAATGCACATAATTTTCTATACAAACAAAATTTTTGTTCAAGTGCCATCTTTTTAATTATATTCCTAAATGTTGAAGTGGTCACTACTTTTAAGAAAACTCTACATCTGGTCTTTTAGTTTTGTCAAGCACTGAAGCCATCGACAGCGTATAAACAAAAGATAGGGTCGAAGGCAAACCATAAATTGTAGACAGGCGACGATGGTTTCAGGGTTTTCAATCATAAGGAAACACTGTCAGCGTGCGGATCTGAACCAGCTCAATAGTATTGCACTTGTATTTACACCTCAGAGTATTTAAAATATATTTTCTACCTTACATTTTACCCACGCATTTCTTTGTATTAACATCACATCCACCTAATAACCTCAACAATAAAAATATGAATTCGTATAAATTATCGTAGTCTAATTATAACCAGTTACTAATTACAAAGATACTTTTATATGAATTGTGATTAACAATTAAACTTTTATTTAATCGATGTATAATTCCAACTGACAATTAAGATGGATATATAATCATTAGTTAAATTAGCGATTAAATTAGTTATTTAACATTTGAACCATTGACGTCTAATACCCTCAAATATCCCATGTATGGATAATTACAAGTAAAATGGGAATTAATAGACATACGGTGTAAGGTCATTTATCTAAACAAAAAATCATAATTGACAGGAAAAATCAGTGAGCTTCTATCACATAAATTGTTTATCTCCTGATGGATTCAGATAAATCATGTCTGTCAAATCATGCAGTAAATACGATTACCCGTGATTATTAATCATGATGAATATTGGGATAATTGAGTAACATTTTTAACAATGTAAGGAAAGATTACTTGTTTGAAACTATTTTATAAATATTGGTATTAATCACACACACATACACAACAAACAATTTTGAATGAAATGTATAATGTAATTTTTCTTAAATTAATTACGCCTTTCTTTGTATTGAATGTAATTGTGTATTTCAATTTCTGACGTCCTATCACTGGATATTTCGATAATAATCGATCAGTTACAATAATCATGATTGCATCGTGAGATACAAAACTATTATGTATAAACATTCAGTCGGATATTATGTTTCATATTCATGAGAAAAACCATAAAGATTGATAAAACATTACACTGAGCGGTACATTGCAAACAATATAGGTGGATAAATTTCCTAAACGGCATTTTCATGCATCTTCTGGTATTCTTTCGTTTCTTCTATAACATACAAAAATGTTTAATGAATTCGTTCTAACGTTTAATGAATGTCGAACAACTAAACGGTCAAACAGTAGGTATTTCCAAACAGAAATCTGCATATATCTAGTTTCTAGCTGATATTTCAATAACCAATACACCTGCAATCCAGTCAAATTAGCTTTACAATATCCATGAAAAATGATTTTAAATAACTGCTGAAACACTACTATTTTTATTTTGTCGACATAAGTTCATAAAATTAGCCATTGAACGATCATTACAAGATCCTTGCGCGTGACATCTTGTACGTTACATTCATCTCGAACCCTCTTGAAAACGTCTACTATAAACCATCGTCTTGTTCCCGATCTACACGCCAGAGTAGACGATGACACGAGATGGCAAGCGATGTTGATCGAACTGTTTTCGATAACTTGAGCGAAGAAAGAGGAGCAAAGATGACGGTGGCTAGGTGAAACGATGCAGGAACCGGGCGCAACAAATAAACGAACCGTGCAGTGACCCGCTTTCCGTCGCAGACATCCTTGTTTCATAATATGCAGGCGGCTGAACGACGCTTAGGGGCCGGCTTGTTGTAACCGAGGGAGAGATGCATCTTCGTGCA
This sequence comes from Bombus haemorrhoidalis, assembly GCA_014825975.1. Lineage (NCBI taxonomy): Eukaryota > Metazoa > Arthropoda > Insecta > Hymenoptera > Apidae > Bombus > Bombus haemorrhoidalis. The sequence goes on along the minus strand of CM026167.1, from coordinate 1,812,933 downwards.
TTAGTCAGCTGGTGTGTTTCCCTGCTCGCTAGCAACACAACGGACTCGCGGGACTCGGTGATCCGTTACGCAAGCCTAGCTCACGGTTGCAATTCACTGTGTGTATTATACGTGCTACTCTCTGGGTAAAGACGAGAAGAGACGCGTTCCTACCATACCAAAGGATTGGTCTTTAATGATCGTAGACGTAGCCGCGCGCGTTCGTCACGACTGACACGCGTAATTCCTCGCATGTAGATGCTGTGTATCGAGTAATCGCCGTGCAAGACGAGCTTCGTGTGCATTTGTATAAGATGTCACAAAATTGCATCGTTGAGTACATCTTGGTGGTTTCATGCGTCGAAAAAAATTAATCACATTTTTTTTAGAGCAATTGATTGAATAGAATATCAATTAGATCGTATTTTGTAAACTGTGCAACGCTGTATCAATGACAAATCACATCATCTTACAATACAAGGAATACTCTTTCTACGAATGATAATCTAATAATAGTATATAATTAGTATAATTAGTATTAAGTAATCTAATTATAGTAAAAAGAAAATAGTAGATATTCAGTAACTAAAAGGACAATACCCTATTACAAAAGCAATGGAACGCTTGGTAATAAGAAATGAGCGCTACTTATAGGACCGACTCTGAACAATAAAGAAGTGAAAAAAGTTCATATATAAAATCGTTTCAATAAGTCGTTTCAGAATAACTTTGCAAGTTATGGATAGTTTCATTTTACGCTGAATATGTACATACAAGTGATATACTGGTGTCAATAAATCAGCTGATGTATTTTTCTCTCTATCCGCAAACACTAATACAAACGGCGATAGGATTTCGATCGTTATGTTTAATTTCGTTCGTTTGCTTCGGAATATAAAACTCGGTATTGCCCATATGTTTTCTGACATTCTGTATATGCATGTACTTTCGTGAGATTTTTTGCATCTCTGTATATGGATTCTTTGTCGTGATCCGCTCCGTTTGGTATTGGAATGGGTTGATGGTTGATTCTAATTGAAACGATCGAGAAAGATACAGTTTCATGCGATGACTTAACTTAATGTATTTTATATGTGATACTTTCTCGTTCTTTCTTTCTGTCTTCATTTTTGTTTATCAAGTGATGAAAACAAGTCGTTGTTTGGATTTTCAACATCGATTATAAATATAAATATATTTTAATTTTTTATGGCTTAACGATTATAGCATCACATACATACACTTACTGATAAAAATTAAGAAACATAATGATCGCTTGAAAATTACTGTATAACTTGTTCCGACATCTTGTGAGATACATTAGCTGTATAAATGCATACATGAACATACAATAAGTTTTAATGTTAAATACCTAAACGGACAATGGTTCTGGTCCGCTAATACAGATAGTTGATTCGCAATCTTATATGTTATCATTCTGAAATATTCTTCTAAATTAATTAAAACATTTCTTCCGGAACAAAATGTTAATATAATTAAGTGGCCAACTCAATTTCCTGACTTAAATCCAATTGAACATTTGTGGCATCACACTAGAGGTCAATTGGATAGTCGATCTTTTACAAGGAAAATGGGAGTTAGTGCGAAAAATTACAAAAATATCGTGCAAAATATCGATTGCACATTGTGTTCGATTAATTTAATCAACGCCACGCAGATGGCATGCAGTGATTAAATCCAAGGATATCCTAACATCTTATTGGATTATTTTTTATTTATTTTTCGTTAAACGTAATTATATAATTCAAACAAAGTATATTTCTTAACGTTTGTCACAAAATTTAATTTTGTTCGTCTGATCCAATATTAATCGTAGATCTTATACGAGTATAATCGAAGAGAAACACATCGTAACTTCATGTGTGAACAGTTATCTCTGTGCACTATTTAATTTCATCCATTGTATCTCGGAAAATAAAAAATATACAGTAATTTACGTATTATTGTCTCTCATAGACGTCGTAATTAACTGCACAAAGAAGAAATTTTATTGTACGCACGAGGCTTTTCCTTGTTTTCAGGTTAATTTCTATTATGATTTCGAAGAAATTTATAGCTATAATTATTTATTATTTATAGCTAAAGTTATTCAAATTAGACAAGCATCGTACTGAAATATGTAATGTGAAATAATAATCATATATCATACAAGGTATAATAATTATGCATAAGTAATATTTTTAATGATTTTTCTTTCATTCATTGAATTTTACTTTAAATTCCTTCAAGTAATATACAGTTAAATGAAACTATCTATACGTTGTAAAAAATGCTGAAAGTTACAAGTCACACATTATGATTCCAAGAGTAGAAAATTACGAAGAAATTATAAAAATAACTAAATAATGATTAGCTAACAAAATTTATGAATTTTCAGAACTTTGTGAAAAATAATCTATTTTCTGTACTGCAATTATGAAGAAATGTTTAGCAATGAAGTACTTTATTTACTATGTATTTCAACGAGATTTAAATTTTCCATATTTTCAATATATGTACGCAACAAAATTGCAAAAAGAAAATTTCAATCATGTCATTTGAAGGATAACTAATATTGAACGAAGCGAATAATTACTGATTCTGATGCGGCAGTCTCAATCTAACATACAGGGTCACCCATTTCCTGGGTAAACTTTCTCAAAGCATACCTATCTACAACCTTGTGTAACGAACCATCTTTCGATCATTAGATCCCACGTCAAAACACACATCTGTGTCCAGCGATAATTATATTTTCATGCATTGAAACGTCAAGTCAATCATGTTAGAAATATCAAACACAACGAGTAATAAAGTATACAATGATATGGATCACTCGCTAATTATTACATAAAATCGTTAATTAGTTAGTTTCATATAACATATTAAAACTAAATATTTTTTATAACTGACTATATCGTCACAAATTAAATGAATTATTAAATACTTTTAAACATATTGAATTTTCACTTTCAACAAGTCATTTGTACTAACTCTTAATTCTAGAACACAAATTCTCGTAATTCTTCAAACATACGAAGCTTTTACTGCGCGAAGATTATGTTTAACAATATTTAAAAGTTATTAACCGAAGATAAAATATGTACTATTGTGTAATATTGTGTAATATAGAAATAAAAACGTGAAAACGTTTATAAATAAATATAAAAAAATAAAAATAAAAACGTTTCATTAGTTTTGTATTCAATCTATATTTTTAAAGTTACAGAAATTTTATATAATTCTTACAAGCAATGTAACAGAATATTGCGTAAACTTTCAACAATTTCTATAAATAACTATTTGCTTAAAGCTCTTTTTAAATGGTTTATAACTAATTTTGTAATCTTATCGAAAGTAAATAAGTTTCCTAATACGTACTTTGAAGGGAGTATAACTATCAAAGAGGAACAAAAATTACTTTTTTAGTAGTAAGAAATAGTAAATACGAGAATTCATTTTAAGATAAAGTTAGGAATGTAAGTGCAAACTACACGTAATTGGAAAACACCAAAGTGCCATTTATCTATTTATCCTATTGATTTATGAAGGTGCTAAATGTTAAAAGCATATAGCGTCCAAGTGATAAACGATGTAAGTGCCAAAATTAACGAGTACATGCTTTTCATTTATACTGAAAATTTTCATCTCTGGTACTTACATCATTTACCATTACAATGTCCCAATTACATGTAATTTACATTAAATGTAAAAGAAAAATTTGTGCTTTTAATTTAATAATGTAAAGATTTAATTTTTTAAACAATTGTTATAATAATTTGAAATACCTATCGTTTAGTATTTTAATTGCCAATATTTTAATTTAAAGTATTTTAGTTGCGAAATAAATAAATTTAACATTCCTGCTATATTTTTAATCCGGCAAGAATGTTATTAAAGATGCTAATACGATTCGTTTTATTCCTCTTGTTAATGGTAATACCTATTATGATGCATATTTTAATTGATATGAATGATTTTTCAGAGATTCCTTTATTTTAAGTAAAGGCGCCCACAGATGATTTCGTAGTGATCGTACGAAATTCAAGATTCATAAATAATAAAAATTACTGAATCAGTTTAAATATTTCAATTTTTAGTAATTCTGTGTTCACAAAAGCACACGGGCTACGAATCTAAAAACCTAGAAAACCAAAATATTTTATACCACATTCTTAGAAAATATTTCAAATGAAAAATATTTCTATTTCCGCTTTGCAAGTAGCATAATATTTCTGTTTCTAAATACTTTTAAGTGGAATTACTGACCAATTACCATTCTCTAATAACTTACACAATGAGTATTCTAGTACCTTTACGATGTTACAATCATGTTGCAAGGAGTTTTTTCACTGAACGAATTGAGAAATTTCGGTGACGTTGCTTCAGAAAGAAAGGACAAGCGAATCAGGGTTGAGGTTGACTGGTTTCTACCATAAACGTTGGTTTAATTGCTCGATCCGAGATAGTAAAGGAAGTCATTAATGGCGAAAACACAAGGGCGAGAGTGAATTGAAATTGTCACAATCGAGAACTTACGATAATGGTCAACAAATTAGTTTCTTTGATTACAGCTAACGATATCAAGATATAAGAGCAAGTAATGAAAATCTTTGTTTTTGTTTTACGTGTGGAAACATTAATTTAAAAAATGACCTTAAAAAGTATTTTGAAAAATATTATACAATATATTAAAGATAATAATCATGAAAAAATATTGTAAAAAGGTGAACATAGGTGAGTACAGAGTAGCAGTATACAAAATCTGACGGAATACTTAAAATGCATTTAGAATATACAATATGCAATTTATATATAATATATATAATATATGTATAAATAATATGTATAATATACATATATATTATATCAATACTGTATGTATACTTCTCTAAAATTAAAAATGTAAAACTGTCATTTAAATGAAATTGAAAGTATCAATATTTTAGTATAATTGATATAATGTAGAAAGTGTGTTAAAATTCAAAACTCTGACTAATAAGATTCTGACTAATTGATTGATATTGCTAAAAAATGTAATAAATATTAAATATTATTATATTAATTATTATATATTATTATAATACTTATTATATTAATATATAATATATTAAATATTACAGTATTACAGTTCTAAATATAGAAGATCTCATCAATAAAATTGTAGTATACAGAGTGTCCCAGGAAAGAAACCCGATGCTTAAAGGACTTATAATACCTACTTAGGTATCCTCGAGAGCTATATATTATATATACATATATAAAACAACAACTTCTCTTATTCATTAGCGTCCTCATGACTGAGCCTCTTTAATATTATATTGGATATACTACACACTCTATAAATGAAAATGTAGCACAAATCTTCATATTTCTAGACGTTTGACATGTCTTCCTTTTTACACGAAACATATCTGTGGATCATAAATTTTCAAATATTCATTCCATGCTCCGTATTGTACGATACGCATTTCTTATTCGTTATCGTAAAAGCGGCACATTATTCATAGGCGCTAGGTGGACCAAAGTCTTTAAGCGGCCCCACCAGAAAATTCTTAAAGACTTTTTAGGGTACGGAACACGGTTACAGAGAATACGGTTTTTATTGGCAAAATTGTTCACAAAATATATATTTGCAATTTCCACGTTAGAATGACAAATGGATTCGTGCTTACAATACATATGTATATATTTCACTTCCATCGTTCTAACTGTTCCTAACTGTTCGTTTGTATGTTTATATTCGCATCACTTAAAAGCTATTGATTTAAACTATGGAGTTTTATGAATTTTTCTCTGCTGCACAGCTTAGTGTCCGGAAAAAAATAAGGTAGGTTACATCTTGATCCGTTTTGTAGAAACTGAGATATAGCCTGCCATCTGAGTGATATACATTCTCATGTTTGGTCGAACAATTGGAAAAAATTGGAGGTCAGGCAACGATGGTTGTTTACGTCGTGTTTATTCTGAAGACGAACATTCTTCTAATTTAATATTTTTTATAGAGAATAGTTTAAAATTGGCATAAGAAATATCTAGATATCTTATTCATAAAAATAACTGTTTAAAAATTGTTCCGTGTATTAATAATCGACGCGAACGACGTCACAGGCGAAACCTAATAAATAATAAAACTTGACTTTACATCGAAAGGATTACCTTTAATACCTATATTGATTAGACATTTTTTACTTCTTCCGATGACTACTATAAACTTTTTAAGTATAGCACCTTTTTTTCTAACATCTGTATAATTATCGTTACACAATATCTACTAATATGTCACTAAATTAACACGAAAGATCTTATATACGATATCGATAGCAATGGGCATAAACAAGAATATATTAGACAATTTACTATAATACAATTATTTTCATGTTTTTGTTAACAAAACTGCTTTAGATTACAACCATGAACTCATCAAATTCATATTGTGTTTCTCTTCAAATGATATATTTATTTTGACAGAAACAGATAAAAATCATATCAGAATTTATTTCAACATTTACGCTTTCAAATTCCAGAATATACTACATTATGTACGAAAGCAATAGAATATATGGATGGTGCAATATGTTATTATTATTATTTTTTCTTATTATTATTTTTGTTATTATTACTTTTTGTTATTATTTTTATTATATCATACTTTTAAATTCTTTGCATGGTCCGAAATATTCTAGAGCACGAAAAATGGGTAAATTTCATTTTAAAATAATCAAACTTAAATAATTCCATAAAAATTCTTTTATTATATGATAAATTTACTATTTAACGACTGGTGCTTAATTAATAAGCAAGAGGAATATCCAGATATTTTGAACTTATTTTATAAACAAAACAGTTATAAGCAAAAGTATTTATAGTCGCGATCCACGTCAATACTATCCATCAAATAGTTTAATCTTTATTTGATTTAAAAAAAACAGTTTACCTGTAAAGATTGAATGCACGCAGACTTTAAAAGAACTCGGAGGACGAGACACGATGAAGGTCGTGCGATCATTCGATCATTCCAAACATGTGGAAGCAGAGAATCGGTTACAAACGATTTATCAAGGTGGGTCATGGTCTCGGAGTGTGTAAATTTCAACTCGATCACGACTATATCCGCGAAGAATGTTGACCGAGCTAGTGCCAAAGAAAAACAAAGATTTCGAAAATCGGCCGAAGGTTATTGGACTTTTTGCGACACATAGATATTTATGGAGGAGAACAAATGATGATCAAAAGTAAATTTTGTCTTTTTTTTAAGAATCTCTAATTACCTAAATTCTCTCTCAAACTGAATAGGTAATAACATACACAAAATATTAAAATATTTATCATCTTAATTGTAATTCGTAATTTAATCGTTGATTTTTCGACACGAAGCATTTAAAGTCATCCAGCTTTGCACTTTTAATTTAATTGAATATTTTTACCAGATTTTAACTCCACTGGATCTTTATTGATTTGAAAAACTCTTCCTATTATATGTAATTTAATTTAATTGTAATTAATGTTTTAATTGTTTAGAATTATATAAGTTACGTTCTTAATTTTAGTAGAATATTAAGTTATATTTAGTTATAGTTATATTTAGTATCAAACATAAATTTTTAACTTCTATTTTAAACGTATCCTTATTTAGACGCTGTTACAACTATTGCAAATCATAATTGCGCGATTCTCCTCATTTAATGCAACAAGAAATTTTATCTACTCTTGCTTTTAAAAATGATGTAGCACCAAAGATAAAACACTTTCTATGAAATTAAACAAAACAAAATTATTTGAATAAAAATCAGTTTTGAAAGTGCATTAATTAAAACTGCAATGTTTTAAACATTTCTGCATTTTCTAAAAACTTACGGAAAATTACATGAAAATACATGAAATGCGCAAAAATATATCACAAAATACTCAAAATTTATAAATTTATGGATGTACAATATATTCGTAACTGAATAAATTTGTTAAAAGTTTCTACAATTTCGTTAATCTTTATGTAACACGATAGAAAATGAGTCATGAAAAATGGAATACCAAATATTTCTCTTGAATTTCAAACAAAAGATAAACGATTTCGAAGAACAAACCCAACTGCACATAATTTATGAAAATGATTAAAATGAAATACTGGAAGTAAATTTATGTTTGCCATAAATTTCAATGCATAATATACTTTAACAAAGTTTTATATATGCATACAGTATAAAAAAATAACATAGAATTTCACTAATAATGAATACACATACGTAATAATTTAATAATTTGGCCATTCAATAAAAACAAAAATGAAACTAAAGAAGTCAATTCATCGATCAAAGTATATACTGTGCGGTGCAGTATTGTGAGTCACAAAAATTGTTCTTGATATTACTTACGTCAGAAAGAATTTGGGATTTTGGAAAAGATTAAGGAAAATAGTTTTTGATGAAAGGTTTGTGAACAACACCTTTAATCCGACAGTAGAAGAACTTGCGAGAAAAGTGCACTTTCCTCTAAGCTTACAGGGAAGTAATTGACAGAAATCGTGGATAAAATAACATATAACGTGATTTGATGATTAAAATAAATTATCGAAGTTTCATGAAAAGTTACACGTAAACGTGTGATGTAATATATCTGATATTGGGAAACGCGAATATTCTTGTTGATACTATTACATGATTAATTTATACATCTTATATCAAATGTTATTAGTTCGTTTTAATCGTGTGAGGAATCGATTCATCAAATTCTTCAACTAATCAATACAGGCTATATATCACTAATATATAATTATTTCAAATATTTTAATGCACTTTAAATGAATAGCGTTTATAAAATAAAGTTAATTTAACTTATCTGTAAAATTATATAATTATATAATTCCATAAAATTATATAGTTTTCTTAACAATATCCTTTTGAAAATTACAATGTTCCCTTCTTAAAGATGATTGCCTTAAAAACATAAATTTAACATATAGATACGAAACGAAATGTATACATCAGAGTACTATACAATAAAGAATCGAATGACTGATTATATCTATTAAGTGAACTCTTCTATTCCTGTTCTTTCTTTAATCATTTGAATTGATTGAACTATCTGTACAATCACTACTATTTCATAATCTTGTTCATTTGTTATAATTATTTCGATTCTTAGCAAAAAAAAGAAAAATGTTAAAGGAAAATGGGTTTAAAATCATTCTACAAAAATAAAGTATGATTTTAGCTCATATAGTATAACTATCGCAGAAAGAAAATGAAACAAAGGTTATCTATCCATTTGTAAAAAAATGATCAATTTAGAAGCACTTAAACATTGAATACAATCTACCAAACGTAAATAATTAAGAGAAATATTTTCAGAAATATAAAATTCTAAGGTAATGTTTAAGTAAAATTGAAAGAATATTAAGATCAAAATGATAAAGAACATCAATCGATAAAATTAAAAATGTAAAAATGAAAAGTTAATGCAAGAAATATCTACATATATGTCATGGCATATTAAGTTGCACTATTTTATGAGATAAGAAGAGTGCCTTAAAAGAATGGAACTTTAAAGTACTGTACAAAGATATAAAAGAAGAATGACATCTTAAAATGAAAAGAACAGTAATGAAATTAATGAAAAAGAAAATAGAAAGCTAATAGAAAATATGCTTGTGAATATACATACGGCACAGAATATATTTAATTTTTTACTTCCACTTTTTAAATAAGGCCAAAACTATTTCATCCGTATAATATTCCTAAATCATTACAAATCATTCAAAAAATTACATTTCATCTAAAAAAATACTAACTTTCGAATATCTGTATAATTTCCAATGAGCTGCAATTTTTACTAAACTTACAATCCTATCATGATATACCATTTCGTTATCTTTTTTCTCATCGATAAACAAAAAGTCGTGAAATTTATCTGCAGAAATGAAATTCGCCGAAAAATCCAGAATAACTGGTAATCCCGTAAACTAGTTTTTCTCGTCCTCGGAACGGTTTTTTATACAATCCAACCCGAGAATTCGGGTGAATCACGTTCGAACCGAATGTCGCTGCAGAGGTAAAACAATTTATAACCCTCGCGTCGGCCAGGTACTTGCGTAATCGAGTGCCATAAGAAAAAAATTGGATTTTCTAGGCATACGTGCGTCGATTGGTAAATCAGTCGCAGACTTGCATTCTACGCTGACTACAACGCGTTCGACCAGCAAAGCTTTTTTACACGCCTCTCACGAATTCTCTGTAAATATAAATGTTCCGCCATTGCGAGAGAAAGTAACACTGCAACGATTATAATTTACCGATTGAAAAGTAAATCTGTGTAGCTACGTATCACGCTACACCGTATTTTCCCATTGAAGCGTAAAACGATTGGAGTAACGCGCTCGGATTATAATTTACCTAGTTATGCAAGGAAATTGTTTTAAAATCAGTTTTAAATAGGATTTAATAATAGTAACAATTTGTAATTGAATGTCCCTGATTTCTCTGCACAAATTATAGAAATTGTAATTTATAAATCATTTCTACAAAAAAAAAAAAAGAAATAAGGGCCTTTTTAAGAACAGAATAATGAACTGTGAAACGATACTATTTTTATATCTAAGTATAATAAGAATTTATACTTAAATTCATTGCTCACTCAACATTTTTTTATGATTGTATTGTATAACAATGTGTTTATAACCAAACTTTGTATAACATTTTTTTTTTAATTTTACATATAAACTACAGATCTTCATACGATATGTCATAGGAAATTCAAGTATGTTTTGTCGAAAAATTAAAAGCTGACATAATTTTTATATGAATTTTACATGTACTTTCAGTTAATATAACTTTAATATCACTATTTATTTTATACAAACATAGGTGCATACATCGACATATATATAAGAAAGAAATAATATAACCGAGAAACTGTACGATGCACAGATTCATCTATAAGTAACTGAAAAAGGACTGGACTTCTAAATCATAATTTAAGAATGATAATTTATCGCATAACGACCTTCTTTTTGGCGAATTCTGATTTTTAGATAGTCGAAAATTCCTTTTCCTTGAATTTAGTAGTCGGATCATCGTTAAGCTGTCAACGTGGACAATTTATTAAACTTGTTTTTCTCGCTTTCTTATTGTCAGTCACATCCAAAACCGAATATAAAAATGAAATAGCTAACTATTTTTAAAGTTGGAATATTCTTGGAGAAAGATGGCTTGGATTTCTGAGTCGATATTCTACCAACTTTAACTGCCCATCTGTATTTCAAATCGTTGATTCAGGATAAACCTTAGATTCAAAAATTACACGCGCATTATATGTCTATAAATTGCCTTCTCAAATTAAATTTAACAAAATAATTCCTCGCTAAATTTAATCAACTTCGATCACACACAGATGATCCATATATTTAATTTAATCATCTTGTGAATCCCTCTTGATAAAAATAAAATCTGGATAAAAATAAATTCATGTGAAAGTAGCGTATTTAATTAACAATTTCTACGCGTTTTAAAAATAAATCCGCTTTTAAATGAAAGACGAACGAAGATAATAACCTAATACTAAACAGCGCATAGTCATGGAAGTTCATATTCCTATGAATATGATTAAAGAAATGAAATCTAGGCAGAGATTATTTTATCTATTAAATATTGATATTAGACTGCAGATGTTTATGGAAATTCATATTTTTATAAAGAGAACATATAACAAAATATGTAATAACAAATAACGAAATAAATAAATAGATAAATAAAGTAATAAAACCAAGAATAACAAAATAGAACTTTAGAAGAAATATGTTTTAGATGTCGAATATTGTAACGAATACTCTGCGCTGGATATTTTATATATTTTTACATTTTATATGCATTCTGTGTATGAAATAAATTTCCAAATATCCCATAAATTTATTAAAAAATCTGCTGTTTAATTATATTCAATGTTCTAATTTTTGAATTTTATATATTTTTGCGTTTCAATTTCTCATAAACGCATAAAAATCTGTAGTCTACCTATTGCGTAATAAGTAAAATAATCTCTTACATACTGACAAGGTAATTAATGGGTATAAAGTCATACTCACATTTAATTGTTAATAAACCTTAATTGAAATTTTAACTCCACAAGGATTTCACGATCCATTTACTACCAAACAGTGGAAGACAATATTTCACTTTTGAAATGGAATACGTTTCCAAATATTGAATTTGCTCTTTAAATATTGTTTTCGATTATTTCATTGTGTAAAGTTGTTTGTCGAATCTCGAATCACGCAATAAACCCAATTTGTTGGAAATTTCACTTCCGCGCACATTGAAAGAAGTTGGATAACTGACTGAAAATATGACATGTGAAGCTTCGAACACAGTAGTGTTAGAATGATAAATGAACCAATCAAACAAAGGCTTTCAAAGGATAGAATGAGTCACGTTGAACGAATGTGCTGGTCTACTTCAAAGCTGATATTTCACGATTTATTTATATCCATTATTATAACTTCGGTATAATGTCATGAAAAGACCACTGGTTTGAATTATAAATTTTTTCTAAATATTGCCTTGGATTTTGTTCTAATCTCAAAGAAATTTATTGGTAAGGCGACAGGTTAGAAAGGAGATTTAAAAGCACTGATCTAAGGAACATTTAAGAAGGAAATTTTAAGAGATTAATTTAAGGTGAAAAGACACACAAAATCTAAAAAAAGGAAAACTTAAAAAAATCTAGAAATATTAATAATATATTTGTATGTATGTATGTATGTATGTACATAAATATGTATGCAATTTAAAATTTACAGGAATTTACAAGAATTTGATACTACGTATCATAGAAAGATTTTGAGTGAATTAGAGAGACAATTATATAAGATTTTACACGATAAATAAGAAGAAAAAGTTAAACAGAATAATTTCAGGAAAAAGATTAAAGATATCAGTGAAAAATACATCAATACGAATCTGAAATAGAATCTAAGGAGTAAATGAAATACAAGAACAGTCAAGAACAGAAAGGAATGTATAAACCCATAGACCTCAAAGACAAATCAACAAGAATAAACCAAAGAATAAAATCAGAAATGGTGAATTTAGAGACGAAATATCTAAAAAAGAAATCCTGGACGAATATAAAATGAAGCAAAAGAAGCTAAGATATTTTAGAACTTCAATAAATAATTCAAATTAAAAATTAAATTCTTCTAATCTAATCGTGGTTTTGTTTCCTTCAGAAAGATGTCATGATTTTGAGAAACATAATATTTTAGCATAGAATTAAAATAAAAAATTGTCATAAAAGTGATTCAAAGATAAGAAATCTTCAAATCGAAATTCTTCATATATAATCCCACTCTCGTCTCATTAGAAAATTTTTGCTTAATTTTTATAAAAATTGAAACTTTAACATACAATTAAAATTTAAAAAACGCTATAAAAGATGCACTTAATCCTGTTAATTATTATTTTCGAAATTCTTCTAACCAATAACGTTTCCATCTCTTTAAAAAATTTCTTGATTTTTATAACATTTTAACTTCTATTTAAAACAAACATTTTAACTTACATTTAAATCCTGTATATCTCACAAAATTCGAGAACATTTTTGCGAAAGATGAACACAACGTTTCTTTACTGCATAAACTAATGAACAGTGAATTATATATAAATTGTAATAAGATTAAAATGAGGAGTTAAGAAGGAGTTAAGAAAATTGAAAATGAAAGATGAGATTTTAAAAAAGTATATCTAATTGTAAGAATAAACTGTAAAAGTATGAACCAATGGAAAATTCGAAAGTGAATGAAGAAGGATAAATTTAAAAACGAAATTTTGCTGCAGGTGTTGCGAAGCTTCTCTCAAGGTTAGAACAAAACATCTTCAACTGTATCTTACGGTGATTCGCGTGAACGCCTGTTGAAGTTCATGGACAAATAGAGTTCCTTCATGAAGACGTAATCGCGGAACATCAATCATGCGCGAATTAGATAAAAGGCAATTACGTAAACCGTACGGTCGATAGAAATACTCCTTCCAGGATCTAAAGCCAATGCAAATTTCCTAGATAAGGTCTACATTCGATAAACCTGCGTGTAAACACGATATGCACGTAAAACAAATTACAGATGTGTAGACGCACTTGATTTTGTTTTATCAACAGGTACCAAGATATTTAGAAGATTCGTTTTATAATATAGAAACATTATATTCAAATGCAACCACACAATGCACACATAATGGAATATTTTAGAATTATAAAGAAGCAAATATTTTGTTAATCGAGGGCTTCACTTTCAAAATGGTGTTTCCATGGAAATTTCAAACTTGAACAGCGCAAATGGTAAAAGTTAAATGACAGAAAAAAAAGATTTCTAATGGAAACAGCAAGTGCATTTCTGCTAATTTTAATACTTAAATTATGTATCATTTGAAAGTTATATGTATGAACTTTCTGCATTTATTATCTCTATAGATTTAGAAGGGGAATAAATAATGTCGAACTAGTCAAATCTATTTATACACTTGTATACTTTCTTTCCCTCTGATCACATTTTAATTGATACCTACCATCCATATCTATGTATTACTATGTATTACTATAGCCCTAAGCTATGTTAGTGAGAAGGTAAAATGAAGTATTCTACCGTGAGTAGTAACTATAAAGTATTATATAGTGCCTATAATTTTTTATTGTATTCTGTATGAAAATTGTAACAACAAAAACATGTATCGTTTACTATTATACTACACAATATTACTAAAATAAATTATTTACTATATATTATTTACTATAGTAATTTATTCAAAATATTTTAACCGAAATGATTTATATTTTTATTGTATAACACTTTCGAATGCATTCATTAATATATAGGGTAGCTAAATTCAGAAAAAATGCTACTCTACATAGCTATATTCCCTTGTAGATAGTAGCACATTGCAGATAAAATAATTAAAATTTGGTTTGATTGATTGAATCGATCAATATTTCGTTACACTTCAAATCTTTGCATAGTTTGGAAACATAATTGCTTTGATCAAGTTTTCCCTCCATAAACCCGATTTCTTCTATAGAAATTCTCAATTGAACACTTTTTCAATTTCATAAAATGCAGCCGTCATTCCCCAGTCCAAACTGCTAAGTAACTGATTATTTATAACTTTCAAACCCGTCGTCAAAGCTATTTTTAAATATTATCAAATATCGTATCATACACAGAACTCCTCGCAAACAAACAAAGTAATCATACACAAGTAACCGTGACACAAGTAACGCCAACGGGATTTCCCTTTCTTTTAATGATCCTTATTTCCATTTTTCCAAAGAGAACGATTAAGTTTTCCATGCTACTATCGCATTTCCATCGGGCGTGGAGAATAATTAAGATCCTGTTCCGTATGCGGAACACGTGAGTCGTCGCATCTTTGTCTGCATAATTTATTATGAAAACAGTAAAATGCCGATGCGTCCGAGCGAAATATGTCTTGGTCGACTGTACAGATAATGAAGAAGAACGATGTACGAAAGATCATTAGCGATCGTTTTCTGATTCTCCCTTGAAAACGACAAATTACACGCGTTGCCGCCTGCATTACTGAACAGCATGCCTAGCAACGATTGCGATTGATGAATCTTCCCGGAGAAAGGTTTGGTTCTCGAGTGTTTCAAGTAGTCTAAATGTCATCGTAAATATGAATTATTGATAAAATATTTATAAAAGATTCAAAGTATATAAACTCCTACGGATAGTAAACTTTTTACAGAACCTGATGCAATTCGTTAACTTGTATCTAAGCGATTCGTGAATCATTCATTTCTAAAATAATTAATTATCAACAGCTACTCGTCAATGACCACATAATTGTGGTTGATGTAACGTAAAGAGTAAAATAAAAAAGGCAGAAAGATAATTTTTTAAAGAATTGCATACGATTCAGTAGCTGTCGAGACTTCATAAACCATCCA